>CM062639.1:32044413-32459413 GCA_025617555.3 Puccinia polysora
AAGAAAGGTTCAAGAAAATAGGGGATAACATGAAGAAGATAATCTTGCTTTGGCCATAAAGTACCATAATAGATGGAGAAGGGAAAAGAATAAATCAAGTTAAAAAGAAAGGCTTTTGAAGGATCAGAGGAAAAATGCCAAAACCTGTCTTTTTTCAGAAGAACCCTACTATAATTCCACCACCAAGAAGAATTTAAAGGATTTAATTATAATTTTCCTTGCTACATGGGCACAATCAAGAAAGAATTAGAAGGAGAATATTTCAAGATTGAGCAATCAAGATTTCAACAGGACCAACTGGATCACTAGGATTCTCTAGACCTCTGTTTGATTTTATTTGTGATTATTAGTTTTTTATTTATTTCTTTCAAGATCAATACCAAGAAAAAGAAGGGGAAAAAGAAGAAGAAGAAGAAGAAGAAGAAGAAGAAGAAGAAGAAGAAGAAGAAGAAGAAGAAGAAGAAGGATAGGATGTGGATTCTGATGTCTATGGACAGGAACGCTGTGGACATCATTAAGTCTGGGGGGAATGTGGTAGTCCAAACCTGTCCTATAGCCATCAGACTCAATTTTCCAGTGTAAAAAAAGCTCAAAACCTCAAAGTAACCTCAGAAATGGATTCTACATCAGAAATAACCCATAGTCACTCAGCAAAAGTACCCCCCTATCTCTCATGGATTATCAGAAACAGCCCAACAAACCTCCAACTGTGGCAAACTCATACCCAACCAGGTGTCACAACTCTGTGGAAGGCATTAAGAAATACCTTGGAAACCCTCAAGTACATACCAGTAACAGTTTACCCTCAACACCAGGACCATAAAACCCCATCACCTCAGCCAGAATACAGCAATACAGATACAGGAGGCAGTGCAGCTAGTTCAGCTCCTGTCACTACCAAAAAAACAAGCAAATAAAAATACAGGAGGATGTGCAGAATTATACAGGAAACAGTGCAGGAAGGAGGAAGTGACACAAGTCTCAACCATAATATAACAAACAAGCAAATATACATACAGAAACCTGTGCAGAAGTATACAGGAGCAGTATAGGCAGGAGAAAGTGGGACCAGTCTCAACCAGAACCAAACAAACTACCAGTACCAACAACCAGCACCACACAGCAATTTATGCAGCCAATAGCATGTGATGCCAAACAAACTACCAGTACCAAACCGCCCCAGTGCCACACAGAAATTTTTGCAGCCAGTAGCATGTGATTCCAAACAAACTACCAGTACCAACATCCCCCAGCACCAAACAGCAATTCATGTAGTCAGAAGCATGTGATGCCAAACAAACTACCAGTACCAACAACCCGCAAAAGCACACAGCAATTTATGTATTCAGAAGCATGTGATACCAAACAAACCACCAGTACAAGTACCACA
Source organism: Puccinia polysora (assembly GCA_025617555.3). Lineage (NCBI taxonomy): Eukaryota > Fungi > Basidiomycota > Pucciniomycetes > Pucciniales > Pucciniaceae > Puccinia > Puccinia polysora. Next base: position 32,045,804 of record CM062639.1, read on the forward strand.
GGGCTACCAAGCAATATATACAGGCAGCCAGAACCATGCAGCACCAAACAACCACATCACCACACAGAAATTTATGCAGGTAGTAGCATGTGATTCCAAAAAAAACTACCATTTCAAGTAACACAGGCCTACTTAGCAATATATGCAAGCAGTCAAGACCATTCAGCACCAAATAAACCACCAGTGAATGCACAGAAATACATGCAGGAAGAAAAGTCAGTACCAAATAAGGAACCAGCACCACACCAACCTTATCAGCACCTCACAGCAATTTATGCAAGGCTTTGCAGGCATGAAAACCCTTGAAAATCTTTTCACAACCAGGAGAATTGCTTCAGTTTCATGCAGTGTCTTTTGTCCAACCAGCAGAATTGCCTCAGTTTCATGCAGTGTCTTTTTCCAACCAGCTAAAATGTGTCATGTACCCATGTCCCAATGTAACAGGGGAAGCCTCTGGGCACCCCCAGGGGCAGTCCTGAGCATCCCCTGAGGACCAGATTTTCTATTTAAGGAGGCCCTCCCTGCCCTATACAGGTTGCATCAGCATGCCCTCAGATGCCATCTGGCCTACCAGCACTCACCTACCCCAATTCAACCCATGCATGTGTGGTACCTACCCAGATAAATATTAGTAGTGAATAATTTAAAAAAGGAAACAATAAATCAGAAAACAAGTTATTACCCATCTTTTAGCCAATTAAACCACCCACCAGGTGCTTTGAATAAGGGTTCTTCTGTGACCTAAATATTTAGCACCAGATTTAAAGAAAAACCATCCCCTTTAATTAACAAATAACCCTTACAAAGAAAGATAGCACAACAAAAAGAAACTACCAACCTTTCCTCTACCCAGCCCCCTGTGGGGAAACCCATCCTTGGGTCCTCTCCTGAACCATCCCTTTGATAAACCCTTGAACCCTTTGATATTGGGATATTGGTTAAGATCACATATGTCTGATCAATAATTAATCAATAATCCAATACATCTGGCCTATTCTTCAACAAACCCTACCATTAACAATTCATAAATAATCTAGTTCTGATCTGAGACCTATTTTAATTCTCAAAGAAAACAGCCATTAATTTAAATAAATTATTGTGCATACTTACTACAGTACTAGAAGGGCAGGCAATTCAAAACCACTCTTAGTATAAACTAATCCTCCAAAGGATTAGAATTAATACTAAATTCCCCTTCAAGGACTGCCAGAAAGCTATTTGCTACTTTATTTATATAATGCCATAAGATTCTCTACACCATTGCACCCCTGATTCCCAAAAACTAGCAATATATGATATCCTAACAGGATATTCTTTGTTTCTTTGTCCTTTTTCTTGAAGTGGATTGCTGACCTGCTGCAGCAGATTCTGAACCAAACATGCACAAGATTCTGAGCCCACAGAAGCTGTTGCTGATCCAGCAATGCACCCAATGCTGAGCCCAATTTGCACCCAAAGTTGAGGGCGCAGATTGTGATGCAGTTCCTGGTCCCATGTGTATATAATTCCACCACAATGTTGGAAGAAAAATCTACCATATTTTATGATTTTAATCATTCTTCTTTCATGGGAATTCCTTGTGTAAAAACATTGAAGAAGGAAAATCTCAAGAAGCGTCAATTCTTTTGTGCGGATTTTCATTCCTAGTGGTGATTCAAACCTCCTATTTTTTGAAAAAAAAATAATCAACCATTGCTTTCTGAAGTTTTTTGTTTTATTTTTTCATTATTGATATCTTGATGAGAATGAATTATTCAAAAAATATCAATCATCCAATAAATCAACTTCCAAATAAACCATTTTAAATCGTTTTTAGAATGAGCTCTTTCAAGAATTCGTTTAATTGGGCCCAGGAGAAAAACACCTTAAATTTGAGAAATTATGAAACATTTGAAAGGCAAGTATAAACTGACTCCCATTAAAGAACCCCTACCAAATCATGAAAGCAAAATCTTTTGAAGACTTAAAGGAGCCCTCAATAAATAAATAAGATTTTCTCAGCATTCCTCTAAGAGGGATCCATCTGGATTTGACCTAAGAGCAGAGGAAGACCAATGAAGCACCAATTGAGTAAAGAAATGTTTAGTTTTTTTTCTTTTCTGTTCTTTGATTTTTACTCTCTTTATTTTGGATAGATTTTGACAGTCTTTGGTTGTAAATTGGTTTTCTCTAATTTCAGACTCTGAGTAAAAGGAAAGTGAATGAAGTGCATGAAAAGGGAAATGGAAAAAAGAAACAGGATTCAGAGGCAAAGGTGTTTTTTTTTCAATTTCCTTTTTTGTTTTTAATCAGGCTAAAATTTCATTTCCATGAGGATGAATTTATAACAGAAGATGAATCAAGTGGGTAAATAATACCAGAGCTTTGAGGATTGGTATTAATCAAGACATTTGGTAATTTCCTTGGGGGGGTTGTTCTAGGTTTTCTAGTTCCCATTAATTTTCATATTTTTTCCTTGTCAATCAGAGGTCAGGAAACATCATTAATAACCAGGTTATTTCCCATAATTAGAGTTGCGGGACTTCCAAGGGGTTTGACAGAATAAAATAAGAAGATGCAGATTCAGATGCTTATAGGCCTCCAGGGAATACGCCTCCAGGGAATAGGCCTCCAGGGAATACAATATTTTCTCCCACAGTTACAGCTTCTGAAAATGAAAATGTGAATATATGTCTGAAAAAATATTGCTTGATGGTTCATTTATTATGTTGTTGGTTTTTTTTTGGTGATGGTATTTAAGGTCAAAACATTCTGTTTTTCATCTTCCAATATTTTTGAAGTGTTGAATATTGATAAAGTAAGTATTTTTTTTTCTTTCCTCTTAATTGATATTAATCTCTCCTTCCTTAGTTTCCATACAAAGATTTCATTTTCACCAAGACAGACTTACCATAAATTTCAAATTTTCAAGATTTTATGGGTGATTGGAACTATATGCTTAGATTAGTAACAGGTAATTTGGGGTGAAAATTTGAATATTGGAGTTTAATATTTCAGAAAATGATCTAGGAAATGGAATCAAACTCTCTCTTCAAGGTTGAGAATTTCAAGGAAAAATTCTGGGATGAAAATGTTTACAAAGCCAGAAAACATCTCAACCACACTCCTGGACCTGGCCCTCAACTTGATTTATGAAATTTACTTGCCATGGTTTCCTTCTGGCAGATACATAGAAAACGCCAGTTTTAATTTCATTTTAGTTGATTCCATCAACTTATTTGGCCCTGAATTCCCCGCCAACTTCCAATTCTCAAACATCTCCTATATGTTTAATTATTTTTGAAGATTTGAAACTCATAGTTTATTCCTGCTATAATTCTGAAATTTGACTAGCTCCCAAATTAGATCCCCTTTTGAAGGCTTTTGCTAGCAATGAATCACAAAAAGGGGAGTATTTGATTCAAAATAATTGGAACTTGGTTTGAAGATTTTTTTTCCAGCTACAAGGTCTCTACATCCAAGAAATAAAATACTAAAAATTGATATTCATTGAATTATTTGTTTTTTTCTTTGCTAAATTTTTCATATTCTATTTTTCTATTGATTATTGACTCAATTCTTCAAAGCAAGAAATTCCAATTTTTTTTTGAATTATGATTTCTTTGGGGAAACAAAAACCTAAAAAAAATCCCCACATAATATTTTTGTGCACTTTTGGATGACCACCAAAAGACTGCAAGCTCAAAATTTGGAAGATTCTCTGGAAAGATAAGGAAAATAAAAGTGGAAAACAATGTCTTATTTTTTAGGTTAATCCCATTTTCTTGTGGGAAAATGAAGTACTAAATATCTAGAAAAAAAAATTGAATTTCCTGTTATATTTGGGAAATTTCTGTATCTTCATATTTTCTAAATTAATCAGAAAAAACTATTTAAAAAATGTGAAAAAATTTGAGATGTGATTTTTTTTTCTTTTTCAATTTATTGATGGCAATTTTGAAGGCCTTTGAATTTTCCAAAAACTCCCAAATTTATTTTGGAGAGCTTTTAGATGCCTCTCTACGTGTTGAATGGTTTTTTCTTTGGCTACCCTGCCAAACCACACAAATTTAAGGAAAACTGACAGATATCTGTTACCAGGAACCTTGGAGCCCTTTAGCTACAGAGATTGATGCAGTGAAAGAATAAAATTTTCTTAAAAATAAAAAACAGTTAAGACTCCAAGAGGGTAAATATGATTGGAATAAGTGCAAGTTTTGTATTGTTTGGTTAAATGTTTTTCAATATAAAGAAGAAGTAATAGTTCAAAGAGGAGCCACAGTTTATAACGACTGGGGTTCATTAACACCTCTCTTCAGGAGATTCATTTTCAATCTTTTACCCTGGAACAATGGGTTTGTTATGACTTAAAAAAGGTTTAAAACCCAATAAAATGGTTGATATTGCCAGGCTATTGTAGTACACAAGCCAAAGCAGAGAGAAATACTTAATACTGTGAGAAGCAACTTGCTGTGTACCTGCAATAGTTCACTGTTGAAGGGTCTCAGATAAAAGTTTGGGGGTTTCTTGATTTGTATTCAATGCAAAAAATAATAATGGTTTAATAATTAAAAATATTGATTTTCAGACTGAGGACATATATCACTTGATTATCTCTTTTGAGAACTTTATCACAGATGGAAAGGTGTCTGGATAATAAATGGTGAGTTCTGGTGGAAAAACAGCAATATAAATACCTTTTTGGGGTGAAAAGGAGCTTCCTCATGGTATTTAGAGTGGGTAGGGCTCATGTTCCAATGCTAGCAAGTAAGCCAGGGCTGGTTTAGCATGTCATCTTGGTGGTGTAATCCAACCAATCTGGGAGCTGTAAGATGAGTGCAGCAATTTTGGAAAAGGATTGTTCTTTGTGTTGATTGTTTAATTTTCTGATCCCAAATGTAATTAATTTTTTTACTTTTTATATTTTACCAGAATGATCAGTGATGGATTCTTATTGCTTTAATGTCATCTGCTGCTTATTTTTTTAGTTTTTCATAATTTTTATGCGGACTCCTTTAAATTGTTTGTGTTCCATCAAGATCTGGATCATTCACTAATGTGGTGATCTTTAATATCTGTTTTTCAAATTATTATACTTTATAATTTGATTTCCTGCATTCTTATTTTACATACCACAATTTTAGGTCATCTACTATGAATATCCCACATTTTTCAATTTGCATTGATGATGTTAGAGTTTTGTAGCTGTTGTTTGTGGTACCTGGTTGATGTTGCTGGTCCTTGATTTTTTGAAACATGAAGATCTGACAGATGCATGCAGGGATTGGATTACTGTGGGCAGGAAAGTTATCCTCTGCATGCAGGCTCTTGGTGTGCCCTTTGCATGTGGTTTGTGAACTAATTTAGGCATGCAGGAAGGTATTTGCAGTCTGTGAATGTGGGGTTCCTTGGAAAATTAATGCATGCACATTCACTCAGAGTTATTGAAATCGGGGTAACTGTTAGCTGCGGCAGGTGTGCTTTGCATGAGAATCCTGGCCAATTTTTAGAGCAAGATGTGCAGGGATGCAGGGCTGTGTGTGGGAATTCCATCAAAACACAATTACACATTTAACTCCTGAAATATACACAACACCTTGATTCTGACTGAATTTTAGGTGTGAAACCTATTATTGCCAAAACAGGTGAAGTATTACCACTGCCAAAAGTGCAATATTGGTTTTTTGACCTTGCCGTTTATTTTATTAAAAAAATTGAAATATTAAGAAGGAAGAATTCAAGGGTAGGGTAATTGAGTTCCCCTAACTAATTTTAGGAGGGAAATCCAAATCTGAAGTAATATTTGGGGATTTCCAACTTCTTGATTGTTTTAATAACTTTTTATTTAATTTTTTGCATGGCACTTTGACAATTTTCTCTGTCAATAGTAGCAAGCTGGCAGATTACAATGAAAAAATCAACCAAAAAAATTATTGGGAAGATATTTTGTGGTAGATTGAAGATTGATATGGTGGCAGATGCACAACAAACTAAAAGCAGGTTATTGTGATCTTTTTTTGGTTTAGTTCTTGAAACATAAAAAATTCCTCAAAAATTACCAAAAAATTAATTTTTGGAATCATTACCAGGCTTCTGTTGATCCTGCAGCTTCAATTATTTTGAATCCTTATTCATCTGTTCACAAAAAAGGGGGTTAAACAAAGAAAGACCTCCCCTTTTATATGTCATTATTATCATTGTGGTAGACAATTTGCAGGGTAAAACCTGTGATAAGCATTCAGAAAAATTTTCAGTTTCATCTTTTGAATTTTTTTCTAAATTATTGCAAACATAATTGAGTGAAAATTTGATTCCTGATTTAACAAAAAAATTGAAAAGGATGTTGTTTTTGAAATTTTATGCATGCTGGAGTCAATTTTTGGAGGCCCAGAAAACATCCAAAAGATCCCAAAAAGAATATTTAGATTCTATTTAATTTATTCTTCAAATTTCTGAGATTTAAAATACTCAAATAAAATTCATTCAAAATTCAAAGGAAAGGTTCCAAAAATTCAATGAGAAGTGTTTATTTTGTTTATTTTATTGTTTTTTTGAATGGATTTTTCAAGGTGCTTCAATGCTTCCAAAAATACTAAAGACTGATATGATGGGTTTGAGACATCCAGAAACAGGGCTGTGGCATCAAATTTTCAAAAAATTGAAATCTTGAAACATCTGTGTGATAAAAGGCTTTTTCCATGTGTGACTGATGGTGTGCACACATATAAAATCTGTGAGTTAATGGCTAGGGCCTCTGGGAAAATACATTCCCTATAAAAAAATCAAAAAAAGAGGGGGAGGACTGTGACCACCTGACCCAAATCTGGGGAAGTTTTAAAACTGGGGTGAAGCATTTTGATAATTTTAAACTTCTTTCTTTTTAATCATAATAATAATAATAATAAATTATAAAAAGAAATCACTTCAGGGGGAGGTCTGACACCACTTGGCCCAAGCCTGGGTCAGTTCAAAACCTGGGGCAAAACAATTCAATGTTTTTTAAATTTTTGTTTTCAATAATAATAATGAAATTAAAATAAAATTAAAATATATATATATGTATATATAATTAAAAAATTAAGAAGGGTGAATCACCACCACCACCTCACCCAACTCTGGGTGAGTTTTAAACTGTTTCTGGGGTATTGCACCATTTTTGATGGTGCCCCCCCCTGTGGCATTTTTTTTTGGGGGGGCACTTATTTTCCTATGTCATCCTGGCATGTGATGGTGCACCATTTGGCCTCATAATAGAATAAAAAGTGCTTTAATGACACCTGTTGCCCACATTTTAGAAACTTGTTAGCTAAAATCAAGCCTTTGGCTTGTACATAGTAATTTTTTTGGTATGATGATATTTTGGGCCTTTCATGAATGCTTGGCAGTGGAGTGCTCCTTGGTGTACAACCATGATAAATTCATAGTTCATTGAAAAAATAACCACATAGGTTTCATCATCAAATATGAGCTTGGAAAGGTAAATGGCGGGGTTTTCAGTTGGCTTTTGAATAAGGATAGATCCAAATAATTTTGAAGAAAAAATTTCTTTTTGGAACAGTAATAGCAAAAAATAACTTCAGAGCTTCATTTGTTGATTTCACCAACAAGGAAGTGATTGAGTTATTTGAAGTTGGTGGTTTACTGACAAATAGAATCTCTAATTTATTGGTTATTTTGAATATTTTATGAGATTTTATGTACTTCTTATAGTAAACATATTTTCTGGATGAGAGAAGAAGAACAATGAAAAGAGAAAAAAATTGTTATCAGTGGTGAAATTATTTGAACTTCACAATTAAACAAATGAATGGAGAGTGAAAAGATGTATTCAATTTAAAAATCATATATTCAATTGATGGGAAAGAAACTCTGGATAGTTTCTTGCTACAAACTTGCACTCGGAAATTTTTAAAACATAATATACATAAAAATAAAATAAAACAGACATGAAAAAACCCACAGTATCCAGAAAAATTTAATAAAAAAATTCAAAGATAAACAGAAGGAAATCAATAAAAAAGTTTGAAAACTTGTAAGAAAAATTTATCCTACCCAAATTTCTTCAATGCTGATGATTTCATGGTGAAAATCTACAGTTAACTTTATTTAGTAATAATCTAACCAAATTAATCTTTCCTGTTTCACTATAATTTTTAAACTTTTTCATCATAACCACAAAGGAAAATATTTTATGGAGTTTATAGTGAATTTCACAATGAAATATAATCTTTATACCTCTGGGTAAAGCCTGATAATACAAAATGTCAGAATATCAGAGTTATCTGGCACCCCTTCAATTAATTCTGTTTTTTTTTTGAATGTATTCCAATCCAAACCATAACTTTTTGTTTTTTGTTCATCATGTATAATTGAGCTCAGGAATTACCTATAATTTTAGCATTAAGTATTTTTTATTTTTTCATTTAGCACCTCTAGTAGCTCAAAGGGGTCAAGTTCCTTGGGATCTAGCAGGCTGAAATTACCTCATTTAATATATTTCTTTAGTATTTTTGAAAGAATTTGTAAAATAAATAAGTAAGGAAGAGATTTTGATGCCATTCAACTTATTTACCCATTGAAGAATCATATTTTATAATTCCAAATCATTCAATAATACCTATATAATTTAATAACCACTTTTTTTAGTGTGTGCTTCAATCACAAACTTCAATATTATCTTCTCTGCAACCTGATGAAGAGTGAATTCTGTCCCCAATCACCCTTTGAATTTATTTTTCACCCAGCTTTTGGGCCACCATATGCACTACATTCTTGAAAATGTAAAACTACTAGTGTTGTGCTCAGAAACTAAGACTCTTGATGACCCTCTATTCTGGAATCTTTTGATTTCAGTAAAAATTAGTGTCTAGAGATCTTCATATGAAAATTCGGATTTATCTATGAATTTTTTGTTCACCGGAAAACCTGCACTCTACTTGAAATCAAAAAGAAGACCAGTTGTGAAGTGTAGCTTGACAGACTCCTGCGTGCTCAATGATGAGTTTGATCCCGCTACTTCAGCTAAGTCTAACGGCAAATATGGAGGAATCGACCTCCATACTTCAAGCCTGGTAGATGGGGGCTTGCTCGAGCCGTGGATCTTCGTGTGAGAAGGCTTATAAGCTGTCGTCCTTGCGACTTGAGGCGTTGATGGACCAGCGAGCTTGCTTGAATGAGAGCCCTTGGGGCGCCTACGACCGCCGTGCGCCTTGCCTTGGCTGCTTCGGGGCGCCTGCCATCAGCTCCGGCGATTGGCGGATGAACTGCCCACGACGGCGCCGATGGAGAGGCACCCCGGCCAGGAGGCCGAGCTGACATCAGCGATTGCTGCGGTTGCTGTGGTATCGGTATATTCGCCGTCCGATCCCTCCGCTCTGTTGCTAGCTCTGGGCTTAGCTCGGCAAATCGCGGGGTTCCCGGGCTTACCGATTCCTGCTCACTTCTCCGCACCCGCCAGGCTTTAGCGAGATCCGAGAAAAAATCTTCCGGTTCTTCAGAATCCGAGTATTCATCCGTGATCATCGTGTGCTCCGATTGCTCCACAGGCGACGTGCTACCGCCCGTTACGTCGTCGTATTGTAATGGTTTCGACGGCCTATGACCGTATGCCTCGCTTCTACCCTCGTTATACTCAACATCCATCTCCGCCCCTTGGGCATTCTGATTCGAAATTTCCGCCAAGTTTGATCTGTTGCTGGGTCTTTTCGCAATCGGTGATTCACTGCTTCTGTGCTCGTCAATCGAATCTATAGAAAGCCTTCTGGTTGATGTCGACCCAAGGTTGAATTCTGCCCAGTCGACGAGTTTTGGGTCGATATCTGCGCGCAACATTCGACCAATGTCCCATTTTTCAAAAAGATCCAACATTCGAACGAATTCCACCGGCTTGAGTTTCAAAATCGCGTCTTCTTTTTCCAGGGCCCTAGCAGTGCTGGGTTGGACGTGGCTCAGGAATTGGTTACGTAGAGAGATTATCCGAGATGTCGAAACGGGAAAATTGCACGAGTGAACGACCTCTGCCTTGCCTTCCACCATTCTTTTTATGATGGCCTGAGCAGGCGTTGTCAATGTTGCGATTCGTTTTGAGATTTCTTCGCTGCTTTTATGAGAAATGACATGTTTATGTGCTTCCAAAAGAAGCAATTTCCGCAACTCGGTCTCCAGTCGTATGGAATCAACTAATACCGTCAGTCAAAAATACAAGCTTCCCATCAACTCCTTCACAAAGTATGCAGAAAATCATATTTCGGGCTGAGTTTGAGAGAAAATGAATCAACTTACGCAGTGAAACGTGTCCACCCCATTCGAGCTGGCTTTGGAAAGCTACAAGTTACAAAATGTATGACGAGTTTTAACCCCAATCCAGAAAATTTAGATAAGCACCAGCGGCTCAGATTGCATGCTTACGTTGCGGCTCGATAACTTCGAGATTCAAGGCTCCAAATGCTGAGTGGATTCGGAGACATTCTTCCTTATATCGTCCGAGTGCGACGCCCGGGTCAGTTGATTGACGTACATTATCTCGCAAATTTTGAATCAATGCCTCGTTTTCTCTCAACTGAAGGCTCCACAACCTCTGCAAAAGCCCGCCTTTTAATTCACCCTTTTCATACAAATCATACAGAGTCTCTACTTGAGCCATACTCCAAATCAGATGTGAAGTTATACTTCGATGAGGCCTCAAACATCGTGAGTTTTTCGATATTTTCGGTTTTTCGTCTGGGGGAATCGGTAATTTCATTTCTCCCATACGCAAAAGCCAATCTTCTACGACTGATGATTCACGACGATCGAACCTCTCAGTGAATCTTAGTTTTCGAAAATGGATAAATATGTTCATAGAGCGTGGTAAGAATTCGATGATCCCTTCTTCTGTTCAAAAGAAAAAAGAACGAGTGAATTAAGCGAAAATAAGTCGAAAATGTTGCCTATTGTCACGTGAACCCTTCTGAAGCACTAATCTATTTCTACTCTTATTGTCAAAAAATAACTGGAGCAACCCCTTACCCCTTATCATTTTTCCCAAAGGCGTTTTATCATTTTCTATTCCTTTCTCCAAGGTCTCTCGCCGAAATTCCAATATCCGCATTTCAGCATCTCTTTCATACTTGGAAATATTAATTGGTAATGGGTCCCGCGGAATCGCTTTTATTCTTTCAGATTCACCAGGAGAAGTTACCGTGGCTTGGGTTGTATAGGTTTCTCGCACCCTGGAAGTGGCCGAACCTGGCTTGCAGGCAGCCTGGATGCAGTTTGATTGTTCTTTTGGCGCTAAAGGGGAATACATGTAATTAACATTAGCATGTATTTTTTTATTCACTGATCCTGTGTTGTAGGATAAAGACCCCGAAATTTGCTTGGCAGAATCCATCGATCCCCAGATAGGCTTTGCTTGAGAAAATGGTGGGGCAATCGCAATGCCGAATAATACTAAAGGGATCATTGCTGTTCGGAGCTTATTACATTTAATCATTTTCAAACGAAGCCGAAGGCTTCCTCAAATAGTTCGTGAAGTTTATTTGGATCTTGTCAAGATATCAGGTGGCTGGGGGGGAGGTCTACTTGGTGTAAAATTTCAGTCAGAATTCTTGAGGTTCTGAGGTTAAGTCATTTCCCCGATAAGGGACAGGTCTCACTGCCAGGGAGGGCCAAGATAATACCCCTTCAATCTTACAAGCTCGGTGGTGATTCGAATTGCCTGTTTGTAACGTAGCATCGGCGGGGTTTGATCAAAGCGGGGCTCGTCAATAATGAGCAACTTACAAGGTTGACCAGCCCTGCATTCTAGATCGGCCGGAGCTACTGGGAACGTTCCGAAAACAAAATATTCATACAGAGTCAGAGGGAACGCTTTGAGAGGTCAAGAATGACGCCTTCTCGAAGACCTTTGTAACATTCTTTACGTAGAAGGAAAAGGAACTCAAGCCAACTTCGGTATTACCAATGATCAGCTCCTTGCTGCGGGTACACAGTACGGGCATGGCTTCATTCCGGTCATTCCTCCTGGGTCTTTCTGGCCTTGCGCTCGGAGGATCGGGTGCTCTTAATATGCTGAGTGGGAAGGTTGGCGGCTCTTCCACTCTACCACTGTTGGAGCAATCGTTTTTGACTACGATGAAATAAATGAAATGACCATGAGATGCTTTGTACACGATACTACGATGAGATGATGATCTAATGATACAATCACAGGCTAAATACAACAAGGCACTAAGACCTGTCTATTAATAAATTGGTCTCAGTCAATAATGGATCCTACCATTCTGGTGAAGGTAGTACAACATCACTGTTTTGTTCGGTCTCGTTGGTGAGCGCATTTCATGGGTTGGACTGGTAATAGCATCTCCAATCGTTGGAGAGCTCGGCTCGTTAGGTAGCGACTCGCTAGCCAAAAAAAAACAGTTAGCGAGCGATTTATCACGCGCGTTTTGCATTCGTCCGCTCCATGAAGCCCGCGTCAGTGTGGTCTTGTGAATCCTAGCTAGCTCGACGACCCACACAGTCCTTGATGATGGGTTAGCGAGGAGTTGTTGCGTGGGGCCGGATGGCTGCATGCGGACCAGTACCAGACTCAAGGAGGGGGAAGCCAGTGGTCTAACAATGAACAGTGGTGCGGGTGGGAGGGGGGGGGGCTGGTGATATGATCAACGGTGGAGGGATGGGGAGGGGGAGACATGGAAGATGGACGCTAGCAAGCTTGCTAGATTTCCATAACTTCATGGAATCTGTGGCAATCTTATGGAGCTCGCTTGCTAGCAAGACCTTATTTTTGCACAATTATGAAAATTGCTCGGTAAACTTAGCTAATGAGCAGGTTTACCAAGACAATTGGAGATGCTCTGAATAAAAGGTCAGACTAAAGCATTTAATCACTCACTTATCAATAATAAGTTTTTGATTTCCTTAGGGCATGGGGTCTGGATGATTACTAAACTGAGTCTGGGGAAAATACAGTCTGAAAAGTGCTAAAATTCTCTCAAGTCTCTTTCATCTCTATCTACACAAAAATCAAAAAAATAAAAAAAATAGGTAGTTGCTTCCGCGCAACTACATTGCCAGACCAGCCCCAAGTTATCCCAATTGGGATAACTAGCGGTAGTCACACAGGGTTGCCTCCATGCGACTGCAGCTCCAAGTTATCCCAATCAGGATAACTTGCAGGAGCTGCATGGGGCTGTTGCTTCCATGCAACCACATCAATTGGGATAACTCACGGCAATCACCTCCGCATCATCCCTTTAACCCACCAGATCCAAAAAGATTGCAACAAACACTATTGCCACCACCAGATGACCATCAATCCAACCAAGAATAAAAAGCCAAACTATCAGAGGATTGAGAAAGACAAGAACAACCAACCAACCAACAGACCAGCCAAGAAAGCAAATGTTAAAGACACTCCACTTCATTTGACCACCACTGACAGCTCTCAGCAGCCCCATTGAAAAAGACCCAAAAGGAAGACCAAGATAGATAGAAAGACCCAACCTAGACCTTCTGGTCAGAATTTTCTTCTGATACCTGTGGTTAACTATCATGTGCCTTGAAATGAAGACAAGACTCCTCACACTTATCACACACTCTTACCATTTTCCTGCTTGCTCTACTTTTTGCTTCACTTATTTATAGACCTGACAGTTTTAAGCACATCTGTTGCTGTTTTTAGACAGAGAAATAAATGGTGTGGAAACAAGAGGGGTGATACCCCTCAAAGTTGTCCTTGAGTTCTGGAAGTTATTGGTCTAAGCATCTGTAAGGAGATTGGATGCAACGAGTTTAAGAATAGAGAGAGTGATGATAAGATAAATTCTTTCCCTCCAATCCTTCTTATACCATTTTCTGGCGGTCTGGTGATATGAACTATATGATATGTATGGTAATCTGATAGCCTCCCCCCAAACCCAGAGTTGAGAGTGAGGTATTTTTGAGTCCTCCCTCTCAACCCTAACCTAGGTACAACCACAAGCAGCAAGATAGATGAAAACATAACCCCAAGTACAGAACCCTAGCTCCACCCTAACCCTACCCCGTACCACCCACCCCATCCAAAACCCTCCCCTTCAATATCACATACTTCCGGTTTGTCCTTCTCATGGCCTGGCCCTCTGCGGCGCCCTACTCGGAGCCCCCGGGTTTATCCGTCTGCGCGTGCCCGTGGATCCTGCAATCTGTGAGTCGGCCCGCGCAAACCTCCCCAGTGCATATAACCCCCAATTGCCCCGCCCTTGCCTTCCGGACTAGCCCACTGCAAGCTTTGTTGGCCAGCTCCATCACTTGGTCCGCGTTCCCTGGGCAGGTTGCAGCCCGGCGCCCCCCCCAGAGTAGGCCCAACCTGCACCTGGTGCCAAGCCCGGCAATCCCTGCTGCTGAGCCCTCAACCGCTGCTGCTTAGCCCGCAGCAGGCACTGCTGAGACCGCGCTGTAGAGACTCCAAGGGATAATGGGATTATTTAGCAAATATCTTGATGGCAGTCACTAGAAAGGGAATTTAGTTTACTACTACTCTTGAATAGATAGAGGTAAGCTAAGGTGGTTTTGAATTGCCTGCCCTTCTGAACTAAAATAAGTCTGCACAATAATTTTTTTTAATTAGTGGCTGGCTTCTTTGAGACTTGAAATAGGTCTCTTATCAGACCTAGATTAATTATTAATAGATATTTTTAGGAATTGCAAGACTATTCCAGGTTGGATTGGATTATTGGCAAGCTTCCACCAATTAATAATCAAGAATTTTTGACTTTTTCTGACTATTTTTCCAATTCCAATTAAAGGATTTAAGGGTTGACTAAAAGGTGTTTAACCAGCAGGAGGACCCAAAGATGGGCTTGACAACAGGGAGCTGGGCAGAAAAGAAGGTTGGTTGGTTGTCCTGTTGTGCTCTTCCTCTTTTATGAATTTACTAATCAAAAATAAGGTGGTTTTCCCTCTAATGATAGGTGCTGAATAACAGGCCCTTTCTGAAGAACCCTACTTCAAGAACACCAGGATTTGGGTCAAATGGTCAATGATAATTTTGTGTTTGTTCCTTTATTTCCTTTTCACTTGATTCTGGTTCACTTATAACTGGGTACTAGGTAAGTAACTGGTCAGGCAGATGCCATAATTCACACACTGGGCAGAAGCCCTCCTAGACAACTTGGATAAGGCAAAAGAGGCCCCTTAAATAAAAAAATACTTCCTCAGGGGATGCTCAGGGCTCCCCTGAGTGCGGTTCTGAGCCTCTCCCTGCATTGTTTAAGCACAGGAGGCTACAGTTACATGAGACAAATCATTCTGGTGATAAAACGTGTAAATCAGGCTGAGAGATAACTGTATTTTTTAGTTCAATATTTGAGAGTCAGGCTAAGATATGAGATAAGAGATAAAAATTTTGTAATATAGACGCTTCTGAGTGCTTATCTTGTATAAAAAAATGATGCAGAAGTTGCCTGCAGCTTCAGTTAATTTTTCTGGTTGGGAAAAGCATGAAACATGCTTGGCAGCTGCAAGCCCTCTTTGGTAGCTTGAATGGTGTGACCTGCATGGGTTTGGTGGTGGAAAGTCATGTGCTGGGTGTTTCTTAGGACGTTTCTGAGCCACTTTCATGTATAAAATATTGCAGGAACTACCTGCATGCTGTTTCAATGAAATTAGTTGTGGAGATATGAGGTATGCTGTTTTACCACATGTCCCCTTGGGTAACTTGAGAGTGTGGCTTGCAGGTGTTGTATGGTTGATATGGTGGCAAACTGAGTATCATAGTGCTTGAAAAGACGCTTCAGAGCTCTTATCTGGTGGTGAAAGTTCTAGAAAAGTCATGTGCACTGAGTTGTTATTTCTGGTTGGTGAGAATTGAGATATACTTGGCTGCATGAGCCCCTACTTCTGTTGGTGCATGTATGTGTGATGTATGGTTGGAATGGTGGCAAACTGAGTATCAGAGTGCTTGAGAGGACGCTTCAGAGGGCTTATCTGGTGGTGAAAGTTCCAGAAAAGTCATGTGTACTGAGTTTTTATTTCTGGTTGGTGAGAATTGAGATATAGTTGGCTGCATGAGCCCCTACTTCTGTTGGTGCATTGCTGGTGCATGTGTGTGTGTTTTATGGTTGTAATGGTGGCAAACTGAGTATCAGAGTGCTTGAGAGGACGCTTCAGAGGGCTTATCTGGTGGTGAAAGTTCCAGAAAAGTCATGTTTACTGAGTTGTTATTGCTGCTTGGTGAGAATTGAGATATACTTGGCTGCATGAGCCCCTACTTCTGTTGGTGCATGTGTGTGTGTTGTATGGTTGGAATGGTGGCATACTGAGTATCAGAGTTCTTGAGAGGACGCTTCAGAGGGCTTATCTGGTGGTGAAAGTTCCAGAAAAGTCATGTGTACTGAGTTTTTATTTCTGGTTGGTGAGAATTGAGATATAGTCGGCTGCATGAGCCCCTACTTCTGTTGGTGCATTGTTGGTGCATGTGTGTGTGTTTTATGGTTGGAATGGTGGAAAACTGAGTATCAGAGTGCTTGAGAGGACGCTTCAGAGGGCTTATCTGGTGGTGAAAGTTCCAGAAAAGTCATGTTTACTGAGTTGTTATTGCTGCTTGGTGAGAATTGAGATATACTTGGCTGCATGAGCCCCTACTTCTGTTGGTGCATGTGTGTGTGTTGTATGGTTGGAATGGTGGCAAACTGAGTATCAGAGTTCTTGAGAGGACGCTTCAGAGGGCTTATCTGGTGGTGAAAGTTCCAGAAAAGTCATGTGTACTGAGTTTTTATTGCAGGTTGGTGAGAATTGAGATATACTTGGCTGCATGAGACCCTACTTCTGTTGGTGCATGTATGTGTGATTTATGGTTGGAATGGTGGAAAACTGAGTATCAGGGTGCTTGAGAGGACGCTTCAGAGGCCTCATCTGGTGGTGAAAGTGCCAGAAAAGTCATGTTTACTGAGTTTTTATTGCTGGTTTGTGAGAATTGAGATATACTAGGCTGAATGAGCCCCTACTTCTGTTGGTGCATGTATGTGTGATGTATGGTTGGAATGGTGGCAAACTGAGTATCAGGGTGCTGAATAGGAAGCTTCAGTGGCCTTATCTGGTGGTGAAAGTTCCATAAAAGTTATGTGGACTGAGTTTTTATTGCTGGTTGGTGAGAATTGAGATATACTTGGCTGCATGAGCCCGTACTTCTGTTGGTGCAAGTGTGTGTGTTGTATGGTTGGAATGGTGGCAAACTGAGTATCAGAGTACTTCAGAGGACGCTTCAGAGGCCTTATCTGGTGGTGAAGGTTCTAGAAAAGTAGTGTAAATTGTTTTCATAGTACTGGTTGTAGTGTAACATTGGTACTGATATGGTTTAAGTCCTGCTGGTATGGGGTATCTTGTTTTGTTGTGTGGTTATTTTAAGCATAATATTTTTGATCATATATTCAATTAAGACTTTTCAATGATCCATGTGACACTATCCAGCCTGTGCCAGGTGTTGGTTTGTTTTTGTGACAGGTGTTGATATGGTTGAAGGGGTTTATCTGGTGCTTGATTTGGGTTTTTCAGGTTGGTTTGAGTTTAGAGTATAGTTCATGAGGGGTTTGGAATTTATTTTGTGACTTTAATTTGATAAAAGAATAACAATTAATAATTTAAAATGAGTCTGATGGCTATAGGACAGGTTTGGTTTACCACAGGACACACCCCAAATGCTGAGCCCAACCTACCCAACTGCTGAGCCCGCAGTGTGCATTTTGCACAGTTGCTGTGCATTTTGAACAGTTCCTGTGCATTTTGCACAGTTGCTGTGCATTTTGCACAGTTGCTGTAAATCTTGCACAGTTGCTGTGCATTTTGCACACTTGCTGTGCATTTTGCACAGTTGCTGTACATTTTGCGCAGTTGCTGTGCATTTTGCACACTTGCCGTGCATTTTGAACAGTTGCTGTGCATTTTGCACAGTTGCTGTGAATTTTGCACAGTCGCTGTGCATTGTAGTTGCTGTGCAAAATGGAAAAATCTGTGCATTTTAGTTGTTGTGCCATTTTGCCATTTTGCACAGCAACTAAAATGCACAGCAACTGTGCAAAATGCACAGCAACTAAGAAAAATGCACAGAAACTGTGCAAATTGCACAGAAACTGTGCAAAATGCACAGCAACATTGCAAAATGCACAGCAACTTTGCAAAATGCACAGCAACTGTGCAAAATGCACAGCAACTGTGCAAAATGCACAGCTACTGTGCAAAATGCACAGCTACTGTGCAAAATGCACAGCAACTGTGCAAAATGCACAGCAACTGTGCACAATGCACAGCAAATTTACACAATATACAGCAACTGTGCACAATGCACAGCAACAGTGCAAAATGCACAGCAACTGTGCAAAATGCACAGCAACTGTGCAAAATGCACAGCAACTGTGCACAATGCACAGCAACTGTGCACAATGCACAGCAACTGTGCACAATGCACAGCAACTGTGCACAATGCACAGCAACTGTGCACAATGCACAGCAACTGTGCACAATGCACAGCAACTGTGCACAATGCACAGCAACTGTGCACAATGCACAGCAACTGTGCACAATGCACAGCAACTGTGCACAATGCACAGCAACTGTGCACAATGCACAGCAACTGTGCACAATGCACAGCAACTGTGCACAATGCACAGCAACTGTGCACAATGCACAGCAACTGTGCACAATGCACAGCAACTGTGCACAATGCACAGCAACTGTGCACAATGCACAGCAACTGTGCACAATGCACAGCAACTGTGCACAATGCACAGCAACTGTGCACAATGCACAGCAACTGTGCACAATGCACAGCAACTGTGCACAATGCACAGCAACTGTGCACAATGCACAGCAACTGTGCTCAATGCACAGCAACTGTGCACAATGCACAGCAACTGTGCACAATGCACAGCAACTGTGCTCAATGCACAGCAACTGTGCACAATGCACAGCAACTGTGCTCAATGCACAGCAACTGTGCACAATGCACAGCAACTGTGCACAATGCACAGCAACTGTGCACAATGCACAGGAACTGTTCAAAATGCACAGCAACCGTTCAAAATGCATAGCAAATGTGCACAATGCACAACAACTGTTCAAAATGCACAGCAACTGTGCACAATGCACAGCAACTGTTCAAAATGCACAGCAACTGTGCACAATGCACAGCAACTGTTCAAAATGCACAGCAACTGTGCACAATGCACAGCAACTGTTCAAAATGCACAGCAACTGTGCACAATGCACAGCAACTGTGCAAAATGCACAGCAACTGTGCACAATGCACAGCAACTGTGCACAATGCACAGCAACTGTGCACAATGCACAGCAACTGTGCACAATGCACAGCAACTGTGCACAATGCACAGAAACTGTGCACAATGCACAGCAACTGTTCAAAATGCACAGCAACTGTGCACAGTGCACAGTTACTGTGCACAACCCATAGTTACTGTGCAAAACCCACAGTTACTGTGCACAATTCACAGTTACTGTGCGCAATTCAAAGATACTGTGCACAGCCACAGTTACTGTGCACAACACACAGTTACTGTGCAGAAGGCAGGGTGACTGTGCACAAGGCACAGTTACTGTGCACAATGCACAGCAATTGTGCAAAATATACAGCAACTGTCCACAATGCACAGCAACTGTGCCCAACACACAGCAACTGTGCACAATGAACAGCAACTGTGCACAATGAACAGCAACTGTGCACAGTGCACAGCAACTGTTCATTGAAGCTTGGATAAATATTGTGCACAGTCACTGTGCATTGTGCATTGGAGCTTGGATAAATATTGTACACGGTTTCTGTACATTGTGCACTGTTGCTGTGCATTGTGCACAGTTGCTGTATATTGTGTAAATTTGCTGTGCATTGTGCTCAGTTGCTGTGCATTGTGCACAGTTTCTGTGCATTGTGCACAGTTTCTGTGCATTGTGCACAGTTTCTGTGCATTGTGCGCAGTTTCTGTGCATTGTGCACAGTTTCTGTTCATTGTGCACAGTTGCTGTGGATTGTGCACAGTTTCTGTTCATTGTGCACAGTTGCTGTGCATTGTGCACAGTTTCTGTGCATTGTGAAAAGTTTCTGTGGATTGTGCACAGTTGCTGTGCATTGTGCACAGTTTCTGTTCATTGTGCACAGTTGCTGTGCATTGTGCACAGTTTCTGTTCATTGTGCACAGTTGCTGTGAATTGTGCACAGTTGCTGTGCATTGTGCACAGTTGCTCTGCATTGTGCACAGTTGCTGTGCATTGTGCAAATTCACTGTGAATTGTGCACAGTCAGTGACTTTGCATTGCAGTCTTGATAAATTTTGACATGATCTTGATAGGAGCTTGAACTGAGCTTGGCCATACATTGGGCAAGAGCTCTTTGACCGCACTTGCTAGCAAGTGACATGCAGATTTCTGTGGTGATAAGACTCATTTTTTTAATGAATTATTATTCTTTTTATTAAATTGACATCAGAAATGAATTCCAAACCTCTCATAAACTATACTCTGAACTCAAACCATCCTCAAAGCCCAAATCCATCACCTGATAACCCCATTAAACCATACAAAAAACCTGTTGCAAACAACCCAAAACCTGGCACAGAATGGATTATTTCCCAGGGATTCATAAATAAATGCTTGATTGAAAATCTAATGGCAAAATATTATGCTTAAAATAACCAAACAATAAAACAACATACTCATACCAGCAAGACTTAAACCATACCAGTACCAATTTTTCACTACAACCAGTACTATGAAAAAATTCTACACTACCTTCCTGGATCATTCTGTACAATTCAGGGACTCTGAACCGTCCATGAAGCAATCTTGAACTCAGTTTGCCACCATTCCAACCATAAAACATACATATACACACCAATAGAAGTAGGGGATCATGCAGAAAAGTAAATCTCAATTCTCACCAACCAGCAATTAAAACTCAGTACACATGGCCTTTCTGGAACTTTAACCACCAGATAAGGCCTCCAAACCATTGTATGAAGAACTCTGATACTCATTTTTCCACCATTCCAGCCATACAACACTAATATATGCACCAACAAAAGCAGGGGCCCATGCAGCAAAGTATGTCTCAATTCCCACCTACCAGCAATAGAAACTTAGTACACATGACCTTTCTCAAATTTAACAAGTAGATAAGGCCTCTGAACCGCCCTCTGAAAAATTTGATACTCAGTTTGCCACCATATCAACCACACAACACCTGCAAGCCACAGTCCCAAGTTGCCCAAGGGAGGATGCGGTAACAGATCATGCCTCATATCTCTACAGCTAATTCCATTGAAGCAGCATGCAGGTGGTTTCTGAAACATTTTATAAATGATAATGGCCCAGTAGCGTCCTCAGAAACCCACAAAAAAGTAGTGTTCTACCACTTCAACCATACTGTTATACAATGTCAGTTAACAAAGAGGGCTTGCAGCTGTCAAGCATGTTTCAAGGTATTACCAACCAGAAAAATTTACTCAAGCTTCAGGGAGCTTTTTTATCATTTTCATAAAAAATAGGCACTCAGAAGCGTCAAAATCACAACAATATTAGCCAATAACTCATATCTTAGCCTGACTATCAAAATTTATACTGAAAGATAAAGCTATCCCTTGGCTTGTTGCATTGTTTTCTAAACAGCATTATTCCCTCATGTTTGTGTGTGCTCCTGTGCTTCAAAAGTGCAGAGAGAGGAACAAAACGGTCCTCAGTTTAGCCCTGAGAATCCCCTGGGGAAGTATTTGTCTATTTAAGGGGTGCTGTTTTGCCCTATCCAAGTTTTCTAGCAGACCATCTACTCAATGGTGTATGTCAAACCTACCTAGCACCAGATCATCAGTGAACCAGAATCAAGTGAAAATGAAATCAAAAATCATACATGAAACTGTAATTGAAAATTTAAATCAAACCCAGGTGTTCTTGAAGAAGGGTTCTTGAGAAAATACCTGTTATTCAGCACCTAATATTAAGAGGAAAAACCCCTTTTGTTCAATCAGTAAGT
Organism: Puccinia polysora; assembly: GCA_025617555.3. Taxonomy (NCBI): domain Eukaryota; kingdom Fungi; phylum Basidiomycota; class Pucciniomycetes; order Pucciniales; family Pucciniaceae; genus Puccinia; species Puccinia polysora. The sequence continues at coordinate 32,067,780 of CM062639.1, forward strand.
TTACAAAAAAGGAGGAGCATAGAAAGAAAGCCAACCACATTTGTTTTCCCAGATTCCTGTGGGCAAACCCATTTTTGGGTCCTCCAACTGGTTCAAAACCTTTCAGTCAACCCTGAAATCCTTTAATTTGAATTTTGAAAAATGGTCAGAAAATTCAAAATTTCTTGATTATTAGTTAGTGGAAGCTTGCCAATAATCCAGTCTAACTTCAAATAGTCTTCCAATTCATAAAATTATCTCTTAATAATTAATCTAGGTCTGATTAGAGACCTATTTCAAGTCTCAAATAAAACCAGCCATTAATTTAAAAAATTATTGCACAGAATTATTATAGTTCAGAAGGGCAGGCAATTCAAAACCATCTTAGTTTTCCTCTATCTATCAAAGATTATTATTAAACAAATTCCCCTTCTAGTGACTGCCAGAAAGATATTTTCTAAATAATCCCATCATTCCTTGGAGTACCTACAACACACACCTTTAATTTCAATTCCAATAGCCAAAGGATTCCTAAATTACCCACAACATGTTTTGGGGACAAAAAACCAAACAGATATTCATTTTCCGCCATTGGTAAGGATCAAGATAGAAATACTTTTACTTGGGCTATAATGGTACAAAATCAATCCAGCAATGGACTGATTGTCCAAGAAATATAGTTTGCCTTGGGTAGCAATTAAGCTTGCATCTCCAGACATTGTTGATTGCCTCCAACGTGCATCAAAATCATCCTCAGTCTGCTTTGGGAAAAGGAGGTGGGAATGATTTTAACAGTAAATAAATTAACCTTAATGAGTCCTCAATGCTTAAGATTAGTCAAGATTTATGAATGTGGTGATTTTCATAGACAGATTGGAGATTGCATTGAAGTATGCTGCTTCTTCAGCCACTTCTCTGGTTCAATGTGCAAAAAAACTGAACCAATTTTAGTCTTAATACATTATAATGATAGAATCACTATTACATGGCGGTCTCTGTGAGATTGAGCACAGCAAAAACTCCAGATTGATTTTCCAAGGTTTTTCTAAATGGATGATAAGCCATGGAGGACCTCACAAGCTAGTTTTCACTTTTCAAGATGCACATATCACCATTTGATGTACAAGTAATAAAACCCGCCTTCCTAGAACCATAAGAGGTACCAAGATTGAAAGAATATTGTAGAAGAATGGAAAAGATAGTTTAGAAAACTTGAACTCCAGAATAACTTTTAAATTGAGTTCAGCTTTGGATTTTGATGGAGGCAAGTGACTGTCAGCCTCCTGGATGCCAAGACCCTTGCTATCCTTTAGCTACCAGAGGTGATATTGTAAAAAATAAATATATTATTTAATAAATGCAGCAAAAATCCTTAGAATACTTGGATTAAGCTTATTGCAAGGTTAAATGGTTTGGTTATTGTTTATTGTTTTGAATCAAAATTGGTTATTAAATATTTATAGAGGGGCCACAATTATATTGGGGATTTTTAACACCTCTCTTCAGGGATTTCAGTATGAAAACACGTAGTCCTGGTTACTTTGGGTTCTTCAGTTTAAAGATTATTATACCCAAAGATAATATGTATATAGACTACACAATGGAGTGGTAGGGCCTTGTAGCCAAGCTACCACGACAGAGAAAGGATAATAAGACTCACTGGTATATTATTAAATCCTTTGGGTATCTGTTTGGGACGTGTACTGATGGGTTAAACCTGTATAATGGGGTTATAAGGTTGTTCAGCAGTTTTATTTGATAGAAAGAGGTTTGAAGACGGATATTACTGATCAGACATTGCCATAAATCACTTACTTATCTCTTTTAAGTATTTGATTACCTTGGCACGGCGTCTGGATATGAATATTACTGGGTCTCTGCCCATCAACATCCTCAAAAGAGCTCTGTATTTATAGCTTTTGGAGTCCCAATATGGTCCTTCTGAGGGTTGTAGGTGCTCAAAGGGACGGAAACTAAGGCTAGCAGGGTAACCGGGGGTAGCCTATCATGTGTTCTTGGTGCTATAGCCCGGATAGCATCTAATTCCTTAGGGTATGGCAATTATTCTACCTTATAATGGACATTAGGACGTGTTAATAACACTAATCTGTCCTATTTATGTGTTATTTAATTAATTATCCTTAGTATATGTTCCCAATAATCTAATAATTATATTATTAGACCTATTTACGGACATTTTGATGTCAGGTAAGTTCTCATTATATATTATATAACTGGAGTAAAAGTCATAATATTAATTTTACTCTTTATTTTCGAGTTCCAGTTGATTTGTTAAGATAATTACTTAAAAATATAAGTCACGAGAATTCATGTAATATTATTACATCATTATCTTCCTTAGTATGTCACAAAGATATTGATTTATAGAAATTCTCATAAAAGTATATTAAGGTATTTTAATATATTTTTGAAGCTTTCATGGTCTTATTTTCGACATTCTTGGTACTTTGCATTATATTATATAAAAAATACGTGTAAGGATTATTTATGTATTTTTATATAATATTATGTATATTTAGATAGTCTACTATCCACGGGAACCTTTATTACATATGTAACAAGTTCCCATGTATGTTGTAGCCTGTTTACGCGGTACCTGAGCCGCCTGTCACTCTGTCAGCCCGTAGTCCCGCGGCTGCGTACTTGTCAGAGGCCCGGGGCTGCGTACACAACCTCGACGGGTTGAAAAGGCTGTATCTCATCTGCGCGCGGGTGCTTTGGCTGCCGCGGCTGCGTGCGGGAATTGTGACAAAACACATTTCCGCCTGTAACTCCTAAAATATACACAACACCTCAATTCTGACTGAATTTTAGGTGTGAAACCTATATGTGACAATGTGTGTGAAATATTTAATTGGCCAAAAAGCTCAATACTGGAGCCGTAGTATTTTGGTTCTTTTTTCCTTATGTATTTAAAAATATAAGGAGTTGGATTTCAAGGGTGCGGTCAGTGAGTGACCCTACCTAATTTTGGGTGGAGAATCCATTTCTGTAATAGTATTTATAGTTTTCCTACTCCTTCTTAGGTTAGTTGTATTATTATTATTTTTATGTTATTTTAGTTACTTTTGCAGCTTGCTCTGCAATAGTAGCAAGCTAACAGTGACTGAGTGATATAAATTCAACAAGTGTTGAGAGAAATCCTGATTTCTTGAGTTTCTTTACAACTAAAGTTAGTAGTTGAAATTGTCTTGACCTCATCAACACCCACTGGTAAATTGTCACCCAAAGGGGTGTGACTTATTGTGACCAGGATCTCATGTCCAAGTTACAACTGTCTGGAAAGCCTATTATCAGCTATCTGAAGCTTGAGGAACCAGTTTGGAACAATTAACAAAGAAAAATAGGATGTTCCACAATTTTTCCAGTGAGGAATTCAGAAGAATCTTTAGTTGGATTCAAATAAGGCATTTGGTATGATTTTTGCCATAGGAAATTCAGATTGATGGTTATTTTCTGCTCAAGATTTTGTGGCAGAAGACAAAGCTTCAGACTCAAAGGATAGAGGCAGTCAATATGGCTCAGCTTGATAGTGACCATGGTTGATCAAACCCTTGAAATCACAGCTCAAAGTAAAGCTCACCAGAATGATTGCAAGGATTGATTTGGTGTTTGTTCTCAGTGGATAGAGATCTTGATTGGCTCAAAGATCAAAGCTCCCAGGTTGAATCTAAAAGCTTGAGCTTAATACGCAAAGCTTGGAGCCCAAAGCTTGAATTTCAGATATTGGAATGAAAACCCAGATCTTGGACTTTGGAGTGCAAAATCAAAGCTAAAAGCTCTGAGCTCAAAATTTTGAATTTAGTCAACACTAACTATTGTGAAATTTTTTTTGAGGTGTTCCCAACATGCTTCAATTTTGCAGAGACAAGAGCACAGATTCTATCAGAAAGGGATAGTAAATCTAATATTTTCCTAGAAGTTTTCACAAGTTAGTATTGATATTTTGTTCCTTCAAGGATTCAATAAATAAATAATAGGCAGTGGTGATGATACATAAGCAGATGAGTAAAAAAAAAATAGCAGTATTCAACACAGAAATCTGCATGTCACTTGCTAGCAAGTTCCATGAAGGAGCTCATGTGAAACTAATGACCAAGGCCAGGTCAAGCCCTGGCCAAGCTCAGGTTAAGATTTATTCAACCTCCAATGCACAATCACTGTGCACTAAAAAATTTTTAGAGCATTAACATACCTGCAACTAGAGATTGGAGAGAGCTTCAACCAGAGCTTCCTTGATGGCACTTTCTAGCAAGTGCCATCAATTTTTTTGTGGTGATTATTTAAGTATTTAATTTTGAAGATTTTAAAAAGAAAAAAAAGAAAAAGGAAAAAAATCTTCATTGTCATTGAAGTACAATATTAATTTCTTTATTTTCAAATGAGAAAGTCACTGAAATAATTTGAAAATATTTTTGATGAGAATATGATATCAATTTTGGAATAATCATTAATTTGGAAGTCTCAAATAAAAAAAATCAACAAAAAGGATTTTTCATCCTTCTATGATGAGTAAGAGTTCGGGAAAAGATTTTCTTATGATCTCACATAAATTTAACATTCTGTTTTTAAATAAATGCAAGACTTGGGATGATCCTGTGGTGAATAATGTTATAAGAAGTGGTTGATAAACTATATAGATCTTATCATTAAAATTTCAGAAACCTGGAACAGACAAAAAAAAGAAAAGCCATCAAGTTGAATTGAGAATGACTTCCAAAAACTTTTGTTTGGTTTCAGTAATTGAAAGTTTCCCAATATTAAGTAAATGCAAATTTTGCTGAAACTTTTGAGAAATAGCACTTGAATTGCGACCAACAAACTGAAGTAATTAATTCAGACACATATTGAGAAGGAGGAAATACAACGGGAAGACAAGAGGACGACAGGGTTGAAGAAAATGAAAGAAGACCAACAGGAGTGACAAAGACATTTTGAGAGTTGGCGGAAGTTGGTTTGTCTGGCAGGTTGATCATGGAGAGGTCTCACCAGTCACGAGTTGAGGTTGAGAAGTCAAGAGAATGAGTCAACTGAAGTTGAGTAGTCGGTGGTCGTGGAGAGATGATGAAGATTGAGGTTTAGGTATCTCTGGAGCTTGAGGCGGATAGCGAGTAGGAACAATGAAAGAAGATGAACTTGGAAACAAGAAAAGAAAGAAAGAACAAGATGAAGAAGAAAGAGAAGAGGTAAAAGAAGAGGTTGATGATCTCCAGGAGGTTCCCCCTCAGGAATCCCCCAGACTTTGAGTTGAATGGGGGGGCCTTGGTCCTTGGGTGTCCGCGGTTTGCTCTGAGATGCCTCCAATTATGTAATCTGAAGATTGGAAGCGGGAGAGAGGGAACTGGGTGTCACAAGAGACAGCTGAGTGATAATTCAACATTTGCAAGTTTTGCAGTATATCAAGGATGGTAAATTTAAGACTTTGATCATAACTTCTTTTTAGTATAAATTTTCTTCCAAGTGTATCTTTTAAGGTTACTAAGAAAAAGCTTTGGCCTATGATTTAATAAAAGATTTCTCATCCAGAAAACCACTGCTGTTTCCTCCAGACCCTAAGAATGATTTCAAGTTGTATGTGGATGCATTTATGAAGATCTAGCTGCCTTAGATCAGGTAAAGATTTTAGATGACAAACCAGTTGAAGCACCAATTGTTTATATCCAGAAAACTAAAGATAGTTAAAATGGATATAGTGTATCCCAGTTAGAGTGTGTATTTTGAAATTGAGCTTTATAGAAATTATATTACTTCTGAAATAGGTGTTGACTTGAATAAATTAAGGATTTAAAGCTCTTAATTCATGTTTGAACCTGAAGACACCCAACAGACATATTTTCAGTTGGAAGATTGCCATCCAGGAATGGAAAATTTTTATGAGAATAGTACACAGGGAGCTTGAAAAAAAGAATGCAGATGTTTTCTCAGGATGGGCTGTGCCTAATGATGTAAAAAATTCTGCTTATGAAACTGAAAATAATGCATTATTTTCAAGGAATATAATTATTGATAGAGAGCCGAAATTCACTTCTGTATTTTAAAAGAGTTCATTTTATCTGGTAGGAACTAAGCTGTATTGCTCAACAGCTTATTATTCAAAGACTGATTGACTGGCTGAAAGGATGATACAAAATTTAGAAGAAATGATAAAAAGATATTGTGTATGTTTTATTGATTTCAAAGACCATCATAGTTAGACAAATGATTGGGTATCATTGTTACCAGCCTTAGAGTTTGCTTAAAATTAAATCGAGAATTCTAAAATTAACATATCACCCTTTGAATTAAAAAGAGTCTGGATTACAAGCATTTCCAAAGACATGCTCTTACATCTGTTGAATGCTTGTTTTAGGGATATGATTGTGAAGGTTGAGAAATTTGCATGCAGATGTGTAGAAGAGGCAGTGGAATTCAACAAGAGTAGGTGGGGAAAGACTCAAAAAGATCATGAAATTAAGATTGGAGACATGTTTTGAGTTTCAACAGTGAAATTTTCTAATATATCAAGAAATAGAAAAGTTAAAGACTCATCTTATGGACCATTTGTAGTAAAAGATGTGCATGGGAATAATGCGGTTGAATTAATTCTCAGCAGATAATTTGACAGAAAGCATCCAAATATCCCAACAAATCTGTTAAAGAAGCTGATAGAACCTAATCAGATGTTTACATTGAGAAAGGCACCCATTGTTGTAATACCACCTCTGCAGCATGTTTAGGATGATTTACCTCACAAGATATTAAATCATGAAATTATTAGAAGGGATGGTGAAGATTTAAGACTTCATATGGTCAGGTTTAAAATTCAATTAGCAGATAGTGCCTTATGGATAGAAGATAAACAAATTAAAAAATCTGATATAATATTGATGAACTATAGAGCCTCTAAGAGGGGTAAAAATTCCCCTGAATATTATTTTTTCTTTTTGTGGTAGGGAGTGTCAGCCACAAGACAAAGGTAGTTTTCAAAATTTTTGAGCAATCCATATTTCTTGTTAGTACACACTATGCGCAAGTAGGTGAAGTTTAACCCCCAAAATTGCGCAGACGTAGGCTGTGTGCACACACGAGCTAGTGTCAGGGAACAACACCTTGATGTTTGGGGACCCCTCTCACCCTGACTTCAGCCACAATCAACTCCTATCCCCCTGCCATCCACCATACCCCTTCCCCCCATCCATCACATTCTTTCCCCCTCATCCACCACACCCTTTCCCCTCCCATTGATCACATTCTATCCCCCCCTCAAACTGTTCCAGTGTCCCAACTGCTGCTTGATTATCACAACCAATGAAAATTGCCAAAATCACTTAGGAGTCTGGGTTCATCCTAGTATCTCAAGAAAACATTGGCTCAAGTCACAATCTTTGTATCAAGACATTACACTTGCCACATCAATCCTTGAAGGGCTATCAATACATCACTCTACAAAAACTTCATCATTCAGTCCTAGGGAAAATTGCCTCCAACCGGTCCATGGGATCTCTGAAGACAAAGAATTAGCCTTGCAGAAGGGAATTAATTGCTGTGAGCAACATCATCTTTTTGATCTTTTCTCCATTTTTTTATAGCTTTATTTATTTATTTATTTATTTTAGTTTTTTTTTTCTATATTTCATTGCATGGCTTCTTCTCTCTTGCTGTATCAGCCAGGCCAAGTTTAAAATGGAAAAAAAATATCTATTTTACCTTATGAAAAACTGTTACAAACTAAGGGTAGATGCCAATTTTGAGCCCCAAATTCCAAAGGAAGTGATCATCAAGCAACTCCAGCTGCATCCTCACATCTAAGAATATTTATGCTGCCCCAGCTGTTACTTGATTTACAATATTGAGACTGATCCATCTGATCGTGGCTATCAAGTCACACAAAAATCAACTCCCTGCAACAAAGAACTCTTTTCTAATCATACTCTCCATTTGTTGGACCATGTTCCTAGAGCCTCTCAATATAGATCTCCACCACATCAACAACAGAAAATCCACTTTACCAACCTGGTCAGTTTATTTGTTACCCAAGATTTTCATAGTTGTCTCCAATGGTTTCTCAATGAGCGTGAAGTTGAATCATCAATGGAAAATTGGACCAAGCAGCTCCCTTCCAAGACACCCCAAGCCAATTTAATTGATTTCCAGCAAACTTCTTCCTGGAAGAAGCTTCTTGGACCTCACTCCTCAACTAAAACCCATCTCAAATTAGCCTTCACTCTGTTTGTGGACTGGTATAATCCCCTGGGCAACACAATTTTTGGAAATCAATGATGAATGGGTGTTTTGCCTCTAGCCTGCTTCAATCTTCCACCATCTCTAAACTACCAGCCCAAATTACTGTATATTGCTGGTATGATCCCCTCTCCCAACCAACTAAGCATGATAAAAATCAGCCATATCCATTTACCACATGTTGACGATCTCCTAGAACTTAATAATGGGGTGAGGATCCAAACTTACTAATTTCCAAATTGCGGGAAGGTAAGTGTGAAGCTTGCAGGACTCATTGGTGATTTTGTAGCCTCAAAAAAAATTGGGGGGTTTGCATCACACCTGGAAAGGTAATTTTCTTCCTGGTTCAAAGAGCAAGATTTTGACCAAGGTAAACTGAAGCTTGGAAAGATCCAAGATTGCCAAATAATATTGGAATTAGCCCAAAGATGGAAATACAAAACAACCAAAACAGCTAGGATCAACCTGGTAAAACTTACTGGAGTCCAATGGTTGGAGTTGAATCACTTACCTTACTGAGACCTTGTCTCAAGTATTGCCTTGGGTTTCATGCAAAATTGGTACAAAGGGGTGCTACAGCGCAATTTTTGATATTGTTGGGGATTGAATAAAAAAAGAAGAAGAGCGTGCCAAATCAAAATCCAGAATTAGAAACCTCCAGCAGAAACGGGGTGGCAAGCAGCCCTCTTACAATTTAATTATGAACTAAAGAAACAAGATAATGATTATTAAAATCAATCTTGCAGGTTTATGTCCCATCTCAAGTCACAAGAATGCCCAAAGGCCTTGGTACTGCATCAAATGGTAAGCTAAAGGAAAGTGATTGGCACACCCTATTTCCAGTTCACTTTCCCTTAGCCTTGTTGGATCTGGTTTTTCATTCAAAAAATTTTGAAGCAACTGCTGTGGTGACCAATTTGGTGCACCTCAAGAAAAGGTGGCAATTTTTTTTTTAAAAAAAAAAATTGTTCTTACTATGGGTACTGTTTTTCTTTTGTTCTTTCCAACTAATCCATGTCCTAGCGGTCCAGGAAGCCCCCTCCAGCGCCCCCAAATCCCCAAATCCTTTTTTCAACTCCTCCTTGTCCCAGTTGGCACCCAAATTTTTTGGCTGAGCATGCGCAGAAAGTCATTTCCCCCTCATCCAATCCCTCCTCCCACTCTCATCCTTGGTCCTACTCATCATCCCAAGCACACCCTCTCATCAGTCCCATAGAGGCACTTGCTAGCCAACTCATCATCCAATCCTAGGTCTCCTCCATCTTGCCTGGGCTAAATATTTAATTGGATCTCCAAGGATTAGCACCAGAGGATGGAAGCTATCAAGCTGACCTGCAATAGCCATCCTTGGCAGCCATATGGGCTACCTTAGCTCAAACCCTCCATTGACAGCCACTCATCTTCCAAGCAGGCCATCAGCCAGCCTCATCACCCACTTCAACTTGTCAACTCACCTTTGATCTCCTCATTGTTATCATGGCATCTCTCAGGTTCATCATCATCATCATTGTGTCCATCATCCACGCTCATCACCCACAGCCATTGGAGCTGTTGCAAGTTGCCATAAATCATCCCATCTTCCAGGCTGTTTGCTGTCCTACACACTGTTTGCTGTTACCTGCGTGGCTTTCTGCCATCCCATCCTGATTGATCATCCCCTCCAGCTTCATCCTTTTTGCTCATCCCATTGGTGTTGCCACCCATCATCCGCAATTAATTTGCCACCCTGCATCTGCAAAGTTTGGGATGTCCATCCACCTGCCTCTCACCTGCCATCTTGCCGTTTCTCATCCTCCACCCGCTGTCATACTTGAAGTGGGCGGGTTTCCTTGATGTCTCATCTCTTTTTTTTTGTGTCATTTTCATCCTGTTGCCATATTTTTTCTTGTTTTCATCATTGTTTTTTTCCAGATTCTGCCTTTATCATCAAAAAAAAAAACAGCTCATATTTTTTTCTGCACCCATATGTGTCATACACTTGTAAATAGTTACAGGGCCTCTTTCCAATAAAAGGAGTGGCTCTCCTCTGCCTTTTTGCCCCATCATTGAATCATCCATCACAATCTAAGTAATAAACCGTGGGGCCCTTCCCCTTTATCTGAGAATCCTCATCCTGGGTATATCTTTTGATTTCCCCTTAATCTTTGAGTCTCCATACTCAAATCCTTTGATCTTTCCTCTGTGACCTGATCCTTATCACCAACCAATAGCCTTGCTGGTTGAAGCAGAATTAATTGGGTTGAATTCTTTAGTGTGTTAAGTCAATTGTTGATCCCTTTCTCTGACGACTTTGGTCTTTATCATTCATTTGATTGCCTTTCCAGTACAGTCACATTTGAGTGAGAGGTTTATTTAATCTTGAAACCTGGAGTGTTAAACCTCGCTTTATTTCTTTGAAGTTAAATTACGCCACGCTGTGGTGTCATTATATAGACTCAGGTTGGGAACTGCGTCCGGGCCTGCGCTCTCAGCATCTGGTAGGTTAGGCTCAGCAGTGGGGGTGCGCCGGTTCTCAGCAGTAGCCGCTGCGGGCTCAGCAGCAGTTGCCGCAAGGCTCAGCAATGGGCGCAGCAGATTGAGCACGCGGCTGCGGGCCGGGCCTGAATAGGGGAGGCGGGCCGCAATCCCCTTGGATATCCGACTCACGGATGGAGCTGGGCCAACCAGGTTCTCAGGCGGTTAGTCGGGGGAGGAAAAGGCGGGGCAACAGCGGGGCTATATGCGTGGACAACCGCGCGCAAGCGCGGGCCGGCCACGGGATGGGAAATCCACGACGGCGCCTCGGGCGGATATGGGCAAGCGCGGTGAACTTTGGGTAGCGCACGGCAGAGGGCCGCGCCACGGAAGGACAAACCGGATGTTTGGAATGGCAGGCGAGCTGAAGGGATAGGGTATGGGTATGGGTTGGGGGATGGGTTAGGGTTCTGGGTCTAGGGTTTCTTCTTCATGGTTGTCAGTTTGTCTTTGTGCTTGTACTTAGGTTAGGGCTGAGGGGAGGGGATATTAGGTACCTCTCCCCTCAGCACGGGTTGGAGGGGGAGACACACAGAGGAGGGGGGAATAGGAAAAAGGAAGATTAGAATCTCAATCTCTCTCTCCCAGACAAGGAATCATCCTTGAGCCTTACAGACGCTAGAACCATTGAACTCCATGACTTGGGACAAATTTGTGAGGGATAACCTCAAAAGTTTCCACATCTGGGGGTCTGGCCGGGAATATTTGATCCGTTCTCAGTCTCTTGAAGATGACGCAGGATGTTGCCAACAACTGCTCCGGGATCCAATGCTCCCCTTCCCTATCCTCTATGTTTGACTCCCATTCCTGCTGCTCAACCCCCTCCGCCGCCATCCACTCATGCTCCCAGATTTAGCGGGTTTGCTCCTCCCTCGGAAGGGTCATTGGACATGGCGGCAGAGGCCCCTTGCCGCGTCTGGTTGAGGCCAAGGGATTTCCCTCACCTTTGGTTCAGTACCTCGGACGTTGAGCGGTTTATTTCTAGATTCGAAGGGATTGTGGATTTGGAGGGCGCGTTGGGCGCGGATAAGGTTTGGACCATTGTGCTGTTCATTACTGAGGAGGAGAATCTGCGGGACGTGGAGGAAATGATTGGTTACAAGAGGCAAGACTGGGGGAAGTTGAAAAGCAAGATGTTGGCGAGGTGGGGAAAGCGCGAACCCCGGTTCCAAGAAAGCGACTTTGATCGAGCCGCAGAGGAAGCGAGCAAGAATGGCGGGGTGCAATTGCGCAAAGGATCAGTGGAATATATGTCAAAGTTTGAGCGAATTTACGGCTACCTGGCGAAGAACAAGGTCGTTGAGGGCCAGACGGGTGCCATGAAGCGGGCATTTCTGGGGGGTCTTGCGCCACAGCTCCGTTCCAGAGTGCAGCGATACCTGTATGACCACGGTCTGGTTAAGAGGTTGCTGGATGGAAGTTTCGCGATTCTTCCCAATCTTTTGGTTATCCGTCAAGCTGTGGAGAGCGAAATCAATTTGGAAGAGCTCATTGCGGATACGGCACAAACGTACCCGTCTTCTTCCAAGAAATTGGTCACGATCTCAGCGCCGTTCCCCAACCAAACCTCGGCCGCGCAGCCGCAAATGCCTTCTCATGCCGGAATTTCCCAAAAATCCGCGGGACCATCAGTTGGAGAGATGACGGAGATTCTGCGGGACATAAGGGTTTTCCTCAACCGGACATTGGCTCCCACAGCTCCGACAGCCGCACCGTCTCCGGCAGCTCCTTCTCAACCGCGCGCATTACCGCCTCACATGGTAGAAGGGTTCCAGCCCCCCAGCGGACCATCCGGGTTGTTTGGGTCTCCGCGGTGTTCATATTGCGGGGAGAGAGGGCACTGGAAGTCGGCTTGTGAGAACCTCACTCAAGACATGGACGAGGGGCTTGTTTGCACATCCGGGATGACGTACATATTCCTGAAAGGTGAATTGGTGGATCTGACCAAGGACAAGCCGCCACCAATGGTGCAAGTGCGGGAAAGAGCAAAGGCTAAAGCCAAGACCACCCGGGTCTTGCTTGGGATCTTTACCGCGCCTGGAACCTGGGTAGTGCCAAGAGTGGAGGCCGAAGTCAGGGCATTGGCGACAAACAAGCGGATTGCAATGGATGTCGACGAGCGACTAATGGCCCCAAAGCCAGTCGCCTGCGTACCAGCGTCGGACGGGCTGCCCGCTAATCCTGCGGGGAAGAAGAAGGCCGCAGAGATCGTCCAAAGGGTGATGGAGAACAACTCACCGATACCTCTGACCCTACGGGAGCTAGCGGCGGTGTCCCCTGCGGATGTCAAAGAGATGTTCCAGGCCTTAAAAGATTGCGGTCAGGGCCGGGTGCCAACAATGGTTCAGCAAGATAATGTGGCAGAGGAGGAAACGGATCCCGAGCCGTGCCGGTCAAAGTTGGTATCCGTCCCGCTTGCTTGAAGGTTCGTAAGCCCGTGTCATTTCTCTCAGTGGAATGTGGAGATGTGATTCTAGGTTGGCCGTTTATGCTTGGGTTCCGAGCTCAAATAGCCTTCAACGCCAAGGAAGGAACGGAGGCGCTGACCGTCGAAGACCCACTTGGAGCGCGGTTTGAAATGTCAATCTGTGATTGCGGGTGAGGGAGATGGGTACAGGACCCAGTGTTTGGCGGCAATGGGGAGTCCGGCGCGTGGGCTGACCACAAGGGTCACCCTGCGGAGGATTTTTTCTAGTCGGCCGCGGTTACCGTGCGGGGCAAGCTCCGGCTCAGCACAGGTGGCTGACAGGTGAGGAGCAGGTGGAGGGGGGCGGGCATAGGGCGCAGGCGCCAGAAGTAAGTTCCATTCCTCAGTATGCATTGCTGGAAGGCTCTACGCTTTGAAAACCCTATCATTGTGCCACAGTCGTGAGCAAAGGCAAAAGCCCCGGTCTGGTTATTACTAGGACTTATGAAAGTGACTTCCGGGTCTGGATGGCGCGGTGCAACGCGGGCAAGTACAAACCGGTGGGGCAAAAAGTCCAGCCGCGGAATGAGCCAATGCCTCAGGGACTCAACGGACCCCTACGACCGATTGCGTGGTCCTGGGACCCGTGGGAGACGCCCCTTGGGAAGAATGGATGGATAACGCGGTCGGCGCGAATCACAGACCAGTGGGTGGACGCCCTTAACTTCGGACCGACGGGATGGCTGAGTGCGGAGGAAAGGGATCTTCTGGTATTGGTATTGGTGCTGAGGGAGAAGGCGCTTCCTTCGGACCGGACGAGCGCGGGTTGTTGAGAGGCGAGATCGGGGACCCTTATGTTATTCCCACTTTCCCTCACAAACCGTGGCAAATCAAACCAATTCCGATCCCCCGTACCGTTTGGGAACCCTTTCTGGAGCTGGTACGGGAGCGTGTGAGGACGGGGCTTTATGAGCAGTCCACGTCAAGCTATTAGAGTCCTATATTTGCGGTTGTTAAACAGGATGGGAAGTCACTAATTAGGATCGTTCACGACCCTCAGAGGCTCAATTTGTTCAATATTTGGGATGCAGGGCTTCCCCCGCGTGTGGAAGAATTTCTGGAGTCAATGGCCGGGCGCGCTTGCTACGGGCTGGTGGACGTAATGGGGGGATATGACCAGCAAGAACTCCACCCTGACTTGCGGCCACTGACGGCATTTGAGACCGGGCTAGGGAGGATGCAGCTGAAGCGGCTACCGCAAGGTGCAACCAACTCAGTGGCGGTTTACCAAGCCCAAATGACCTGGATACTACGTGACAATCTTCCGGAAGGAGTGCAAATCTTCATTGACGATGCTGGAATTAAAGGCCCCAGAACAGACTACGGAGGCGCGGTCCTAGAGGATGCACCTGCAATCCGTCGATTCGTCTGGGAATACGCGGAGACTCTGGAACAAGTCCTCTTCCGAATTGAGGAGGCGGGCCTTACCGTGTCCGGGAAAAATTTAGCAGTCTGCGTTCCGGCGCTTGAGGTGCTGGGGCACGTCGTGGCCTTCGACGGTAGGCAAACAGCGGAGAAGAAGCAGAACAAGGTTCTTGAATGGCCGACTCCTTGGACAGGGTCGCACGTCTTGCAGTTCCTGGGGTTGTGCAGCTACGTCTGCATGTTCATTGAGCGGTTTGCGGAAGTGGCAAGCCCAATGCAGGCGCTGACGCGTAAGGGGGCGGAGTGGAATTGGACCAAAGGATGCAATGCCGCATTTGCAAAGCTCAAGGAGATCGTGGGGCGTGACATTGTCCTTTGGGACCTTGATTACGACGCCAGAGGGATACTCCTGGCAGTCAAATCTAGTGAGTTTGGTGCCGGGGGGATCTTGACACAGGAGGAGGACGGAAAAGATAGGCTGGTGCTCTACAAATCGGTCACCTTTACTGCAACAGAGAGTTGCTATTCGCAGCCAAAGCTGGAGCTGTGTGGCGTCACCAAGATTGTATGGCAGTTGCAGCACCTTTTGTGGGGCGTGCATTTCGAGCTCTTGGTTGAGGCGGAGGCCTTGGCGCAAATGATTAACTCACCGACGCTGCCGAATGCGCCCATGACCAGGTGGGTAGCGTTTCTCCAGTTATTCTCCTTTAGCGTGGTACACATCCCAGGAAAGGCGTTCACAATTCCGGAAGCGCTATCCCGGTACCCGCAGGACAATCCCTACAAGGGGGCGGAACCCTTGGATGTGGAAGCGCTGGTTGTTCGGGTAGGAATGGCGGAGGCGGCAATTTGTCTTCTGTTGTGTCATTTGGGGCGTTACGCGGTCTTGTGCTCTTATTTGCAGGATCTCCGGTTCCCCAAGGGCACAGCGGGTGCGGTCTTCCGGTGGGTGAGGTGTAATGTTCTGAACTTCTACTTACAGGATGGTCAGTTATGGCGGTGTAGTGGTTCCGTGCCTCTTGTCGTTGCAACTTCTAGGGCCAACCAAGAGGTGATCCTACGAATACTGCACGACAACCTTGGTCACCGGGGTGAGGTCAAGACGCGGAGAAGGGTAAAAGCAAGGTTTTTTGTGGCTGGGGATTGTCCGCGCGGTGCGCAATTGGGTGAATTCTTGCAAGGCCTGCCAGCGGCGAAGCTTGGGTCTGCCCAAGGAGGTTGGTCACCCCACGGGTGAGGACGCGCTGTTTGGGCGCTTTTTGCTAGATGTGGTCCACATCAGGGCGGGCAAGTTTGCGTTTTTGCTGGTTGCGCGTGACAATCTGTCTGGGTGGGTGGAAGCGAGGCCCCTAGTGAAGCTATTGGCGGAAAAGGTGGCTCAGTTTCTGGAGGAGGAATGGTTCGCGCATTACGGATTGCTTTGCTTGGTCACCGTTGACGGAGGGGCGGAGTTTTGGGGACGCCTGGTGACGCTGGTGCAGAGTTGTGGAGCAAAATTTGGGCGCGTGACGGAGTACTACCCAGAGGGCGCGGGGATGATCAAGCGGGGGCATCAGCCGATCAAGGATGCTCTGGTGAAAATGTGCAGTGAGGACGGCAAAAGGTGGCAGGTGGCGCTCCCGGCGGTTCTTTTTGCCAATCAAATCTCCCTGAAGCGCTCAACAGGGTATTTGCCTTACGAGCTACTCTACGGGCAGCGGCCTGTGCTTCCTGTGGACATCAAGCTGAACACGTTCTTGGGCGTGGATTGGTGGAAGGTCAAGATGTCCGCAGATCTGGTTGAGGCGCAGGCTGAGAAACTCCTTAGGCGTGAGGAGACCTTGAGAAGGGCCGCGGATTGTTTGAAGAAAACCCGGACGGCATCCATCCGCTATTGGGACAAGCGCTGTTCCCATTGGCTCCGGGATCCGCTGCGGAAGGGGGACCTGGTCCTGCTGTATAATTGGAGTCTGGAATCCCAGTGGGGCCGGCTTTTCGCCAACCGGTGGAACGGGCCGTACCGCGTGGCCTCTAAGTTCTTAGGCGGCAGCTACGAGCTTGAGGAATTGGAGGGGGCGCCGCTTAAACGGAAGGCCGCGGCTTTGCATGTGAAACGCTTCTTTGCGCGCAGTTCCACTTCCTTCAACAAAACGGCGGGCAATGATTTGGGGTCCGGGGGCAAGGCGGTCCCGGAGTCAGGCAACGATGCGGAGCGTTTGGGTAGCAAAGAACCGGCGCGCGACGCGCAACCCCCAAGAAGTCAGAGGTTGCGGACTGCTGGGGAAAGCTGTCAAGCTGGGGGGGGCGCTAGGTGGTTAAGCTTGATTTGGTGAGGGGGTGTTCCAGCCGGTTCACAGCCAGGACAACTAGACACCCCAGAATGTTCGTCTCCTTATGTTTTGGTTTGGACTTGGTTTCGGATTGGTACTGGCTATGGTTTATTTATTGCAGGTACGCGGGGGTGGCGTGACATTGGGTCTGCAAACGCACGGACAAGCCCCGCGCACGGATGGCGGGAAAAAGAGCAGAGCTCTGCAAAAAAAATAAATAAAAAAAAAAAATAAAATAAAAAAATAATAAATATAGAATATTTCTTTCTCCTCTTTGGATCCGGGCTGTTTTCCTTCCTCCTTTTCTGTTTCTCTCCTGTTTCTTTCTTCAACGGACGGGCGCAATGGACGGGGACGGTGTGGACATGGTTAAAAGCTTAGCTTGGTAAGGGGGTGCTCTAGCCGGTTCACAGCTGGAATGACTAGGCACCCCAGAATGTTTGTTTCCCATCGCTCCTCCCTTATACTTGCGGTTGTGAGCTCCCGCTGTCGGCACGGTGTTTGTCTGTTTTGTAGTACGGGTATGGGGAACTGTGTGGCAGTCTGTCTGGGGCGGTCCAGGTACCCCTTTTTGGAACGGCTGGTCAATCTCAATCTCACTCACAAAGCAGCGCGCGGAAGCGGACCTCAATCTTAATCTCATTCTCACAAAGCGTGGTTGCGCACTTTTTCTTGGAAGATAGGACCTCGCGCAGAAGACATGTAATTCTCCAGGAATAGGGGAAGCGCGGTACAATGAAAAACGGATGAAGGAAAAGGGGAGAAGGGGAGTGGGGGGCAATGCGCCTAAGCCATCTTCATCATATCCTCCATCTCCGCCCTCAACAACGCCAGTAAGGCCCGGAAAGGTGCCAGGAGCACGTGTTGGGATTCCAAGGATTGGGTGCGGGGGGTTGGGAGGGAATCCCTAAGCATTTTTGTTGACCTTTCCGCGAGAACCTTGAAGCGGGACGCCGGGAGTGCCATTATGATTGGGATGTCCGGAATCTCGGGAGGGCTGGGGAAAGGCGGTGCCGGTGCCGGGACGGGACTTGATCCAAACGAGCAAGGGGGTGATGAGGGGGTCCCTGGGGCATTGCGCGGAGGGCTTGGCTCAGCTGAGGGCAACAACGGGATAAGGATTGGGGACGGCAGAGGAGGGACCTTGAGGGTAGTAGGCTTCTCATCCGAGACCGCTGGTGACGCGGGTGGCGGTGGAGTGCCTTGTGGAGCCGGCGTAGGTGCCAGAGGAGGACCTGAAGCCGCAGCAGCGCGACGCCGGAGAATTTCATTGAGTCGCGGGTCCCTTGCGCCTTCCCTCATCCGGACGCGGTCCGAACAGAATCGCAGGGCCCTCCGATAGTCATCAACGGACAAGAAGTCCTCCTTTTGCGGTGGTCCCGCGCGGCGGAGGGGGGAAGCCAAGTCGCGACCCTTGCTCAGCGGAGGGCGGCAATGAGGGGAGCCCGGTGTAAGACTCCAAACGGTGCTAAGCCCTGGCAGTTCTGTGGAGGGGAAAGGTGCTGTTTAGGCTGCCCTCCTAGGAGTTACAATAATATTTAAATGTAACCAGAATCAAGGTCCAGAACCTTATGGATGAGAAATCAAAGTAAGGGAAGAGGATAAGAGTTGTCGGTAGCAATGGAAACAACACTATCTGAGGCAAGATGGTGCAGGTAAAGACTTGAACAAATAAGTCAAGGTTTGTTCAGAGTTCAATAGAACAAGGCAGTTGTAAGTAACAACACCCACAAGCTAATAACTCTGGTCCTCAGCAGCTGATTAGGAAAGATCAACTCAATCCCAACCAACCTCCAGGTTCTCAATGAACCTGCCCAACTCTCCGCAATTAAGCGCTTGAAGGGTACCAGATAACTGTGGGAGGCTGAACAAAACAAAAGCAATTTGTTTATGAAGCTCTAGAAGCAAATCAATAACAAATTCAAGCAAGAATATCCCAACAATTCTCAAGGGACTCAAGAATAGCGTGGTGAAATTCAACCTTAAAGAAGAAGGGAGGTATAACACTCCAGGTTTTAAGCTTAATAAAACCTCTTCGATCAAACGTGATTGGCTCCAGAAAGATTATCAAGGAGAGATCAAGACCAGTATGGTCGGAAAAAGGGATCAGAGTGGTATAACACACCCAAGAATTCAGACAGACAGGAATTCTTCTTCAACCAGCAAGGCTATTGGTTGGTGATAAGGATCAAGGTCACAAGGGACAGAGTTTGAGTACGGAGGCTCAAAGGATCAAGGGGCAATCACGGATATACCTGGATAAGTTTCTCAGATAAGTGGGGAAGGATGCCCACGGATAAGTTGATTATGATGATGGGGGAAACAGATGAGATGAGATGATGATGGTCTGATGGGATGCTGGGCCAAAAGGCAGGGGAGAGCCCCTCCTTTTATAGACATGAGGCCCTGTATACTATGTACAAGAGATACTAAAAATAGGTGCGGGAAAATGAAAACATAAAAAAAGATGACATGAGAGGAAAAAAAAAAGAAATGTCGCCTGCGTCAAGAATGACCGCGGGCAACCAGATGGACACCCGCGACAGCGATCGCGGGTGTTGACAACGGCTGTTGTTGCCCGATTAGCGGCGACAGCGGGGTGAAGGTTCCGACGGCTGCGAGCGGTTGCTCGCGGTCGTCAGTCGGATCAGATGATGGGCAAGGAGGGCGTGAGTGAGTTTGAGTTGATGGTCGTTGTCTTGGCCGTCATTGTTGTTGTCGTCGTTGGATTGGAGGGATGAGTGGATGGTAGGAGTGATAGATCGGATGATAGTTGACGACCGTCGCGACAAGCGACGGCATTGGTTGGATGAGAGGAACGGGAAGGATCAAAGGGATCGTCAAAGGTGGTTTGACAATCGCTCGCGTTGCCAAAAGTCAGGGCCGCAAGCGCAAAAAGTAGGAGTTAAACATAGGAGGGGGGGATCGAAGTGGAGAGACAGGCAAGAGGCCTGTCCTAGACCGCTAGGACAGGGAGAAGTTGAGAGATGGGGGGAAATGAAGGTACCCATAGGGGTACAACTGAATTTTTTTTTTTTTTTTTTTCCGTGGTGTCCCGGATTGGTCACCACATCTCTCCCCAACTTACAGAATGTCCCTAATCTGCATCTAAAATTTGAAGGGATTAAAAAAAAGGCAGGGAACAAAGAAATTGAAGCAAAGATTGGCCATTTCTTGATCTTGAGAGCAATTGAAGAGTTGAGGAAAATATCTTGATTCTTCCAAATGAGCCCTAGAAGCGGCAGGAATAGAACAAGGAGGGCGTCCCAGGTGCTCACATATGTGGCATACAGTAGAGTTTTACAACAAAAACGCAGCAAATGACCCTGGTGGTGCACAATTGGGAGGACTTACTTCTGAGATAAGTTGCCCCCACAACAATGAAACTTCTTGACTTGATCAGAAGAGAACCTTCTGGCCAACCGAGTACCATCCAGCTCCTCCAAAACATAAGATCCACCTCTAACTTGATGAACCACTCAATAAGGGCCATTCCAACGATTAGAGAAAAGCTTGCCCCACTGGGTCTCCAAAGATCAATTATAAGCTAAAACTAGGTCACCAGGGTTCAAGGGCTCCCTGACTCGATTAGAGTGCTTGTCCTCCCAATACTGGACGGATTTTGCTCTGGACTCCATCATCTTTTGATAAGCTTCATCACGGACGTCTTCACTTCGCTCCAGTTGCTTGGATCTAGCAACTAACAGATCAGTGGTTGAGGACACCTCTTCCCAAGAGATACCCAAGAAAGATTCCATTTCCAGATCCAAAGGAAGGACTTCTCTTTGACCAAAGATGATTTCATAAGGTGAGTAGCCAGTAGTCCTTTTGGTTGAGATTCAATCAGAGAAAAGAACAAGAGGAAGGAATTTGCGACAATTCTTGCCACTTTCACCAGCCAGTTTAACAAGTGCAGCCTTCAAAGGGGCATTGCCTCGTTCCACCATGCCTTTGCCTTCAGGATAATAAGGAGTAGTAACTCTATGTTGTCCAGGAAGGGATCTGATCATTTCAGCAAGCTTGCCCCCAAATTCAGAGCCACCATCAGTAGAGTAAGATTGAGCCAGGCCATAACGCATTGTCCAGGTCTCGTAGAGGAAAGCTGCCACTGATTCAGAGCTAAGGTTCTTAAGAAATTTTGCTTCAACCCATCCGGAAAAATCATCTCTAGCCACAATGAGGTACTTAGCACCACCTGCCTTAATATGAACCACATCCATAGCAATCCTTCCAAAGACAGTGGACTCCCCAGTAGGATAACAAATTTCAGCTGGGCGCCTAAGATCACATTTTTGACAAACTTCACAACTCTTGCACCATTGGGAGACAGATTTCTTCAAAGATGGCCACCAGAATCGTTTGGATAATCGTCAATAAATTTTGGTTTCCCCATGATGACCAAGGCCTTCATGGAGACTTTCAAGGATAGAATCTTGTTTAGAGGGAATAGTAACAACAATAAGAGCACAAGGATTGCCTCTCTTCATAAGTCTAGAGCCTTGAACAAAAAAATTAGAAGACTTTTGTTTAAGAGATCGAAATTCCTTAGCAGAGAGATCAGGAGGTTTTTGAAGAGTTGAAAGGTACTGCTCTAATTTAAGCCAGAAGCCTTGTTGAAAGCCAGAATAATTTTGAGAAGAAAAAGAGAAAATAGGTTGGATTAAAGGTTCCTCTTCATTGAAATCGGTTCCAACATCAGATTTGTTTTCCCCAAGAGGTCTTCGAGATAAACCGTCAAGCATGGTGAAAGATTTCCCCGGCCTGTGAACAATATCAAAAGAGAAAAGCTGGATAAAGGCCACCCAACGAGTCATAGGAGCATTGGGAAGACTGGGAGCGTTGATCATTTCAATGATGGGTCGAGCATCAACTAGCAATTCAAAATGTTGGCCCCAGAGAATGGTTTGAAGTTTCTTCATCATTCGAGCCACACCACAGAGTTCCAGTTTGGGCTGGGAGTATCTAGATTCTACATCTGAAAACAACAAAGATTCATAAAGAGCAGGACGGTCCCAACCATTTTCATCTTCCTGAGTAAGGACGGCCCCAACAGATCAATAACTAGAATCAACAGCCAGCTTGATCTTGCCAGCTCCAGGTCCATGAGAGATCTTTTTCAAAACTATGTCTTTACCAACTATCCTTTTGAGTAGCTGGAAAGCACATTTGCAATCTTGGGTCCAAATCCATTCAGCATCTTTTCTGGTTAGACAAGGCAAGGGTGCACAGATTTTGGATAAAGATGGGATAAAGATTCTGACATAAGTGACAATACCTAGAAAGCCCCTAACTTCAGTTGGATTGATTGGGGTAGGCCAAGAGATGATCTTGTTGACTTTGGCTGGTGCCATCCTTCTTCCTTCCTTGCAGACCACATGACCAACAATTTCCAGAGCAGGGACACAAGCCGCCAGTTTGGATCCAGAGACAGTAAGGCCAGATTCCTCGATTCGAAACAGAATCCTCTCCAAGGTAGTAGCATATTCCCAGATAAAACGACGAATTCCTGAATGCCAAGGTAAGAGCTCATTATCATAGTCAGATACTGGACCTTTAATTCCTCCATCGTCAATAAAGATACTAGCATGATCAGGGATTTCATCCTGGAGGATCCACATCATCTGAGCCTGATAGACTGCAACCGAGTTGGTGGCTCCTTGAGGCAATTGAGTAAGTTGAAATCGACCAAGAGGAGTATTGAAAGTAGTGAGAGGACAAGAAATAGGATGTAAGGATCGTTTTTCATAGCCACCCATATATCCCCTAGACCATAGCAAGCTCTCCCCGCGAAGGATTCAACAAATTCTTCAGTAGCAGGAGGGATACCAGAGTCTTTAATAGTAACTTTATTAAGAGGTTGAAGATCATGAACTATTCTAAGTTTACCATTACTCTTGAGGACAAAGAAGACGGGGCTGGAGTAACTAGAAGTTGACTGTTCATACAGGCCAGTTCAAACTTGTTCCCAGACCAACTTTATGAATTTGTCAACTTTAGCAGCAGGGATAGGGATCTTTTTCTTTTTCCAAGGATCATGTTCAACTACAGGGATGATATAAGGGAGGCCATAGGATTCCCACAAGAGACCTCTCTCTTCTTCACAGAAAGCAATAGATTTTTCCCTTAGAGATAAGACATTTTTGATTAAATTTAACTCATCAGGAAGAAGCCATCCATCTGGACCAAAGTTGACCACCTTCAGACGTTCTTCAGTGACCCGTCCATTAGGCACAAAGGGACCAGTAAGAGATTGAGGAAGACCACAGTAAGGATCGCAAGATAGAGGAGGACGCATAAGGGGAGGATTGAGGTTGAGAGGCATAGGCTGGTTGACTGGTTGGATCTTCTTAGCAACTGGTTTATACTTAGTGGCAAAAGAGAGAAGTTCTTGTTTCCTCCAAGAGTTGACCAGAGAGACTTGATTACGAAAGCTGAGTCCAAGTTCCAACATCTTCCAAGTCCAATGTTGTGCAATATCCTTGAAGGGTGCCTTTTCCATAAAAGGAGAACCAGGAGATAATATGTTGCTCACATGTGTGGCACAAGGTAGGGTCTCAAAAATGACGGTAAAAGATTGCCCTGGCAGTGCACAATTGGGAGGACTTACTTGTACCCCAAATTGCCTCCACTGAAGCCCATATTCCTTCATACCAAAATCACCAAAAACAGAATTGCAATTAGGATCTAGTTTAGACTCATCGCGGAGATTCAAACCGGAACTGAGAGAAGATTGATCAGACTCAAAAGTAGAAGGAAAAGAAGACACAACAGATCCAGAGAGAGAAGGAGATGGAGAAGAAATATTTTTGGATTTTTCTATTTTGATATGTTTTTGTTTTTTAATATTCTTGAGCTCAGAAGAGAATGATGAAAGGAATGAAAAATAAGCCTGAGGGATGGGAGTTGACCCTTAAGTTGCAGTCTGAGGCTGAAAAGAACTACAACTATTAGTAGGATCAACTATTCCCCTAAAAAATGAGAGGAACTAGAGTTATCCTTCTGCTTCCCCTTAAAAGATGATTTGGGAGAATGACCAGGAAAATCTCTTTCCCAACAACCAGAATCCAAAGAGCAAAGAGGAACTTCAATTTTCCTGCCATCAGCATCAGGGAGAAGAATTCTCTCCCCAACTTGATCAGAAAACATCAGGGTTGCACCAAAGTCCATTAAGAAGGGTCGTCCCAAGATCATAGGACTGTCCAAACGAGTGATCCAAAAGTGGCAGGTTCCAAAAATATTTTGACCAATCCTGACCAGTACATCTTCAGCAATACCAACCAGTTCACAAGCTTGATTTCCTATCCAATACACTGCAGAGTTGAAGCTGACCCTAGGACTAAGTTTGAGCTTGCAGGCCATAGCATCCGAGATTAAGTTAAGCTGAGATCCAGAATCAACAAGAGGAGAAACAGTTTTAGCTGAGTCACCAAGATAACAAGGAAGGAAGCCAAGGGGACAGGAATAAAGTTTGGAGTCTAAAGAAGGACTGGTTCCACCAGAGTCCTCCATTAAAGTTCCAGAGGAGACTTTGAGTTCTTCAGGGCCAATTTCCACACGTCAACGAGAGACCCATTTCTTCATTCCTTCAGCAACAGATGGAGAGATCGATAGGAGTTCAGCCACAGATAGATCAGGAATTTTGAGATCAGAAATTTTCTTTAATACTCCCTCCACAGCATTGGGGTGATCCTTGGAGATGCCCCTTTCAAATCAAACTTTAGGCTGGGTGGAGGGAGGAAGTTCAGGTGACGCAGAATCTAAGATAGGATTAGAAGGTTGAGGTGAGGGAGAAGGATCAGGGTTATCTGGGAACCTTTCCATGAGTGGTTCCTTTTCCACCTCCATGTCTTCTACATAAGAGGAAGGAGGCTCAAGTGATGATCGACGTTTAACGGGTTTTTGAAGGATTGAAGTTGGCAAGGAAGGAGCCTTATGAGGTTTAGGTTCCTCATGTCGTTTCCTGGCTGGATCAGATTGATAAGTAGTCCCAGAAAGACTAGAGGAAGAAATAGCTGGAGGATACCAAGGTTGGAGGGTACCACAGGATGATCGAAATTCAAAGGAAGCAAGAGATGCTTTCACAGGAGGTGATGGCTGGTAAGAGGCCACCACATGTCGGATAGGACGAGACGAGTCAAAAGGGATTAAAGCACCATTAGGGAGGAAGTAATTGTTCCCCCTCTGCTCTACCAACTTTTCTTTTAGGTCCTTCTGAAGTTCTTGGCATTGTCCGGTTCCATGGCCTTCCCTATGACAGTAGTAACAGACCAGAGTTGATTTGGGGACAGAAGAAGGAGTTTTAGGAGTAGCTAGCAAAGAAATCTTTTGATCTATTTTGTTCTCAAAGGCTCTAAGTAACTTGGTGATTTCATCTATAGTAGTAGGTTCTTGATTGGAATTAGGATCTGCTTTAGGCCTACGATCTGCCTCCATTTTAATCATAATATTGTTTGACTCTTTAAAAGAAGGAGCATGGACCGGTTCAGTAGTTCTAGGCTTTTCAAAGGTAAGAGCAGTTTGACCTTTCATTACTTTATCCACAGTACTCCTAAGGGTGAGAAAAACAGGGAGCTTGAATCGATTATCCCTGGTGGTAATCATGGATCCAGATTTGACCAGTTCTTATTTAATCCTTTCCTGCACAGCCAACGAAAAAGATTGGAAGAACTTTGCTCGAATTTTGTCCACTGTGTCAATGTGATTGTTTTGGATAAGATAGTTTTGAATGGGATCCCAAGACTTCCTAAAAATCTGATAGTCAGAGGCTGAAGAAATACCACCATTGGAGATCCACTGAGAAACCAGAGCATCCAAATCCTGCAGAGTAAACCTAGCCACATCTATTTTACCCCAGTATGCCAACATAGCCTTCCTGAGAAGCGTCCAGTTATGGGATTCAAATCCCTCGAAAGACTCGATTACCTCCATAACTTCATCAGAGGAGATAAAGAATTGCAACTGATAAGCCATATCAAATTCACTAGCTCCATCCACTTCAGCAGCCATTTTGTAGGAGTCCAAGAATTGGTCGACATTTGTACCGTTGAAGCCTAAGTTCTTGTTCTGAGGTTTGATCTTTACCATCTTAGGTCGGACAGAGGTGGTTGGAGTAGCGGAAGATGCCATATCAAATAACAGAGTTCCTAGGGGATCCAAAGAGCAGATTTCCAAAGTGGCTCACAAGTGTGGCAAGAGTAGGGTTTCGCCAAAAACAACAAGTATCTTGCCCAAGCAGTGCACAAATTGGGAGGACTTACTTCTAGGATAAGTTTCCTCCACGGATCAGATTTGAGAAGAGAAAAAAATAGGAAAAAAAAAATCGGATTTCAAGGTTGATTTTAAATGTCTTGGGACTGTAAATCCCAAGGTTGCTGGTTCGATCCCGGCTCGGGGGACCAAATGTAAGACTCCAAACGGTGCTAAGCCGTGGCAGTTCTGTGGAGGGGAAAGGTGCTGTTTAGGCTGCCCTCCTAGGAGTTACAATAATATTTAAATGTAACCGGAATCAAGGTCCAGAACCTTATGGATGAAAAATCAAAGTAAGGGAAGAGGATAAGAGTTGTCGGTAGCAATGGAAAAAACACTATCTGAGGCAAGATGGTGCAGGTAAAGACTTGAACAAATAAGTCAAGGTTTGTTCAGAGTTCAATAGAACAAGGCAGTTGTAAGTAACAACGCCCACAAGCTAATAACTCTGGTTGTCAGCAGCTGATTAGGAAAGATCAACTCAATCCCAACCAACCTCCAGGTTCTCAATGAACCTGCCCAACTCTCCGCAATCAAGCGCTTGAAGGGTACCAGATAACTGTGGGAGGCTGAACAAAACAAAAGCAATTTGTTTATGAAGCTCTAGAAGCAAATCAATAATGAATTCAAGCAAGAATATCCCAACACTTCTCAAGGGACTCAAGAATAGCGTGGCAAAATTCAACCTTAAAGAAGAAGGGAGGTATAACACTCCAGGTTTTAAGCTTAATAAAACCTCTTCAATCAAACGTGATTGGCTCCAGAAAGATGATCAAGGAGAGATCAAGACCAGTATGGTTGGAAAAAGGGATCAGAGTGGTATAACACACCCAAGAATTCAGACAGACAGGAATTCTTCTTCAACCAGCAAGGCTATTGGTTGGTGATAAGGATCAAGGTCACAAGGGACAGAGTTTGAGTACGGAGGCTCAAAGGATCAAGGGGCAATCATGGATATACCTGGATAAGTTGCTCAGATAAGTGGGGAAGGATGCCCACGGATAAGTTGATTATGATGATGGGGGAAACAGATGAGATGAGATGATGATGGTCTGATGGGATGCTGGGCCAAAAGGCAGGGGAGATCCCCTCCTTTTATAGACATGAGGCCCTGTATACTATGTACAAGAGAGACTACAAATAGGTGCGGGAAAATGAAAACATAAAAAAAGATGACATGAGAGGAAAAAAAAAAGAAATGTCGCCCGCGTCAAGAATGACCGCGGGCAACCAGATGGACACCCGCGACAGTGGTCGCGGGTGTCGACAACAGCTGTTGTCGCCCGATTGGCGGCGAAAGCGGGTCAAAGGTTCCAACGGCTGCAAGCGGTTGCTCGCAGTCATTGGTCAGATCAGATGATGGGCAAGGAGGGCGTGAGTGAGTTTGAGTTGATGGTTGTCGTCTTGGCCGTCATTGTTGTTGTCGTTGTTGGATTGGAGGGATGAGTGGATGGTAGGAGTGATAGATCGGATGATAGTTGACGACCGTCGCAACAAGCGACGGCGTCGGTTGGATGAGAGGACCGGGAAGGATTGAAGGGATTGTTGAAGGTGGTTTGACAATCGCTCGCATTGCCAAAAGTCAGGGCCGCGAGCGCAACAAGTAGGAGTTAAACATAGGAGGGAGGGATTGAAGCGGAGAGACAGGCAAGAGGCCTGTCCTAGACCGCTAGGACAGGGAGAAGTTGAGAGATGGGGGGAAATGAAGGTACCCATAGGGGTACAACCAAAAAAAAAATTCTTTTTTTTTTTTTTTTTTTTTTTTTTTTTTTTTTTTTTCCGTGGTGTCCCGGATTGGTCACCACACCGGCGGAGTCCACAAGTCCTCCGAGATAGCGTTGTCATCCAAAACTACAAATGAGTCCAGACGAGCCCTCTTGCGCGGCCTGGGGGGGGGCTCGGGGCATGCCGTCACTAAGTGAGCAGCAACAATGGCCGCAACGGCAAGCAACACAGGTGCGTTGGCCAGGAGCAATCAAGCACGCGTGCCCGTTCTGGGCGCGGAATTCGCATGGGAACATGATGGCAATGAAGCGGGGGGAGGGGAATCGGAGGAGTGTGTGAGGTGGAGTAGGTAGGGGGGAACGGTGCGAAGGTGGTCAAGGTAGCAATGGGAAGGGACCTCTGGGGACAGAACCAAGTTGGAGGGGGATGTGGTGTCATTATATAGCCTTGGGTTGGGAACTGCGTTGCGGCCTGGGCGCTCAGCATCTGGTAGGTTAGGCTCAGCAGTGGGGGTGCGCCGGTTCTCAGCAGTAGCCGCTGCAGGCTCAGCAGCAGTTTCCGCAAGGCTCAGCAGTGGGCGCAGCAGATTGAGCACACGGCTGCGGGCCGGGCCTGACTAGGGGAGGCGGGCCGGAATCCGCTTGGATATCCGACTCACGGATGGAGCTGGGCCGACCAGGTTCTCGGGCGGTTAGTTGGGGGAGGAAAAGGCGGGGCAACAGCGGGGCTATATGCGTGGACAACCGCGCGCAAGCGCGGGCCGGCCACGGGATGGGAAATCCACGATGGCGCCTCGGGCGGATACGGGCAAGCGCAGTGAACTTTGGGTAGCGCGCGGCGGAGGGCCGCGCCACGGAAGGACGAACCGGATGTTTGGAATGGCAGGCGAGCTGAAGGGATAGGGTATGGGTATGGGTTGGGGGATGTGTTAGGGTTCTGGGTCTAGGGTTTCTTCTTCATGGTTGTCAGGTTGTCTTTGTGCTTGTACTTAGGTTAGGGCTGAGGGGAGGGGATATAAGGTACCTCTCCCCTCAGCACGGGTTGGAGGGGGAGACACATAGAGGAGGGGGGAATAGGAAAAACGAAGATTAGAATCTCACTCTCTCTCTCCCGGACAAGGAATCATCCTTGAGGCTTACAGACGCTAGAACCATCAAAATCTGTGACTTAGGACAACTTTGTGATGGATAACCTTGAAAGTTTCCACAACGCTCTTCTCAAGTCCCTTGAGGAGTGGTGGGTTATTCTTGTTTGAATTTGTTACTGCTTTGCTTCTAGAGCTTCATAAAACAAATTTCTTTTTTTGTACAGCAACTCACAGTTATCTGGTACCATTCAAGAGCTTGATTGTGGATAGTTGGGAAGGTTCATTGAGAACCTGGAGGTTGGTTTGGATTGAGTTCATCTTTCCTAATCTCCTCCTGATGACCAGAGTTATTGGCTTGTGGGTTTTGTTACTTACAAATGCCTTGTTCTATTGAAATCTGAACAAACTTTAACTTATTTTGTTCAAGTAAATTCATGCACCATCATGCCTCAGATAGTGATGTTTCCATTGCTACAAAATATTATCAAAATTAATCCTTTCCATTGATTTCTTATTTGCAATGTTCTGGATTTTGATTCCGGTTACACTTAAATATTTTTGTAACACTCAGGAAG
The DNA here is from genome assembly GCA_025617555.3 of Puccinia polysora. Classification (NCBI taxonomy): domain Eukaryota; kingdom Fungi; phylum Basidiomycota; class Pucciniomycetes; order Pucciniales; family Pucciniaceae; genus Puccinia; species Puccinia polysora. Next base: position 32,097,288 of record CM062639.1, read on the forward strand.
GCAGCATAAAAAGCACCTTTTCTCCTCCACAGAACTGCCTGCGGCTCACCACCTTTTGAAGTCTTACACTGCCAAATTTCATGAGTTGTTTCTTAACAATAAATGCGCACTGATCCCATGTACTAATATTGTGAGCAGCCCCTTGGTATCCAACAGTGAGTTCAAAAAATTCAAAAATTAGTACCATTTATACTCAGAATCTTCATTGGATCTATTTCAATCTGCAAAGTTTCTTCCAAATCATCACTACGCTTTACACATCCTAGAACAACTACAACAATGGGGGCAATTATTGGGAATTTCAAAATTTCATGGAGAGTGGTTAATTGGAGTATTGCAAAGGTGTAAAACCAACTCAAATAGTATGTCTGCTTTAATTTCCTTAATTATTTGCTTTTGGTACAACACTAATACAAAGTTGACCTAGATCTAATCAAAAAGACAGTTATGGAATTTTTTTGTCAAATTCAGAAACTAACAGTTACACACCATATTGATTCTGCCAAGAATTCTTCAAGCAATTCATCTCAAGGAGTCTCCAGAATTTTTTTGATTGAAGCAAAAGCTTATGAAACCATTTTGGATTCTTGTTGGAAATCAAAGCTGGACCTTCAGTTAGAATCTTGCCATGAATTATCAAGTAACAAGGAAGGAAAAATCCTCAGTAATCATGCAATTGAAATAAAAATATTCTACAGAAACAAAAAAAAGTGACAACAAAACCACCCAATAATTTTACTGAGTTTAGCAATGGCGCTGAACTCATGTATGTAGAGGTTGCAGATATCTTTAGGTTGGAATCTATTTGGGACAATTGGGTACTGAAGGTGATAATTTTCCTTCAGGTTGAGCAGCAGGTATTGGATGGCATTCTTGGGAAACTGGAGATTGTGCATGTCAAGTGAGCAGGAGCAGCTTATGTGATGGGAAGCTCAGTTATTGTCCCCTTAGGAGTGCACAATTTGCCTTCCTGGTCCCTTGGGTGTGTATCCCCAAGCATGCTGGTTTTCCCATTGCATTTCTACAAAACCCTCCCACCAACCATCCAAAATGAAGAGGATGATTTGATGATTATTGATGATTGATTGTTTATCTACAGATTGTGTAATCTCTCTTTGTACTTTTGGCCTTTTTTATTATGAAGCTCTCTGAATAAATAGTGGTTGATTCCTTACACATGCAGGTGTGATCAGGTTTTTATTTCTTTTCTTATGATTATATCTGGGTAACCATTCTTTTGATTCCTCACACATGAAATTACAATTGCTTTTATAAAACTCATTTCATTTATTTTATTTCAAGCCATAATAATTGAAGTGTTCAATTCCATCCAAGCCAAAGATTTGAGAAAGAAAAATTTGAATAAAAAGTTGGTTGTTGGTATTTTTTTTTCTCTTTTTTTTTGGCTTCAAGGAGCATACAAGAAAGAGCAATTTCTCTTAAAATCAGTCACACAAATCCAAGCAGAAATGTAAGACAGGAAAAATATCAATGACAAGCTTTGTTGTTGGAATGGGGATTTTTTTCACACTAATAATAAACTTCCTCCAACAATTGGAGTTGTCAGCTTGAAATATCCTAAAACAAAGGAGAACAAGCAGGTGAAATATCATTTCCATTGTTGCAATTCATAATCTAGCAATCCACCAGTAAAATTAACTGCGCCTAGATTGTAAATCATCTGTTCATCCTCATCATGATGTTGCTCTCCATCAAATTATTTGTTCCCCTCATCATCTTTGTCTTTTTTGTCACTACTAAATTCAGTATTTTCTAAATAAATCAATTAAACATAATCACTGTCATTTTCATTTTCTTCCCCATATCATTCCTGTTCATTAGTACTTTTGACTTCCTTGTGTGATAGATTATATGGCTTGGAAGCTTGGGTGAAATGATTTTCCAAAAGAATTTTGTCTTTGTGTTTTTCATCAACCTGAACTTTGGATGAGAAAGAGTGTATTGGATCAGAAACAAATGCTAACCAACTTGTGCCAGAAATTTCTTTTTGTTGTGCTAGAAGCTTTTTTTTGTACTATTTGTTATTGTAAAAATCAAATGGTAAACCTTTGGGGGCTTTACAAAAAATGGTCTTTGGGCCATTCTTAACATGGACATACTGCTGCTTTTGAATTTTCTTTGCTTCCATCACGTCATATTCTTTCATTTTCTCATCCAGATGGTGAAAAAACAGGATGGCTTAATCTTATTAGAATGGTAAATCTTTTACAAGGTAAAATTCCTTTTTTGGTTAATATTTGTTGTCCCTGTGTGCCTGGATTGACTTCAGTATATCTTGGTTACATATTGAAAAATTGTTGCTGACTGCAAACTTGTAGAACAAATTTCTCAACTTTTCACTTCATTAAAAATTTAATAAGTCCAATGAAAACACAGAAAAGATGGGCAATGACATACCCTTTGTGTAGCTTGCTGAATGAATTTCTTCTCTTAATTTTTTATATGTTGCTCAACTTCCTTTTGTTCCCTAACGTATATTGAAGCCATGTAGTAGTGAAAATAATGGTTGTTGAACAGAATGGTTGTACGTTTATTGAATAAGACCAATTTCTTTGAAAAAGTTAAAATTAATTAACATGTAAGCATAGACTTTGTGGGAAACAGCTTGATGAAAGGCAGTTATTGCACTGATTTGGAATGCTTCATTGTAAAGCCAATCTGGTTAAAAATCAAGATTGGGTGCCCAGACTTGCAAGCAAATATTGTCCATGGTTTCCCACATGTATTCAAGGAATAATTGAGAGATGTGAACTATCCCTTCTCCTATTAAAATCTTGCGTTGCTGCGCATTCCTCAGGATTTGTATTTCTTACTTGGCAAGAGGTTGAGCAGTGTTAGAGATTGTAATGACTGACTGGATCTGTTCTTAATCTGAAGAAATTTTGTTTAAATCTTTCAGAAGAGCTGGGTCTGGTGATGTAGGAGTGGAAAATTGGGTAATGAGATCCCAAAGGATTTTGATGTGAAAATAGAATTATTTCTGTGTTCCATCACCAGTTCAGTCTGGGTTTAAAAATCAAGTGGAAGATGTTAGGGATGTAAAACCTTTTTCTGTCCTTTTGAAGCCCTCAGGCTGATATTTCATTATCATCTTTAGGGGCTTCTTTTGGAAGCTGTGCCTGGTGTAGAAGGGGTAGCAGACCTAGCATGTTGCACCACAGGTGTTTCCTTTGAAGAACTTTTCTTATTTTTTGCAGTCTGAGCAGCTGAATTGGGTGATTTCAGAAGAGGAGCTTTGTAGTTTGCCTTTGTGGTTTGGGAAAGATTTTTTTTGAAAAAGTTTTAGTACTAGGGGAGTCTTTTTCCGCATTTGTTCTCATTTCAATTTGGTCAATTTTCTGTGCAAGTTTTTCAATGAGATTATCTTTTACAGCAAGTTGTTCATCTTTAGCAGTGAGTTGACTTGGGAAGTTTGAAAAATTGTTTACTTTGTTGGTAATGGGGAAGTTTTGAAAAAATGAAGGTTGAAATGAGTCCATCATGATTGGAAGATGATACAACAATGGCACAGAATTTGGAAAACTAAGAATGGTTTTTAAAAGTTCTTGCGTTGGAAGGGTTTTTTATGTGAAAGTGAAAAAAAGCCTGTTCCCATTCCAACAATTATCATTTTATATTCAGAAAAACACTATTCTTTCATTTTCTGAAGAACACAAGTTGATTTTAAATGATGGGTATGCAAACAAGCCCAAGCTATGCTTCTAAAATGAATTCTTAGGCAAAACCTGTGTGCATGCAGGTAGTACCTAACAGAGGATCAAAGGATAGTGGATAATGAAAATTTTGTAAGGAAAGTTATTTATTATTCACACAATTGACAGAGACTGATCAATTGATGATTTCTTGCAGGTGAAATTTCCCACTCCCTGGGGCTAGTAATTGAGAAATGTCTGCGCAACGTTTGGGGCCAAATGTCAGCTTGCTACTATGTACAGAGCAACCTGTCAATATAGAAACACAAAACTATCAAAAACAAATTAAAGCAAGAATATCTAAATTAAAAAACTAAGGAGTGAGAAATCCATAAATATTATTAAATAAATCAATTCCTAACCAAAAATCAGGTAGGTTCACTTGTTGACCCCACCCTTGAAATCCAAGTGTTTACATTTTCAAAATAATTAAAAAGAAAAGTACTAAAAATTACGACACCAGTATGGCACCTTTTGGCCATTTCAACATTTCACATGTATTTTCACGTAAAGGGTTTACACCTAAAATTCACTCAGAATTGAGGTGTTGTGTATATTTGAGGAGTTACACAACGCAAATGTGTTATGTCACAATTCCCGCACGCAGCCCCGCATCATTACATATCCCTAGGTACTTGTAGTAGCAAATTCCCGCATACTAGAGACCTGCGCGCAGCTAATTCTGCCACGCACGCAGCGGATCCTACCCTTTGCACATATTTACTGACTGATCCCCGCGTCTGGATCCATTGTGACTAATCTGACAACCAGGTACCGCTCAGAAGAGCTACAACCTATTTAGGGTTGCCTGGCATATGTAAAAAGTTGAAATATGCATTATTAATAGTCAGAAAAGATCAAAAATTAAATAAAATTAATAAAAATTAAGTTTAGAACATTTTGAAATAATAAATCAAAGATCAAGGATTACCATGTAAATCATTGACTCTGATCTTTGAAGACCACAAAACACTACAAGGAGTGTTCATAAAAATTATTAAAAATTATCTACTTGATCAGCAGATGATGTAAAATCAATAAACAACCACACTTTTTCACTTTAAAACAATAGTAATAGTACAAATGAAGGATGAGTGCAGAATGATCAAATTTATGCTATAACAGATTAACAGATTCTGTGGCTAAACCAGTACAGAAATCCAGCAGATCTAAGGTCAGCTGATTGACAGGACCAAGTGGACGTGCTAATCGTGCCCTCACTGGCTTGCCAGCCTCAGCTCATGAGCAGAACCATCTCTGCGTGCCCTGAGAAGCTCAAAATTGCCCAAAAAGGTAATTATACAGACCTCTTTGGATCCATTATTCCTCATTATCAGTTTACCAGGAGTTATTATTATCAATCAGACATTGTTTCATTGTTTATCAAGTGTTTATAGGAAGATAAGAAAGTGATTTATGACTTATTCTGTAGTATTATTATTTATTCTTATTAACCAATCAACCCTTGAAGTTTAGTCAAGCAATCCACCCCATCTGCTCTGAAACCCTTCCTATTATTGCAGGATTTTTGTGTTAAAGTGCTCAGAGTGAGTTTTTCCCTTCCTGTCTTTGCCATTGTTATGTTATGCTTGGCCATTAGAGGAATAAGCCCTTTCTAAGGCACCCATCTTCATTCCAAGGTTCTTAAACTGCCTAAGGAGGCCCCTTGAAGAGAGGTTGCTTGTCTGAAGAGATCCCCAGTAGTATAATACTGTGGCCCCCCTTTTAAATTATATTGAAAAATATTTATTAACAAACCAATTAAACCTTGCAACTGCTCTTATTATATCATTTATTTGAGCCTCCAAGTGTTTACTTTTGGGATAATAATTATTATTATTATTCCAGTATTTTTATCACTCACTGTAGCTAAAGGACTGCATGGTTCCTGGTATCAGAGAGCTGACACCAAATGTCACCTACTTGCATAGTGATGTTAGAATTATGGCCAGCAATTAGCTTAGGCAAATGAGCAGTATTTAAAGCAAAAGAAATGCTGGACACTGGGTGTCAATATTGGCTAATGGGGCTCTCACAATGGGGCAGTATGTTGGATGAATTTGATTGTAATGATGAATGAATGGATTGAAAACAGCAGGGAGAAGAGCTTCTTAAGTACAAAAGATTGGCCTCTTGTGAGCCCATGATACAACAATCCAAAAGGCAAATTTTCCGCTCCAAAAGAGCTCTACAGGCTCTACTGGCCTTGTTACTTGTTTTGGACTACATCAGCCCACATGGCATCAGTCCCTGTACCCTTACAACCAGCCTATTCCGGTTATTTCTGGTGTTTCCACCTCAATGGGGCTGAACCAGCCCCTTAACTGTTTAATCCCCTTGGCTGGTTGTCTGTTACAACCAGCCATGATGACCTCATTGCTTTGTTTACGGGCTGTTTGCCTCATGCAGCCAGCCCCTGGCCCCTCAAATGGGCCAGGTGGGACCCAGGGCACACCTGGGTCCGGTCTCAGACTCACATGGGGGGGGTGTGACCAGCAGACATGCTGTCCCCCCCCCTCTTTCTCTCAAATCCCTGGTGGGGGCGGTCAAATCCCCTCACCAGGGGCCCTGGGGGTTGATACCCCCAGGGCGTTGTCAAGAAAATTGGCCTGGGAGGTGATCAGGTCCCCCCAGGCCCATTGCTCCTCCCCCTTGGTAAAGGGGGGGGAGAGCGCCCCTCTTGGTCCCTTCACAAGTTTGATGGTGGAGGGGTGATGAATTCCCCCCCACCTTCTGGTGGCTATACTTGTGGCTGGCGCCGCCACCTCCTTGGGCAAGGGGGTGGTCAGGTCCCCCCTTCCCTGACCAACTGCACTGTTGCGGTTGGTTGCTGGCTGGTTCAACCCAGCCAGATTGCCCCCATCCCCCTTGCGACGGCAAGCGAGGGGAGGGGGAGCAAGCCGGGGCCGTGAGCCCCGGCTCTGCGGCGCTGGTTGCCGGGCGCAACCAGCCGGGCCCGCGCAGCATCCCACCGCGTGGGATCCCTCGGCCGCGCGACAGCTCCGCACGGGCCGTCGGGCCCCACGTGGGACGTACCAAGGAACACAGGCGGCCCCAAACGGGCCGCGACACAGGCGGCGGCCCCAATGCGCTTCCCCAAGCCCAAATTGTGAGAATTACATACTTTGGCGGGCCAGCCCATCTGGCCAAGTATGTCCATAATAAAGCTTGGGCCATTTTATGCCCAAATAAGCCCATCTGGCTTGGGTGGTCCATCCACCCTGGCGGGCCCGTGAGGGCCCATGTCCCAAAAGACCATAAAAACGTGTTTTGGCGCCCAAATGCCCAAAACCAATAACACCCGCATAGGCCCACGTGATGTCCAATGGGCCGTGGAGGCCCATTTTAGCATCCCATTTGGATTCCACACTCCTATGCACATTACCTGAGTGCATCTGCATTTTAACAAGTGACAGTGGTTAAGTACTGGGCTCATGTTCCATTACCAGAAAACAAGGTCACTGTTCCAACCCACCGTAGAGCCAGGAATTAAAAATGACAAAGAGTTTTATAATTACAAATGAAATTTTGATAATATTTTGTAATAAGTTGTAAGAAGTATGTTTTTATGAGTATTTATTATGGAATTAAAACCTTGATAATATATGTTATAAAGGTGGATATCCAATATAAATTGAAATTGATTTATGAGGACTTGGATGCTTCCCAAATATTGAAAGAGAAGCTCCCAATTTGTAAAATTATTTTGGGAATAAGTTATAGTAATTATATTAAACCATACTCTGTACTCTGTATAGATAAATTGCATAATTCTAACCTTATCCCTCTTTGGGTTTTATTAATACTTCAATATAATCCACTGAGGCTTGAGAGCTTCCACTCAGAGGGCCCTGATCTCAGTTTTCAGGTATAAAACTTGTAATATAATTTCCAAGAGTATACATACTCTATATGTATTTTTTCTGCCAAGGTACTAGGAATTAAGAGGTAAGTACATTCCAAGGCTATCAATTTATATTTAAAGGGAGGTATTTCATCATTATGATGTTTACTGGGACTTCTAAAACTTCCATTGGATTTATTTTTGAGTCCCACAACCAATGAATTAACCCTTTGGGTATTTAAATGGGAACTTCACATTGAGAATCCCCCAAATTAGTAATTTTACTTTGTTTCTCATTGGGTATAATTTCATGGGGTGCCAAGATTTTTAGGAAGAAATAAAGGAGAAACTAGAACTCCCCTGATGATCCCTTGAGTTCCTTGAGGGCTCCTGTTACCTTGAAAGAGGAGGGGCTTTTCCCTTTAGCCCCTTCCTCAGTTATTATATTATTACTCATTTGTAAAAAAATAAAGCAAGAGTCAACAAGCCCAGTAATATTGATCTCAAGAGGAAATTGAATGTGGCTATTAAATTTTTAATAAAAGTCAATTAATAATCTTATTGGCAAATGTGGATATAAAATTTGTAATAACAGTTTATTAATAATCTTATTGGCAACTCTAATTTTGAGTGAAAGGTCTAAATTTGAGTAGTCACCCTTGTGTATTACTACTATGAATGGTGTGAGCTTTTTTATAAGCAAGGCTCCTTTGAGATTTATTTATTTAAATCAAAGGGCCTTGGATTTTAAAAAGGTTTAAGGTATGACTATTTACTCATAATACCTTGGTATCATTAAAATTTGTATGATTTTAGCAATTGTTTTGGTTGTTTAAGTCATGAAATGATTTGATTATTGGTATTGACTTATTTTTTGCAGGTTCAACCACAGCCATGTATAGAATTAAGGTTAAATCCCTGAGAAACAGATTCTGAAAGTTCCTCAAAAACTGTGGCAGATGAAATCAATACCTATCCCGGCAGCAATCAGGGATCATTTTACAGATTTGGTGTGGGAGAAATGGAGGACTGCAATGTACAAGCCTTCTTGTTCTAGTTATTCTAGACCAATGTTTGAATTTCTGAAACAGGAAAGTGTGGTAGTCCAAACCTGTCCTATAGACATGAGACTCACTTTTCTAATATAAAAATCACTCAAAACCTCAAATTGACCTAAGAAATGGATTCTAAATAAAAAATAACCTATATTCACTCAGCTAAAGTACCACCCTATCCCCCATGGGCTAGAAGGTACAGCCCAAGAAAACCTCAACGGTGGCAAAAATCATACCCAACAAAGTGTCACAGCTCTGTGGAAGACATAAAAGCATAACTGGAAAACCTCATGTCCATAACAGTGACAGCTTAACCTTGGCACCAGGACCATACACCAACCCTGTTACCTCATCCAGAATACAGAAATACAGATACAGGAGGCAGTGCAAACTTTTCAGATCCTGTAACCTCAGCCAGAAAACATAAACACTGGTACACAAGGCAGTGCTACTAGTTCAGATCCAGTCACCTCACCCAGAATACAGCAATACAGATACAGGAGGCAGTGCAGAAAGTCAGATTGTGTCACCCAATATATAATATAGAAGCAATATATGCAGTAAGAAATGAGACCAGTCTTAACCAGAACCAAACAAACATGCAAATATACATACAGGAGGCTGTGCAGAGTTATACAGGAGCAATATATGCAGGAGAAAGTGAGACCAGTATTAATCAGAAACAAAAAAAATGCAGCAAATATACTTACAGGAGGCTGTGCAAAAGTACACAGGAACAATATATGGAGGAGGAAGTGAAACCAGTCTTAACCAGAAACAAACAAACCACTGGTATTGAGCAGAAATTAATTTAGGTAGAATCAAGTAGCACTAAAAAAACACCAGTAATTGACAGCAATATAGCTTATCTCCACTACACAGAAATTTATGCAGGGCTGTGCATGCATTAAACCTTTTTACAAGATTCTTCCACTCCAAAGAAATGCCTCATGTAACTGTATCTCACTTTTCCTCACCAGAACGGTGAGAACCCTCAGGGTCAGCCTTGAGCGCCCCCTGAGGCAGTATTTGTCTATTTAAGGAGAGCCTCTATGCCCTATTCAAGTTGTATCCACAAATCTGATTCAACCCATCCCATCTGGGCCCATTTCATCATTCACCCATCCATCACCAGAACATCTGTGGTACCTACCCAGATAAATACTATCAGTGAAAAAATCATAAAGGAAAAGGAAATCAGAAAACAGATTAGAACCCATCTTTGACCAATTGAACCAGCCCTTCAAGTGCTTGAATAAGGGTCCTTCTTTGACCTAAATATTCAGCACCAAATCAAAGAAGAACCACCCATCAATCAATAAATAAACCTTACAAAGAAAGAGAGCAAAAAAAAGCAACTACCAACCTCCTGTCTACCCAGCCCCCTGTGGGTAAGCCCATCCTTGGGTCCTCTCTGGAACCATCCCTTTGATAAACCTTTAACCCTTTAAAATTGGGATATTGGTTAAGATCACATATATCTGATCAACTTCCAGCCAAATAATATAATAAATCTGGTCAATTCTTCAACATCTCTACCAACAAAAATTTAATAATTAATCTAGCTCTGATCTGAGACCTTTTTTAATCCTCAAATAAAACAGCCATTAATTTAAATAATTTTTTTTGCAGACTTACTACATTACTAGAAGGGAAGTAAATTCAAAATCAGCCTTAGTCTTACTAAGAATCTAAAGGCGTAGAAGTAATTCTAAATTTAACTTCAAGGACTGGCAGAAAGCTATTTACAAAATTATGTATATTATACCACAGGAGTCTCTATAACAGAAATATTTTTTGGATTGTTCAAGAATTGAAAAATTCAATTCAGTCACTATTTTGGATTGGTTGATACCCTCAAAGGTAGATGATTTTGTGGAGAATATGACAGGCAGAGTCTGCTAGGTGATTTTATAAGTGATGAGGGGTTAAAAAAATTGGGAGCTTCATGAGGAGTTGCATCAAATGACATCTTTTGAAACTTGTTTGGGGCTGATTAAGTTAACACAGCTTCCGCAGGGGGCAACCAACTCAGTGGCAGTATTCCAGGAGCAGATGAATTGGATTCCGCAGGATGATGTTCCAGAAATGGTCAGGATATTGATAAATGATTTGGGGTCCAAGGGGCCTAGGAATTACTATGGTGGGGAAAACATTGTGGGTAATCCAGGGACAGGGTGGTTTTTTTGGGAATATGCACAAATTATGGATAGTATTTTGTTCTTTTATCAAGGAATCAGGATTGACCCTCTTGGGTAAAACATTTTTGGAATTTTTTCTGTCCTTGGAAGTCCTTGGAAATGAGGTGCCTGCAAGGGGTAGACAGACCGCAAAGTAAAAATTCAACAAGGTCCTTGAGTAGCCTACTCCACAGAATCCTACTCATGTCTGTCAGTTTTGAGGTCTGTGGGGATGGGTAGGGATGTTCATCAAGTGTTTTCAAGAGATAGAAACTCTGCTGCCAAAGTTTATTTTGAAAGTAGCCAAATGGAACTGGTGCAAGGAGTGCAATGACACATTTTGAAAGTTGAAGGAAATAGTTGGACAACAGATCTTGATGAAAGACTTGGATTAAAAAAATGTTTTAATACAATTGGTGGTTGATTTGAGTGATTTTGGAGCGGGAGGATTACTATACCAAGATAAAAAGGGGAAATATCACCCTGTACTCCACAAATTTTGAAATGTTTCAGAAGTCAAGTCTTGGTATTCACAGCAAAATTTGGAATTGTGCAGAGTGACACAGATTGTGCAAAATTTACAGCATGTGCTGTGGGGGGTTGCATTTTAAATTTTGGTAGATGCGGAGGCCCACTTGCCAAAATAATCAATTCCCCAAGCTTTCCCAATGCTCCACTGACTGGGTGGATTTCATATTTAAAATTGTTCAAATTTTGGGCCAAAACTTTTTTGTGAAGGCTTTCACAATGCCAGATGGTTTGTATCAATATCCAGAGGTTTTATAAGCAGCCCAGGAATATTAAGATGTGGACCAGAGGCTCTTAACAGTTGGTGACAACTTCAGGAGTTGAAATTCTTCCTATGAAACAGTTTTCAATTTTTGAGGAATTTGAAGAGTACCTCCAAACTCTTAGGTTTCCAATGGGTTTATCAGGAACTGCAGTACAATGGGTTTGACAGAAGGTCCCAAAGTTCTTTGTTTGGGAATGAAAGTGGTTGAAGCGGTGTGGTAAACCAAACCTGTCCTGTAGCCATCAGACTAAATTTCTATTGTTATTTTTATAAAATTAACCTCAAAAATTAATCCCAAACCCCTCATAAGCTATACTCTGAATTCAAACCAACCTTGAAGCCCAAATCCATCAGAAGATAACCACCTTAAACAATATCAAACACATTTCACAAGTAACCCAACACCTGGAAAAGGCTTTATTATGTCCAAGGAGTAAAAATGAGAGATTAATTTAATATCTAGTGGTACAAGATTATGCTTTAATTAACCACACAACAAACAACATACCCATACCAGCTGGAATTCAACCATACCAGTACCAATGTTAAATTAAAGCCAGTACTATGAAAACCAGTTGCACTACCTTCCTGGATCATTCTGTACAATTCAGGTACTCTGAAACTTCCTCTCAAGAACTATGAAACTCATTTTTCCACCATTTGAAAAATTCAACACACATATACACACCAACAGAAGTAGGGTCTCATGCAGCCAAGTATGTCTCAATTCTCACCATTCAGCAATAAAAACTCAGTAAAAATGACCTTTCTGGAACTTTAACCACCAGATAAGGCCTCTGAACCTTTCTCTGAAGCACTCTGATACTCAGTTTGCAACCAATACAACCATACAAAACCTATATATTGTTGAATCTATTGTCAAATGTTGTTTCTTTCCATTTATCCATGTTTGTTGAATCGCTGCTTTCAAATGTTGTTTCCTTTTTCTTCTTTTTGTTTTCCTTTCTGGTGACTGCCCCTCACCTCGTCTAAACCTGAGTGTCAATACTCCAGATCTGGAGTGACTGGCTCTTTCAGCTTGCTACTATGTACAGAGCAACGTGTCAATAGCAACACAAAACTATGAAAAAATAAGGATATCTCAGATAAAAAAAAAAAGAGTAAGAAATACATAAATATTATCACGGAAATGGATTCCTCACCCAAAATTAGGTAGGGTCACTCACGGACCCCACCCTTGAATTCCAAGTCCTTATATTTTTAAAAATAATTAAAAAGAAAAGTACTAAAAATTACAACACCAGTATGGCACTTTTTGGCCATTCTAATATTTAACACGTATTGTCACGTATAGGGTTTACACCTAAAATTTACTCAGAATTGAGGTGTTGTGTATATTTTGGGAGTTACCCGTGGAAATGTGTCATGTCACAATTCCCGCGCGCAGCCCCACATCATTACATATCCCTACGTACTAGTAGTAGCAGATTCCCGCCTACTAGAGACTCGCGCGCAGCTGATTCTGCCCTGCACGCAACAGATCCTACCCCGCGCGCATCTGTACTAACTGATCCCCGTATCTGGATCAGTCGTGACTAATCTGACAACCAGGTACCGCTCAGAAGAGCTAAAACCTAGTTAGGGTTGCCTAGTATATCTAACACACTGACATATGCATTACTAATGATCTAAGAAGATCAAACCTTAAATAAAATTAATGAAAATTAAGTTTAAAACATCTTTTTAATAATAAATCAAAGATCAAGGATTATCACATAAATCACTGACCCTGATCTTTGAAGACCACAAAACACTACAAGGAGTGTTCATAAAAATTATTATAAATTATGTATATGTTCCGCAGATGATGGACAATATATAAACATCCACATCTTCCCGCTTTGAAGCAATATCAATAGTAAAAATGAAGCATGAGTACAGAATGATCAAATTTATGCTATAACAGATTAACAGATCCTGTGGCTAAAATAGTACAGAAATCCAGCAGATTTAAGGACAGCTGATTGACAGCACCAAGTGGTCGTGCCAATTTTGCCCTGACTGGCTTGCCAGCCTCAGCCCACGAGCAGAACCCTCTCTACGTGCCCTGAGAAGCTCAAAATCACCCTAAAAGGTATTTATACAGACCTCTTTGGATCCATTATTCAAGAATAGTTTACCAGGAATTATTATTTTCAATCAGACACCATCTCATTGTTGATCAAGTGCTTATATGAAGATAAGCAAGTTATTTATGACTTAGTCTGTAGTAGTATTATTTATCCTTATTAACCAATCAACCCTTGAAGTTTAGTCAAGCAATCCACCCCATCTGCTCTGAAACCCCTCCTATTATTGCAGGATTTTTGTGGTAAAGTGCTCAGAGTGAGTGTTTCCCTTCCTGTCTTTCAAATTGTGATGTTATGCTTGGCCATTAGAGGAATAAGCCCTTTCTAAGGCACCCATCTTCATTCCAAGGTTCTTAAACTGCCTAAGGAGGCCCCTTGAAGAGAGGTTGCTTGTCTGCAAAGATCCCCAGTAGTATAATACTGTGGCCCCTCTTTTAAATTATATTGAAAAAAATTTATTAACAAACCAATTAAACCTTGCAATGGCTCTTATTATATCATTTATTTGAGCTTCTAAGTGTTTATCATTGGCATAATAATAATAATTATTATTCCAGAATTTTTATCACTATCTGTAGCTAAAGGGCTGCAAGGTTCCTGGTATCAGAGAGCTGACAACTGGGGGTCTGGCTGAAAATTATCCTTAAATAATTAATTTTTAATTATTTATTCCTTGGACCAGTCTATTAATTTTCAAAAAAATAAGTGAACATACTTATAACATATATGTTTGATCATTTGTTTCTCTAGTGGATCTTCAGACCAACGGAGAATTGATCAATTATTATTTGAACCTTCTTAAAAAGAAAAAAGAAGAAAAACTCTGTAACTTTGTCCCTGTTATTATAACTCCTGAGCAACAACAGGAGAAATTGCTTTATTATAAAAAGCAGGTTATAAAGGACAAAGAACTTGAGCTTGAAAGAATTATCAATTTCAATTATTTATTAAGGCAACATGAGGAGTGGAAGATTTATCAAAGGAAGCTTTGAATTTATAAACTAAATAACCCTGAAAATAAAGAAAAATCCAAAAATAATAAAAGTGATTATTTATTCTGAAAACATCATTTTAACACGTAAAAATACAAAAAAATATTAAACTTATATTTTTTGTTTTTATCCATCTCAGTGGATTTTGTTTTTGGTGATCTCATTGACCAGGACCTCCTAGGGGACGTCCCAGACAGTGTACCATTGGACTTACCCTTGGATGTATCCCAGAATCTGATTGGAGCTCACTCAGACCCCATTGGAATGCCCCCCAAGGATAGTTGTGATCCCAACCAAGTGTTGGTACCCCTGAATTTGAACTTAAGGAAGTTAAAATATATAAAAAAAATTATTAAAAATATAAAACACACAAAAAATATCATTTTTATATTTTCAAAGTCTTTTTCAAAAAGTTTTGACAAAAGACTTACTCATTTTCTTTTGGTGCTATGTATCAATTTAGGCGCAACACCGGTGCAACATGTAGAGCCCTGTTGTATGGATCTCAGCCCGGAGGAACCCGTGCGTGCAAGGACTCCAGTCACGAGCACAATGAGGGGACTTGAACCCGTGACCATAGCATCATGCGGGACAGCAACGGCGACATCCGCAGCCGCCAACTCGACCAAAAAACCGTTGGAGAACCATCCGTTGCCCACCATCTTATCTCAGGAGGGTATAGGTCCTCCTACATTACCCCAGCTGGACTCAACCAAGGAGGAAAGGGTCAAAGTATTACTGAAAGAGCACCTGAGCTATTGGGAACAATTCAAGTTGGCTCAGACCCAGGAGGATCAATCAGGTATGAGAAAAGCTATTTCTCTGGCAAAGAAACTCAGATTTCTCTGCAAAGTTTGATCCCAAAGAAAGAAGTAGAAGGCTACGTGCAGAACTGGGATCCTTGGGATCAGTTAGCTTCCTTAAAGGGAAAGGACCCCAAAAAGAAGAGGTCCTCAGCCCATCAGAAGTTAAGGAACCCAAAGGATTGGGCCAGCTTAATATCCCTAGCCCAGAAGTTGAAAAAGATGTACCACAATGAGATGTAGAAGCTCTTGATAGCTTTTCTGTAAATGTGTCTCACAATTTTACTATTATTAGCCAATGCTTTGGCAAAGTTTATCAACAATTGGACAAATTAAGTTCAAGTATTTTCAGAGTGATTGAAACTCAGTCTCACATTATTAGAATTGATGAATTGGAAATACAACAAATCAAGGATTGTATAAGAGCTAGTAATTTGGACCTGATGAAACATATTGATGATAGGCAATCAATTCTTTGGGAAGATATCCTTGCAAACAGAAACAAGCTTAAGGAAGAATTTAAGAAAACTAGTCCTGCTCCTTCAGCTCATCTGATTAACAAAATTTACTTATTTAGCAATAAACTTGATTTGGAGTTGGGCATGATTAAGAATGATCTCAAAGATCTTAAGATCAATTCTACTAACTCTCCTGTCATTGACCTAGAAGAAACTAGGCCTTCCAGGTTCACCAGTACTCCTAGTGTTCCTCCCAGAACCAGGATAACTAGGAATGAGTCTTTCAGACCCAGTCCTACTCTTGAAATGGAGCAGGCTTTGAAGCTACTTCCTCCCATCACTGAATGGCCTAAATTCTCTGGAGAAGGAGAATACAACCATGTCAGTTTCATTAAATTTATTAACTATACTCTTTCTTCTTATGAGCTCCCTGATGCAATAGCTGTGGTAAGATTTCCCAGACTATTTGAAGGAGTAGCCCTTGATTGGTTCATCAATAAAAGAGAAGAAGTGGGATCTTTATCCTGGAATTCTTGGAAAGAATTGATCAATGTACAATTTGGTACCAGGATTTGGAAAAGAAAGATGATGAAAACTTTTGAAACTTCCCAGTTTGATCCATCCAAGGACAAACCTCATAAGTGGTGCGTAGACCAGAAAAGGAGGTTAGACTTTTTCTACCCTAATGCTGATAAAGAAAAATTAAATAAAAGTTTCCTCAACTTATGTCCAGGACAAATCAACCACAGGGTAAGATGCAGAATGCCTATGGATTCAAATCTTTCCACCTTAATAGGTGTATTGGAAGAGACTATTGATATGAATGGTCTTGAT
This sequence comes from Puccinia polysora, assembly GCA_025617555.3. Classification (NCBI taxonomy): domain Eukaryota; kingdom Fungi; phylum Basidiomycota; class Pucciniomycetes; order Pucciniales; family Pucciniaceae; genus Puccinia; species Puccinia polysora. Next base: position 32,114,050 of record CM062639.1, read on the forward strand.
AAGAGAGTCAATAGACTCCTCAGTGAAAAAAATACTAGGAACAGGGAAGAATATACTTCTAAAACTAAAGAATCTCCTGCTACTAATCCATCTACCTTGGAAGTCAAGAAGACTCCAGAATCAAAGGAAAAAGTATGTTGGAGCTGCAACCAAACAGGACACATAAAACCTGATTGTCCTTTACCTAGGAAAAGGATTAATCTTAGTGAAGGAGAAGAGTATGACGATCCTGACCCTCCACTTGATGATACTGATGGATCACTCTCTGATTGCAATCTAATGATCACTAAGCCCATCAATGTTATTGAAGGTAGTATTGAGTCTTCTCTGGACATAAATTCCATCAATGAGGATTCTAGCTTACCTCAAAAATGGAATCCCAACATGAAGATTCACCACATCTCTGGGGCTAAGGCCTTGACTCTAAAACCTTCTGCTGGTAAAAGTTACACTTCAGGCAAAACATGCTATACTTCTGGTTTAATCCAAGGTTCCCCTGTTAAGTTACTTCTAGAAAGTGGATCCTTTTGCTCTTGTGTTGGTTCAACTTATCTGGAGAAACAAGACCCAAACTGGAAACTGAACTTACTACCAGGACCTCAGGCTAAGTTCAGCAGTTGTAATTCTGCTTTCAATGCTGTTGGAGTATGGTCTTCTGATATCATACTACCTCAATCTAAAGGATCACTCAAACTGAAAATTGAATTTGTAGTGCTCCAAAACGGAGTGTGTGATTATTTTATCGTTGGACATGATTCTCTTTGCTTATACGGCATAGATTTATTCCAAAGCAAGGGTAGATACTTCACTATAGGAGGAGACTGGAATAAGAAGTTCCAAATATGCCATGTCAATGCTCAAACTTCTGATTCAACTTATGAAAAGCACTTAGAGAGTTTCAATTAGGAATACTTCTCTCAGGCTAGTTTGAATTCCCTTCTCAATGAAGAACAGAAACGGGATATCCTACAAGTATGTTTTGAAAATCAGAATGCTTTCTGTACCAAGGATCACCCCATTGGTAACATCAAAGGACATGATATGATCCTAACTCTAACAATTAAGCCTCCTTACCCACCTAACCTCAGGAGACCTCCTCACCCTTCTAGTCCAAAATCTAGAGCTGCTCTGGAAACTCATATTCAAGAGTTGGATGATTTACAAGTCTTAAGGAAAGTTGGGCACAATGAACAAGTGGATATTACCACCCCCCTAATTATAGCTTGGCATAATGATAAGTCAAGAATGTTTGGAGATTTTACAATGCTTAAAAACTACACCCAAGCTGATTATTACCCAATTCCAAGAATTGACCACGCTCTGCATAACCTGTCCAAAGCCAAGTACATCACTACCATGGACATGCTTAAAGGTTTTCACCAAATAACTATCAGCCCTGATAGCCAGAAATTCATGAGGATTATCTGTCAATCGGGAGTTTATGAGTATCTTAGGATTCCTTTTGGTATAAAAAATGCTCCTTCTCATTTCCAAAGGATGATGGATATTTTCTTAGGATTATTCATCAGACAGGGATGGATGATGGTATACATTGATGATTTTATCATCTACTCTCATCATTGGGATACTCACATGGAGAAATTAAGGCTAGTCCTCAAAACCATCTCTGCCGTGGGATTGAAAGTATCAATGAAAAAGTGTAAATTTGGCTACGGGGAACTCAAAGCCTTAGGAAAGATTGTCTCCATACAAACCTTAGCTGCTGACCAAAACAAGATAGCAGCAGTAATGAATAGGCCTATGCCTCAGAATAAAACTGAAATCCTATCCTTTATCAGCTTCTGCAGCTACTGTAGGAAGTATTTACCAAAGTTTGCTCTTCTAACCAAATTTCTGTATGAGATCTGCAACAACACCACCATGTTTGAGATGACTGATGACAGAGTCAAGAACTATGAGGAACTCAAAATGGCAATGACTTCAGCTCCAGTGATGATCCAGCCAGATTATTCTAAACTTTTCAAACTCTACATAGATGCCAGCATGGAAGGGCTAGGAGCTGATTTACACCAGGAAGTCATAGAGGATGAAAATCCAGTGGAAAAACCCATACTCTTCATATCCAGACAAATTGAAGACACTGAGAAAAGGTAAGGTGCAAGCCAAATGGAATGTCTTGCCTTAGTATGGGCTTGAGAAAAACTCCATTATTACTAAGAAGGCACCAATTTCACTTTGATTACTGACTGCAATGCTGTCAGAACATTGATGAACATGAAGACCCCTAGTAGGCACTTGTTAAGATTGCAGATAGCTATACAAAAGTACAGAGGTCAGATGACCATAGTTCATCAAGCTGGGACTAAAAACCAGAATGCTGATAGTTTGAGCAGGAATGTGTTACCCAATGACCCAAGTAACCCTGCTTATGATCCAGAGGATAATGATATCTTCCCTATCCTTAACATTAACAGGTTAAACATTGAAGCTCCTATAATGGGAATCCACATTTGTGAACTGAATGAATCATTGTTCAACTCAATCAAAGAATCTTACAGTTCTGGCATAAAGACTCTGATCACTATTATGGAAAGTACTTCTCCACCATCTGAATCAATCAATAGCCTACCTGAACCTCTTTTGAAACCATACAAAGCCGGAAGGTTCACCATATGGGATGGTCTGGTATACTATAGGAATCAAAAATCAAGTGTTTTAGTCTTAACTAAGGATGACCATATCAACCATGTTCTGGCTGAGTGCCATGATAACTGCTCATCTGGTCATTTATCTACTGATAGAACCTTAAAAAAGGTTAAACAAACTGCTTTGTGGATTAATTGGAGAGACTCCACTATACGGCATGTTACCAGTTGTGAAACTTGTCAAAAGTTCAACAGGACTACTGGGAAACGGTTTGTTTTACTGCAAAAGATTGCTGAACCCAAGAAAATATGGGAGATCATCAACATGGACTTTGTAACTGGACTACCCCCAGGAGGATCCTATTCCTACAACTCAGTCTTAGTCATTGTGGATAGGTTCTCCAAGAAAGCAAAGTTTCTGCCTAATCACAAGGAAGACACTGCTATGGAAGTTGCCCTATTATTTTGGAACAGACTCATTGCTGATGTTGGAGTTCCCAAGATTATTATCAGTGACAGAGATCCTAAATTAACCTCTGAGTTCTGGAGAAATCTTCATGATATGCTTCGAAACACCTTAGCTTTCTCTACAGCTTATCACCCTCAGATGGATGGCTTAGCTGAAAGAATGATTCAGACCTTGGAAGACATGCTCAGGAGATTCTGTGGCTTTGAACTAGAATACAAGAATTCTGAAGGTTATTTTCACAATTGGGTTAGCCTTCTACCTGCACTGGAGAGGGCCTACAAAAGTAGCAAGCACTCTACTACTAAGGAAGCACCTTACATACTGCAAAGAGGATGGATTCCTAGATTACCCAAGGATAAACTTAACCACCAGCTAACAAATATTCACCCTACATCACTTGATTTCAAAAATATGATAGATTTAGCTAACAAAAATGCTGTTAAATGTGTCCAGGATGCTTTGGAGTATAACCAGAAAAGATGGGATAAAACCCATAAGGAACCTGATTTCAAAATTGGTGATCAAGTCTTGATCTCTACCACCAACTTTACCAACTTGGCTGGAAATAGAAAGCTTTGACCATCTTTGGTTGGAACTTTCACCGTTAATAAACTTCATGTTAAAAATGCAGTGGAAGTAATCCTCAGTGATGAGCTTTCTAGAAAAAATCCAGTCTTTCCAGTAAGTCTCATCAAACCCTACCACCCAAGGAATGGAGAAAATACTCCTTCACTTGCGATACCTGTTACAGAAGAATCTGAAAAAGACAAAGGAAAAATTAGCAAGATCCTTAAAGATAAAAAAGATAGGATCAATGGAAAAGACATCAGACTCTACCAAGTTAGATACAAGGTAGAATCAGCTGATAAAGATGAATGGTTGCCTGAACATAATATCCCTGACAGACCTATACACCTGAGAAACTACAGAGCCAGCAGGAGGCATTAACCCAAAACCTTTTTTCAGATATAGACATATCTTGGAGTGGGGGAATGTCAGCTTGCTACTATGTACAGAGTAACCTGTCAATAGAAACATAAAACTATGAAAAAATAAGGATATCTCAAATAACGAAATAAGGAGTAAGAAATCCATAAATATTATCACAGAAATGGATTCCTCACCCAAAATTAGGGAGGCTCACTCACTGACCCCACCCTTGAATTCCAAGTCCTTATATTTTTAAAAATAATTAAGAAGAAAAGTACTAAAAATTACAACACCAGTATGGCACTTTTTGGCCATTCTAACATTTCACACGTATTTTCACGTATAGGGTTTACACCTAAAATTCACTCATAATTGAGGTGTTGTGTATATTTTAGGAGTGACATGCCAAAATGTGTTATGTCACAATTCCCATGCGCACCACACATCATTACATATCCCTACGTACTAGTAGTAGCATATTCCCGCGTACTAGAGACCCGCGCGCAGCTGATTCTGCCACCCACGCAGCTGATCCTACCCTGTCCGCATGTGTACTAACTGATCCCCGCGTCTGGATCAGTCGTGACTAATCTGACAACCAGGTACCGCTCAGAAGAGCTACAATCTAGTTAGGGTTGCCTAGTATATGTAACAAACTGACATATGCATTACTAATGATCTAAAAAGATCAAAACTTAAATAAAATTAATGAAAATTAAGTTTAAAGAATTTTTTTAAAAATAAATCAAAGATCAAGGATTATCATGTAAATCACTGACCCTGCTCTTTGAAGACCACAAAAAACTACAAGGAGTGTTCATAAAAATAATTGAAAATTATCTACATGATCCGCAGATGATGGAAAATCAGTAAAAATCCACATCTGTTCACTTTGAAGAAATACTAATAGTACAAATGAAGGATGAGTGAAGAATGATCAAATTTACGCCATAATAGATTAACAGATCCTGTGGCTAAAATAGTACAGAAATCCAGCATATCTAAAGTCAGCTTATTGACAGCACCAAGTGGACGTGCTAATTTTGCCCTGACTGGCTTTCCAGCCTCAGCCCACGAGCATTCCCCTCTCTACGTTCCCTGAGAATCTCAAAATCCCCCAAAAAAGTAGTTATACAGACCTCTTTGGATCCATTATTCAAGAATAGTTTACCAGGAATTATTAATATCAATAAGACACCGTTTCATTGTTGATCAAGTGCTTATATGAAGATAAGCAAGTGATTTATGACTTAGTCTGTAGTAGTATTATTTATCCTTATTAACCAATCAACCCTTGAAGTTTAGTCAAGCAATCCACCCCATCTGCTCTGAAACCCTTCCAATTATTCCAGGATTCTTGTGTTAAAGTGCTCAGAGTGAGTTTTACCCTTTCTGTCTTGGCCATTTGTGCTGTTACCACCGGCTATTAGTGGAATAAGTCCTTTCTAAGGCACCCATCTTTATTCCAAGGTTCTTAAACTGCCTAAGGAGGCCCCTTGAAGAGAGGTTGCTAGTCTGTAAAGATCCCCAGTAGTATAATACTGTGGCCCCTCTTTTATATTATATTGAGAACCATTTATTACCAAACCAATTAAACCTTGCAACTGCTCTTATTATATCATTTATTTCAGCTTCTAAGTGTTTATCATTGGAATAATAATAATTATTATTATTCCAGCATTTTTATCCCTCTATTTAGCTAAAGGACTGCAAGGTTCCTGGTATCAGAGAGCTGACAAGCTCTAAATTTACCCAAGCTATTCCGGACAACTACTCTCAACAAACAACCAATCATCAACATACCATCCTCAAACACCAAATGTCTCAACAAACAGCCAATCAAGACCACCTGCAGCCAGATCAAACAATTTAAGGAATAACCACAACTCTCCAGTTGTGACTCTAACTTACCAATCTCACTAGTTTCTTCAAGGCGCTCCTCTGGTCATATTTGGTCAACTTTGTCACTGGTTGTTCCCAATTTGTCTCCAAGAAGACTCCTCTTGGTATTTTTTCTTTTTGGGTCTCTTTTTCTAAGATGTTGTTTCCAATTTCATTCCCTGATCTCTTTCTCATTGTAATGCAGTCTGGTCCTGGTCTCCAAATCAATCATAATTGTATCATGGTTAAAAGCCAAAAAAAGCAATGCCCGCAACCGGATCCTCATCAATTCCAGGACCAGGGGGGGACTCCATCAAATTAAAATCTCAAGCCCTGAAGGTACTTATTGAGTCCACAACACTGCTTAACAAAGAAAACTACAGGATGTGGTTGAAGAAAATGAAAAAACTGTTCAAACTCAAGCATATTTTTCATGACATGAACTCATTTGATGAGTCTCTGACAGTAGACAAGGAGACAAACCAAAAAATGTTGGCCTACCTAATTGCCAAGCTCAATACAAACACCTATCACAACATTATCAATGATCAAAATGAGGAAAACGCAAAACTTATCTGGCTAGCAATTCCATCTCACTTTTCCTCATCCCAATCAGCAAACAGGGCCCACATTTTCAACAGCTTTCTACATCTTAGAATGACGCCAAAAATTGAAGCATTTGTGACAACCATCAAAAACTCCTGAAAGAATTTAACAGAAGTTGGAATTGAGCTTCCCTCCAATATTATTGCCTATCTGATTCTCTTCAAATTTCTTTCCTCAATGCAGAACATGAAAATTAAAATCATGCACTCGACTAGGGAAATGAAGATCAAAACTGTATTAGATCACCTTACCCAACACAAAAACAAAATCAGCGCTCAAGAAACACCAAACAAACAAGTCAACGTAGCACTATACATTGGACCCAGATGCGAAAATGGGAAGCAAAATTCCGCTGTGACCTCCCATCCCGCCAAAAGCTATTGGGTCAAATTTCCGGATTTTAGACCGCCCAATACTCACTATTGAAGTAATAATAGTAAAAAGAAAGAAGTTGAAAAAGCCCACTACCATAACTTCTCATTTTTCTGCGGACTAAACTTGTCCTGTCAAGAAAAGTTGACTTGAAGGCACTTTATACTAGACTTTGGCTTCTCGATTCATATGATAACCAGTAAAAATCACTTCCAGTCCATCTCTAATCCCAATGGAGGAGGAAAGATCCAAACAGGAAAGAAAAATGCCAAAATCGCGATCAAGGGAATTGGTAATGCCATAATTCCCTTTGAGAACTGCAACATCAACCCCAGTAATTCTGCGTGGGTTCCAAATTCAACCATCAATCTCATATCTCTTGGAGCTCTGGTAGAAAAGGGAGAAAAGTTGACTGTCAATTCAACTGTTTCACCCTGAACTTTTGTTGTACACATAGGCAACAAGGAAATTATCTCCAGAATAATCCTTAACAATCTCTTTTTCATAAAAATGACTGAGGAATACAACTCCAGTTTCTACTCCAGCAACAAAATATCCAAAATCCACAGGATTCTTGGGCATGCCAGTCTCAGTTGGATGGAGAAATACCTGAATTAGACAATCTCATCCAAGGAAAAAAAAACTTTGAATTTCGTAACTGCAACAAGGCAAAAATTAACAAATCAAACTTTTCTCAAGTCCAACAAATTGCCTCAAAAATCCTAGATCAAATCCATGTGGACTTAATGGGTCCCCTCAATCCCACGGCAAAAGGCGGGTCCAGATTCATTCTCAACCTTGTTGAATCCTACTCTGGATTAGTTGTGTGCTTCCCCCTCAAGACCAAGGATGAAGTTGCAAGCACCCTTATCTTTGTGTTAGAGAATGAAAACAGGAAGCACCAAAGATATCCCTTGGAATTCTGTTCAGATGGTGGAGGTGAGTTTGTCAATCACAAACTGACTGCCTATTTAAAAGAATGACATATCAATCAATTTTTTTCGGAACCCTAAGATTCCCAACACAATGGCCAAATAGAAAGAGCTAATCAAACTGTCATGGAATTGACTTGGGCAATACTCTCAGAAATTCAAATACCAAAGTCATACTGGCATGAGGTTGTTTGTTGCTGCTGCGTACTGCTCAACCAAATCCCAAAAGAAAAAGGGAGCAAATCCCCTTGGGTGTTGATGCACAGCAGAGAGCTTCCTGCAAACTATTTGAAGCCAATTGGCACCAATCTCATCTATTGACTCAATGACTTGCAAATTCAATCCAAACTGTAAAAAAAAGGAGAGTCCAGTATAATCATAGGCTTCAACCCTGCCCTCCTCTTGTACAAGGTACTCACCCCTTTGGCAAGATTCTCAGTACCAAGCACGTCATCTTCATCAAATCTGCCGCCGCAGACGTTAATGGCCCAAAGGAACCAATCAATCTTGACCTGCCATTGAAACCTATTGTCCATCCAACCCCTAAATTACCTGAGAGATCCAACAATCAACTGAAATTCCCTGACAGTAACTCTGAAACCAAGCTGATAAAAGAAGAAGAGGTTTCCAATTCTTCCAGCAACTTGGACAACAAAGCAGAAGTTTCCACAATTCTCGGGCCAAACTTAAGGAAAAGAGACACACTAAACAAACCAAATCAACATGGCTATCACGCGGAGAGCCTGCCCAATTCAATAGAAGAAGCCCTGAGAATCCCTGTATGGAAGGAATCCACCATGAAAGAGTTCAAGAGCATTGAGGATCAAAATGTCTGGGAGGAAGTTGATGAGGAGCTAGTAACAGACCCCCTGAACACTGTGGCTGTGTTCAAATTGAAACACAACACCCATTACAAACCACCAATCTACAAGAATTGTCTGTGCTTTCAGGGATTCCACCAAAAATGTGGTCTGGACTACTTCAAACATTACGCCCCTACTGGAAGAGTTTCCTCTCTTCAAGCACTCCTCAAATTTGCTGTCAACAAGAGACTTGATATCCTTCAACTTGATTTCAAAGGAGCCTTCTTACACGCCATCCTTGAAGAAGGTTTGTTCATTGTGAACCCTCCTGGGTCAGGCAGAAGTGGAAAGTACCTGAAGCTTAGAAAATCACTATATGTGCTGAAACAGGCCCCTAAAAGCTGGTACAAAACTCTAACGTCCTGGATCAAAGATCAAGGGTATATCAAATCCGCCTGTGATCCGTGTCTCTTTCTGAGGAAAGAGAACTACCTGCCTCTCTTTTTCCACGTGGATGATTTAATAGCTGCAGGAAACACAGAAGATTTCAAGAAGAAATTTTTTTATTGCTTCAAAAACTCCTCAGCACATCCACCCAACACACTATTAGGAAAAATTATATCATACACTCAGCCTTCCTCTCCAAATCAAAAAGGGCCTGACCTCCATGAGCTTGACCAACAGCAAACCAGTATCCGCTCCCAGAACCGTGGGACTCCATCTTTCTCCAGCCTCAATAGAGGATCACCAGAGATTTCTCGACCTTGGTGTGAATTTCCAATCCCCAATTGGCCGTCTCAACTTCATTACAGGTCTGGCTATACCCAACATCAGCTATGCTGTGTCCAGCCTAGCCAGATTTTTGGAGAAGCCTTGATACTCAAACTGGATGGAAGTTGTCCACGTATTGCAATACCTGTCAGCCATGAAGGACATCTACCTGACTCTTGGCCCTTGCTCCATTTCTAACAGGCTCATCTGTTATAGCAACGCCACCTGGGAGGACAATCCAAACAGCAGGATCTCCCAGAGCAGATTCATCTGCTCTTTCAAAGGCAGCCCCCTATACTGGGCAAGCCATTGGCAGCAAAACATCACTCACTCATCTACAGAATCAGAATGTGTTGTGCTGTCTAGCTGCCACTTGGAAGGCAAATGGCTTCATCAGCTGCTGTCTGAAATAAATTGCAAGTCCTTCAGGTGTCCACTTCAACTCATCAACAATAAAGGTCTTGAAAATAAGATAAAAAAATTTAGGACTAATTCCAAGGCAAAACACATTGAAATCAAAATGAAAAGCTTTTGAGATGATTACAAAAACAAGTTAATCAATTTAACGCTCATACCCTCTCAGTCCATGGCAGCCAATGCTTTAACCAAGGCACCTAACAAGATTTCAAACTTCAGATTGGTAAATTCCTTCTACTACCCTTTTCACTAACCCATGAGTTGAGAAGGGGTGTTCAATCTATTGTTGAATGTTGTTTCTTCCCATTTATCCATGTTTGTTGAATCACTGCTGTCAAATGTTGTTTCCTTTTTCTTCTGTTCATTTTCCTTTCTGGTGACTGCCTGTCACCTTGTCTAAAGCTTAGTGTCAATAATCTAGATCTGGAGTGAATAGCTCTAAAGTGAACCAAGCTATGCCAGACAACTACTCTCAACAAACAACCAATCATCAACATACCATCCTGGAACACCAAACGTCTCCAAAAAAGCCATTCAAGACCACCTGCAGCCAGCTTGAAAAAATTAAGGAATAACCACAACTCTTTGGTTGTGACTCCAACTAACCAATCTCACTAGTTTTTTTAAGGCGCTCCTCTGGTCATATTTGGTCAACTTTGTCGCTGGTTGTTCCCAATTTGTCTTCAACAAGACTCCTTTTGGTATTGCTTCTTTTTGGGTCTCTTGTTCTTAGATTTTGTGTCCTATTTCATTCCTTGATCTCTTTCTCATTGTAATGCAGTCTGGTCCTGATCTCAAATCAATCATAATTTTATCATATATGCACCAACAAAAGTAGGGGCTCATGCAGCCAATTATGCTACAATTCTCACCAACAAGAAATAACAACTCAGTAAAAATGAATTTTCTTGAACTTTAAGCATCCATATAAGGCCTCCAATCTGTCCTCTAAGGCACTCTGATACTCATTTTGCCACCATTCCAGGCATACAACAATTATATATACAACAATAAAGGCAGGGGCCCATGCAGCCAAGTATGTCTCAATTAAAAGCAACCAGCAATAACAACTCAGTACACATGACCTTTCTGGAGCTTTAACCACTAGATAAGGCCTCTGAACCGTCCTCCTAAGGACTCTGATACTCATTATGCCACTATATCAACCACAGAACACCTGCAAGCCACACTCTCAAGTCACCCAAGGGAGCATGTGGTAACACATCATAACCAATATCTCTACAGCTGATTCCATTTAAATAGCATGCAGGAAGTTCCTGAAACATTTCATAAATGAGAAGGGCTCAGAATGATTCTCAGAAACACCCAAAAAGGTAGTGTTACAACATTTCAGCCATACAAGTTATACAATGTCAGTTACCAAAGAGGGCTTTCAGCTGCCAAGAATTTTTCATGCTTTTCCCTACCAGAAAAATTGACTCAAGCTTCAGGGAAATTCTGCATCATTTTTATGCAAGATAAGCACTCAGAAGCGTCTCAATAACACCAATCCTAGCCAATAACTCATATCTTATCCTGAATATCAAAAATTATACTAAAAAATAAAGCTATCTCTCAGCCTGATTTACACATTTTCTCACAAGAATTATTTGTCTTGTTTAACTGTACCCTCCTGTGCTTCAAAATTGCAGAGAGAGGCTCAGAACCGGACTCAGGGGCGCCCTGAGCATCAACTTAGGAAGTATTTGTGTATTTAAGGGGGTCTGATTTGCCCTATCCAAGTTATCTAGAATGGCACCTGGCCCAATGGCGCCTGACTCATGGCTTATGCCTAACCAACCTAGCACCAGATTATCAGTAAACCAGAATCAACTAAAAAGGAAATAAAGAATCAAACACAAATCTATCATTGACCATTTGAACCAACAGAAGGTTTTCTTGAAGAAGGGTTCTTGAGAAAAGACCTGTTTTCCAGCACCTATTATTTAGAGGGAAAACCATTTTTGTTCAATCAGTAAATTTATGAAAAAAATTAGGAGCACAACAGAATAACCAACAAATGTTTTTATCTTCCCAGCTCCCTATGGGAAAACCATTTTTGGGTCCTCCTAATTGTTAAAAACCTTTTATTCAACCCTTAAATCCTTCAATTGTAATTTGGAAAAATAGTCAGAAAAAGTCAAAAACTCTTGCTTACTAAATTGGTGGAACCTTGCCAATAATTGAATCCAACTTTGAATATTCTCACAATTTCTAAAAATTTTCTATTAGTAATTTATCTAGGTCTGATTAGAGACATATTTTAAGCCTCAAAGAAAAGCAGCCATTAATTAAAAACATTATTATGCAGACTTATTATAGTTCAGGAGGGCACGCAATTTGAAATCATCTTAGCTTATCTCTATCTATTAAAGAGTATTATTAAACTAAATTCCCCTTCTAGTGACCTCTAGAAAGCTATTTGCTGAAATAATCCCATTGTCCCTTGGAGTCTCTACATCAGGCCTCACCAATACCCTTAGTTTTGTTCACAAGGCATGAGGACCAAGAAGACTTATTGCGGAGTCTCCACAGAACCTTGGGCCATCGGAGAGAACCAGAAACCTGGAAGATGGTAAAAAACAGGTTCTGGTGGACAAGGCTTTGTTTATTGGTGCGGGATTTGGTCTGGAATTGCAAAGCCTATCAATGGAGGAGTACCAGGTTGCCTTGGGAGTTAGGTATTCCAATGGGGGAGGATGCACCCTTCAGACAAGTCTTGCTGGATGTGGTCCATATTAAAGTGGGTAAGCTTTCATACCTGCTTGTGACCTGGGATGAATTTTCTGTTTGGGTAGGGGCCTGGCCCTTGGCAAAGCTGTCTGCAGAGAATGTTGAAAAATTTATGGAGGAGTATTGGCGTGCTTGATTTGGGTCCTTGCGGCTAATCACAGTCAATGGAGGTGCAGAGTATAGGGGAAACTTGAGGAGGCTGGTTGATTACTGCAGAGCCAAGTCTGGGAGTGTAAAAGAATACTACCCAAAAGGAGCTGGGGCTTTTGATTGAGGGCACCAACCAATTCAGGACTCCATGGTCAAAATCTGCGCTAGCAGTGGTTAGAAATGGGAAGAGGTCTTACCTGTGGTTTTCTTTGCAGATTGGATCTCATTCAAATACAGAAAAGGGTATTTGCCATACAAGGTAAGCCAGTGCTTCTGGTAAAAATTGAAACTCTTATCTACTGGGTGATCAACAGGCGGAAAGTAAAGAAAAAAGAGGACTTGGTTTTGGAACAGTTGGAGCAACCTTTTCAGACAAAGGAGAAGATTGCAAAGGAGGAAAAGCACTTAAATAAATTTGGGCTAAGTCCATTAGGTAATGGGACACACAATTTTCCAATTGTTTGTGGCACCCATTGCAGAAGGGGGATTGTGTGTTGCTTCATGATTTAAGTCTGTAGATGGAGTGGGTTAAGCTTTTTGTGGATCAATGGAATGGTCCTTACCATGTAGTAAGTCCATTCCCAGGCCAGAGCTACCAACTAGAGGAACTAGATGGCACTCCACTCAAACCAAAAGCAGAGGATGCCCACCTAATCAAGTTCCATGTGCAGGGTTCACTGCAATTCAATGAGACTGCAGTTTCTGCCAACAGAAATCAGGATATTTCCAATGCCAGGGTTTTGGACATGGATTCAGGAGATTTTTCTGGAGAAGAGTCTTTCGGGGAATGAAAGTTGGGGAGAATATTCAATATATGGGGGGGAAAGGGGGTGGGGAAGCTTGTATCACCAAGAGAAGTGTGGAAGGTCTAGGAAATCGTGAATCTTTACCTGCAGTGATCCAGTTGCCTTAGGTGATGTTTTATTGTGGAGAATTTTCTTTATTCTTTTATTCTCACCTCATTTTTGTATTTATTCTTAGTATTAGTTTCAGCTTGCTACTATTGCAGAGCAAGCAGCAAAAAAAATAAAATAACATAAATCATGAATAAATAAATAAAATATTAAAGGAGACATAATATTGAAAATATTATTTCCAATTATGATTCTACATAAAATTCAAGGTAGGGTCACTTACCCAAACCTACCTTCAATTCCCACTGCTTATATTTCTGAGTAATTTATGAAAATTTATAAAGAGACACGGCCTGGTATTTTGTAAATTTTAATATTTCACATAAAACCCCATTTATAGGTTTCACAGTGACTTTTGTGTCATAATCCAGGAATTCTATGGTTCAGAGGAGTTACTGGCGGAAATGTGATTTGTCACAATTGCAGCACGCAGTCGCGGCTACCAATACATCCGTGCATGGCTGAGAAGAAGCACTGAAACCCTGTCCACTTACCCTGACAAGCCAGGTACGCAGCCCCGGGAATCTGACAGGTATGCAGACGCAGTACTACTGACTGACAGACTAACAGACGGCTTGAGAAGCCAAGGTACCACGTAAAAGTGCTACAACTAATACAGGGACACACTAAATATGTAATAAATGTCCACATGAATAGTAGATAGTCTAGAAATACATAAAATTATATAAATATACTTGAATAAACTTTCTACATTTTTTTTATAAAATATAGTAAAAATACCAAACATTTCAAAAATAAGATAAATACAGTTTGAAAAATATCTTAAAATAATTTAGAAATACAATTGTGAAAACTTCAAGACATCCATATGTCTGTGACATACTGGGGAAACTGATTATCTAGAATATTACATATATTCCATTAGCATATATTTTTAATCAATTATTTCAAGTAAATTAACAGAATTTCCAAAATTAGGATCAAAATCAGTATTATGTTTTTATTCCAATCAGCTAATACATAATGAGTACCCATCTGACATCATATTACCCGTACAAATGTGTACTAAGAAGAAATATCAAAATTCTGAGAGCATTTACTAAGGATAATTAATGAAATGATTATCAGGTCAATAGATTAGTGTTATTAACATGTCAAAAAATGAATAAAAAAGTAGAATAATTCCCATAAACTGGGCAATTAGATTTTACCCGTGTTACAGCACCAAAGAAACATGACATGCTACCACTGGTTACCCTGCTAGCCTTAGCAGCCGTCCCTTGTGATCCCCTGTATCCCTCAGAAGGACAGAATTGGGACCCAAAAAGCTATAAATATAGAGCTCTTTTGAGGTTATTGATACCCCAGACCCGGTTATATTTAAATCCAGACACCGTGCCCAGGTAATCAAATACTTATAAGAGATAAGTAAGTGATTTATGGCTTCAGTCTGATCAATATTATCCGTCTCAAAAACCCTTTTTTTATCAATTTATACTTCTGAAAAACCTTTTAACCCCAGTAACAGGTTTAACCCATCAGTACAAGTCCCAAACAGGTACCCAAAGGATCCAATAAAATACCAGTGAGTTTTATTATCCTTTTTATGTTGTTTCAGCTTGGTTACAAATCCCTGCCACTCCATCATATCTTTTATATATATATTATCTTTGGGCAATACCTCCTTCAAGAATATAAATTAAAGGTTCCAAAGTAACAAGGTCTATGTGTTTTCAATTGAATTCCCTGAAGAGAGGCTTTAAAGATCCCCAATATTATCGTGGCCCCTTTTTCAATTTATTTAATAATTAATTTATTTATATTGATTAATAATATTCAATCATAACCAAACCCATCAACCTTGCAATAGCTTAATCTAAATATTTTATGGATTTTTACTGCATTTATTAAATAATATATTCATTATTTATTCAATCACCTCTGGTATCTAAAGGATAGCAAGGGTCTTGGCATCCAGGAGGCTGACAATTAGTGTGATAGTTTGGTCTTAAGATTTGTAGTTATCTCAGATGCGGGAGGATTTCTTACGCAGAGTGTGTTTTGTGGAGTTTTTGGTTTTTTTTATCTTTGCAGGATGGTGTGATTAATCTAAGAGTAGTATTTCAGGGGCAGGCCAGACAACTAATATTTATATCAAGGGTTTTAAAAGGAGAATGTATAAAATGAAAGAAATTTATTTTAGGCATATTTTTAATTTTAGTCATTTTTTACTAGTGTAGTTTTAAAACATTGGAAAAAGGGGAAACTAGAAAATTTCAAAGAATAGGAAAATAGTGCGGCAGAGCTCTCCACCAGCGCAGTGGATTTCTCTAAACAATTCCTAGTTCTCTGCAACTGGAATTCCAACCAACCTTTGTAGGATTGCCAGGATCTGCTTAAGGCCTGGAGGTATCAATTGATTGTGTCTTCCTCAATTCCAAAGCCAAATTCTTTTTCCTTGCTCAAGATGGCTTGATGGTACAGTGACACCGATTGTGGGTGGGAACCAGAGGACTGAATAAATGAATGACGCAACAAGTGAAAAACAGTGGAAATCTGGATTGGAGATGGAGGGGAAAGAAACTCTGCAGTGGTTTCAGGGCCTGTTGGAAAAGGTATGGGTTAGTATGTTGTGTTCAAAAAAAAGGAACTTATAGGGTACCAGTTGCAAGTCAGAAATAATGAAAATTGCCAATTTAGCAGACTCCTCCTCTAAGGGCAGAGAAGTAACTGGAGGGGAAATTGAGGTAGTTGCCCGGAAGACATGAGGGACCTGAAATGATGGCATGGCAACACATGAAAAGAATGGAGCTTGGTTTAGACCACAGGGCACTTTCCCCAAACCAACATTTAAGTTGTGTTGGCATCCCCAGGTGCTTGTTACATTTCCCCACTTGGAAGAGGTGGAAAAGTACACAGGTTGAGGAGGGGGGGAGAGGCAGTCAGTGGCCTCTGCAACCTGCCATAGGGAGGAAGCTCAGTTGGGCACTTGGTTCCAGTCCTCAATTTTGATTGGTTCATCTTCATCCACAAAAAATTCAGCAATGGGCCCGCAGTGGATATGTTTGAAACTAGGGCTGGAGTTGGTTGGTGGAGAAGGAACAGGGCAAGGCAATGATAATCCAGGACTTGGTGCCACAAAGAGGCACCTGTTTTTAAATAGATGGCATGTATCACAGGTCAGGAAATCAGTGTTACAGTTGCACATTATCTGTTTTTTTACAGTGTTTGCACAAAGCCATGATGAAGAGAGAGTGGGACTTGAAATCATTTTTTTGAAGGAAATGGTTTGGGGGGGAATGAGTAAGGGTGTCAATCAGGATGGATGTGTGGAAATCCTGGGGACAGAATTCAAGTTTTTGGGGGATGTGGTGGTTATTTGTAGACACAAACATACGTAGGCTTGGCAGTGGGGGGATGCTGGATCAACAGTACAATGGGAAGCAATTCTGAGCTTGGCTTATTTCCTACTCTGGCAGAGGAAGACAAAGACTCAGCATGTCGGAGGATGCAGGATATGCAGCACAATAGCAAGGCCAAGCTAGACTTTTCCCTTTTGCAATAGATAAAAATTTTGTTGAAGTAATCAGGCCACATCCTGCAGTTATTGATTTAGGATTATATTTGTATGAATTCAGAATAAAGTGACTGGAGATATTGAGTATTTATCCAAGGGTCAACTATGGTGTATGCAGTGGGAGTTGCAAAAGGTTATTTAGTTGTTGGGAAAATAGAATGCAAAGATTAGGGGGGATTGGCTAAGGAAGAGTTTTGGGGAGATCACACTATGAAGTATGCAGGAAAAAAGGGGATTGGCTAAGGAATTTGTTTTGAAATCTTGTGTAAGTAATGTGTGTTAAAATATGTATGCACTTACGCATGTGCTACGTATAAGTGTAATCCAAATGGGATGCACATATGGGCCTCTCTGGCCCATTGGACACTCACACGGACCATACAGGCCTGTGTGGATGTCACTGATTTGGGAAAACGGCCTCAAAACGTGTGAAACAGCCTCATTGGTACACAGGCCCTAACGGGCCTGGTGGGGGATATGGGAAAATACAGCCAGATGGGCTTGAATGGGCATAATTGGGCCCAAGGTTTATTTTCAACATACTTGGCCAGACAGGCTGGCCCCCCAAAGTGTGTGTTTCTTAGGTTTTGGGCTTGGGGGGCCCATTGGAGCCACTGCTTGTGTTGCAGCCCGCTTGGGGCCACTTGTATCCCTCAGTTTGGCCCAAGCGGGGCCTGACAGCCTGCGCAGGGCTAATGCAGCGGCCCAGGGATCCCGCGCGGTGCGACGCCATGCAAAACCAACCGGTTGCAAATGGCAGCCACTGCCGCAGGAGCAAGGGACAGTGGCCCCGGCTCCCTCCCCCTCCCCACGCTTGCCATTGCAAGGGGGAGGGGGTGGATGGCTTGGTTGAACTAGCCAGCAACCAACCGCAACAAGGCAGTCTGTCAGGGCAGGGGGGATTTCATCACCCCCTTTCCCAGGGGATGACAATGCCAGCCCCAGAGGGAGAAACCTGCGGTGGGGGGGATCTGATTACCCTCCCACCAGCAAAGCAAGAGGGGCGCTCTCCCCCCCCTTTACCAAGGGGGAGGAGCAACGTGCTGAGGGGATCTGACCACCCCCAGCCCACTACCCTTGACAATGCCCTGGGGGTATTGACCCCCAGGGCCCCTGATGAGGGGATTTGACCGCCCCCACCAGGGATTTGAGAGAAAGAGGGGGGGGCGGCATGTCCACTGGTTACACCCCCCCCCCCAAGTGAGGTTGAGACCGGACCCAGGTGAGTCCTGGGTCCCACCTGGCCCATATTTGGGTCCAGGGGCTGGCTGTCAGCTCTCTGATACCAGGAACCTTGAAGTCCTTTAGCTACAGGGAGTAATAAAAATGCTGGAATGATAATAATTATTATTATTCCAATAACAAACACATAGTACTCAAATAAATGATTTAATTAAAGCAGTTGCAAGGTTTAATTGGTTTGGTAGTAAATGGTTTTCAATATAATATAAAAGAGGGACCACAGTATTATACTACTGGGGATCTTTACAGACTAGCAACCTCTCTTCAAGGGGCCTCTTTAGCAGTTTAAGAAACTTGGAATAATGATTGGTTCCTTAGAAAGGACTTATTCCACTAATGACTGGGCTTAACAGCTCAAATAGCCAAGACAAGAAGGGTAACACTCACTCTGAGAACTTTACCACAAAAATCCTGGAATAATTGGAAGGGTTTCAGAGCAGATGGGGTAGATTGCTTGACTAAACTTCAATGGTTGATTGGTTAATAAAGTAAAATAATACTACAACAGACTAAGTCATAAATCACTTGCTTATATTCATATAAGCATTTGATCAACAATGACACGGTGTCTGATTGATAATAAATAATTCCTGGTAACTGATGATGGAATAATGGATCCAAAGAGGTCTGTAAAAATACCTTTTTGGGGTGATTTTCATCTTCTCAGGGCACTTAGAGAGGGTTCTCCTTGTGGGCTGAGGCTGGAAAGACATTCAGGGAAAGATTAGCACTTTCACTTGGTGCTGTCAATCAGCTGTCCTTAGATCTGCTGGATTTCTGTACTATTTTAGCCACAGGATCTGTTAATCTATTATGGCGTAAATTTGATCATTCTTCACTCATCCTTCATTTGTACTATTAGTATTGCTTAAAAGTGAACAGATGTGGATTTTTACTGATTTTCCATCATCTGCGGATCATGTAGATAATATTCAATAATTTTTATGAACACTCCTTGTAGTTTTTTGTGGTCTTCAAAGAGCAGGGTCAGTGATTTACATGATAATCCTTGATCTTTGATTTATTTTTAAAAAAATTCTTTAAACTTAATTTTCATTAATTTTATTTAATTTTTGATCTTTTTAGATCATTATTAATGCATATGTCAGTTTGTTACATATACTAGGCAACCCTAACTAGGTTGTAGCTCTTCTGAGTGGTACCTGGTTGTCAGATTATTCACGACTGATCCAGACGCGGGGATCAGTTAGTACACATGTGGGCAGGGTAGGATCCGCTGCGTGGGTGGCAGAATCAGCTGCGCGCGGGTCTCTAGTACGCGGGAATATGCTACTACTAGTACATAGGGATGTGTAATGATGTGGGGCTGCGCGTGGGAATTGTGACATAACACATTTCCGCGTGTAACTCCTAAAATATACACAACACTTCAATTCTGAGTGAATTTTAGGTGTAAACCCTATATGTTACAACACATGTGAAATATTAAAATGGTCAAAAAGCGCCATACTGGCGTTGTAATTTTTAGTACTTTTCTTTTTAATTATTTTAAAAATATAAGGACTTGGAATTCAAGGGAGGGGTCAGTGAGTGACCCGACCTCATTTCGGGTGAGGAATCCATTTCTGTAAAAATATTTATGGATTTCTCACACCTTATTTTGTTAATTGAGATATTCTTATTTTTCATAGTTTTGAGTTGCTTTCGACAGGTTGCTCTGTACATAGTAGCAAGCTGACATTCCCCCACTCCAAGATATGTCTATATCTGAAAAAAATTTTGGGTTAATGCCTCCTGCTGGCTCTGTAGTTCCTCAGGTGTATAGTTCTGTCAGGGATATTATGTTCAGGCAACCATTCATCTTTATCCACTGATTCACCCTTGTATCTAACTAGGTAGAGTCTGAAGTCTTTTCCATTGATCCTATCTTTTTTATCTTTAAGAATCTTGCTATTTTTCCCTTTGTCTTTTTCAGGTTCTTCTGTAACAGGTATTGCAGGTGAAGGAGTATGTTCTCCATTCATTTGGTGGTAGTGTTTGACAAGGCTTACTGGGAAGACTGGATGTTTCCTAGAAAGCTCATCACTGAGGATTACTATCACAGCATTTTTACCATGAAGTTTATTAATGGTGAAAGGTCCAACAAAAGCTGGTCTGAGCTTCCTATTTCCACCCAAGTTTGTAAAGTTAGTGGTAGAGATCAAGACTTGATCACCAATTTTGAAATCAGGTTCCTTATGGGTTTTATCCCACCTTTGCTGGTTATACTCCACAGCATCTTGGAAACACTTAATGGCATGTTTGTTGGCTACATCTATCATGTTTTTGAAATAAAGTTATGTAGGGTGAATATTGGTTAGCTGGTGGTTAAGGTTATCCTTGGGTAATCTAGGAATCCATCCTCTATCCAGTATGTAAGGTGCTTCCTTAGTGGTAGAGTGCTTGCTACTGTTGTAGGCCATCTCCAGTACAGGTAAAAGGCTAACCCAATTGTGGAAATAACTGTCAGAATTCTTGTATTCTATTCCAAAGCCACAGAATCTCCTGAGAATTTCTTCCAGGGTCTGAATCATCCTTTCAGCTAAACCATCTGTCTGAGGGTGATAAGCAATAGAGAAAGCTAAGGTGGTACCAAGCATATCATGAAGATTCCTCCAGAACTCAGAGGTTAATTTAGGATCTCTGTCACTGATAATAATCTTGGGAACTCCAACATCAGCAGTGAGTCTGTTCCAAAATAACAGTGAAACTTCCATAGCAGTGTCTTCTTTGTGATTAGGTAAGAACTTTGCTTTCTTGGAGAACCTATCCACAATGACTAAGACTGAGTTATAGGAATAGGCTCCTCCTGGTGGTAGTCCAGTTAAAAAGTCCATATTGATGATCTCCCCTCTTTTCTTGGGTTCACCAATCTTTTGCAGTAGACCAAACCGTTTCCCAGTAGTCCTGTTGGACTTCTGACAAGTTTCACAACTGGTAACATACTGTATAGTGGAGTCTCTCCAATTAACCCACCAAGCAGTTTTTTTAAACTTATCCAAGGTTCTATCAGCATATAAATGATCAGATGAGAAGTTATCATGGCACTCAGCCAGAACATGGTTGATATGGTTGTCCTTAGTTAATACTATAACACTTGAATTTTGATGCCTATAGTATACAAGACCATCCCATATGGTGAACCTTCTGGCTTTGTATGGTTTCAGAAGAGGTTCAGGTAGTCTATTGATCAATTCAGAAGGTGGAGAAGTACTTTCCATAATATTGATCAGAGTCTTTATGCCAGAACTGTAAGATTCCTTGATTGAGTTGAACAATGATTCTTTCAATTCACAAATGTGGATTCCCATTATGGGAGCTTCAATGTTTAACCTGTTAATATAAAGGATAGGGAAGATATCATTATCCTCTGGATCATAAGCAGGGTTACTTGGGTCATTGGGTAACACATTCCTGCTTAAAATATCAGCATTCTGATGTTTAGTCCCAGCTTGATGAACTATGGTGATAGGACCTCTGTACTTTTGTATTTCTATCTGCCATCTCAACATGTGCCTACTAGGGTTCTTCATGTTCATCAATGTCCTGACGGCCTTGCAGTCAGTAATAACAGTGAAGTTTTTGCCTTCTAATTAATAATGGAGTTTCTCTAGAGCCCATAATAAGGCAAGACATTCCAGTTGAGTTGGACCATACCTTTTCTCAGTGTCTTTAATTTGTCTGGATATGAAGAGTATAGGTTTTTCCACTGGTTTGTCATCCTCTATTACTTCTTGGTGTAACACGGCTCCTAGCCCTTCCATGCTAGCATCTATGTAGAGTTTGAAAGGTGTAGAATAATCTGGCTGGATCAGTACTGAAGCTGAAGTCATTGCCATTTTGAGTTCCTCATAGTTCTTGACTCTGTCATGAGTCATTTCAAACACGGTGGTGTTGTTGCAAATCTCATGCATACATTTGGTTAGAAGAGAAAACTTTGGTAAATACTTCCTATAGTAGCTTCAGAAGCTGATAAAGGATAGGGGTTCAGTTTTATTCTGAGGCATAAGCCTATTCATTACTGCTGCTATCTTGTTTTGGTAAGCAGCTAAGGTTAGTCCAGAGACAATGCTTCCTAAGGCTTTGAGTTCCCCGTAGCCAAAGTTACACTTTTTTATTGATACTTTCAATCCCACGGCAGAGATGGTTTTGAGGACTAGCCTTAATTTCTCTATGTGAGAATCCCAATGATCAGTGTAAATGATAACATCATCAATGTATACCATCATCCATCCCTGTCTGATGAATAATCCTAGGACAATGTCCATCATCCTTTGAAAATGAGAAGGAGCATTTTTAATACTAAAAAGCATCCTAAGATACTCATTAATTCCCAAATGACAGATAATTCTCATGAATTTCTGGCTATCAGGGCTGATAGATATTTTGTGAAAACCTTTCAGCATGTCCATGGTGGTTATGTACTTAGCCTTGGACAGGTTATTCAGAGCATGGTCAATTCTTGATATTGGATAATAATCAGCTTGGGTGTAGTTGTTAAGCATTCTAAAATCTCCAACCATTCTTGACTTATCATTGTGCCAAGCTATAATTACTGGGGTAGTAATATCCACTTGTTCATTGTGGCCTACTTTCCTTAGGACTTGTTAGTCAACCAACTCTTGAATATGGGTTTCCAGAGCAGCTCTAGATTTTGGACTAGAAGGGTAAGCAGCTCTCCTGAAGTTAGGTGGGTAAGGAGGCTTAATGGTTAGAGTTAGGATCATATCATGTCCTTTGATGTTACCAATGTGGTGATCCTTGGTACAGATAGCATTCTGGTTTTCAAAGCATACTTGTAGGATATCCCGTTTTGGTTCTTCATTCAGAAGGGAGTTCAAAGCAGCTTGAGAGAAGTATTCCTGATTGAAACTCTCTAAGTGTTTTTCATAAGTTGAATAAGAAGTTTGAGCCTTGACATGACATATTTGGAACTTCTTATTCCAGTCTCCACCTATAGTGAAGTATCTACCTTTGTTTTGGAATACATCTTTACCATACAAGCAAAGAGAATCATTTCCAAGGATAAAATAATCACACACTCTGTTTTGGAGCACTACAAATTCAATTTTCAGTTTGAGTGATCCTTTAGAGTGAGGGAGTATGATATCAGACAACCATACTCCAACAGCATTGAGAGCAGAATTACAACTGATTAACTTAGCCTGAGGTACTGGTAGTAAGTTCAGTTTCCAGTTTGGGTCTTGTTTGTCCAGATAAGTTGAACCAACACAAGAGCAAAAGGCTCCACTGTCTAGAAGTAACTTAACAGGAAAATCTTGGATTAAACCAGTAGCATAGCATTTTTTTCCTGAAGTGTAATTTTTACCGGAAGAAGGTTTCAGAGTAAAGGCCTTAGCCTCAGAAATGTGGTGAATCTTCATGTTGGGATTCCATTTTTGAGGTAAGTTAGAATCCTCATTGACGGAATTTATGTCCAGAGAAGACTCAATACTACCTTCAATTAAATTGATGGGGTTAGTGATCATTAGATCACAATCAGAGAGTGCTCCATCAGTATCATCAGGGTAAGGGTCAGGATTTTCATATTCTTCTCCTTCAATAATATTAATCCTTTTCCTAGGTAGAGGACAATGGGGTTTTACGTGTCCTTTTTGGTTACAGTTCCAACATACTTTCTCTTTTGATTCTGGAGTCTTCTTGACTTCCAAGGTAGATGGATTAGTAGCAGGGGACTCTTTAGTTTTAGCAGTATATTTTTCCCTGTTCCTAGTATTTTGTTCCCTGGGGAGTCTATTGACCCTCTTATCAAGACCATTCATATCAATAGTCTATTCCAATACACCTATCTAGGTGGAAAGATCACAATCCATAGGCATTCTACACCTTACACTTTTGTTGATTTGTGCGGGACATAAGTTGAGGAGTCTTTCATTGACTTCTTCTTTATCAGCATTAGGATAAAAACAGTCTATCCTCTTTTTCTGGTCTAAGCACCACTTATGAGGTTTGTCCTTGGATGGATCAAACTGGGAAGTTTCAAAGGTTTTCATCATCTTTCTTTTCCAAATCATGGTACCAAACTGCACTTTGATCAATTCTTTCCAAGAATTCCAGGATAAAGATCCAACTTCTTCTCTTTTATTGATAAAACAATCAAGAGCTACCGCTTC
Organism: Puccinia polysora; assembly: GCA_025617555.3. Lineage (NCBI taxonomy): Eukaryota > Fungi > Basidiomycota > Pucciniomycetes > Pucciniales > Pucciniaceae > Puccinia > Puccinia polysora. Next base: position 32,138,548 of record CM062639.1, read on the forward strand.
AAATAGTCTGGGAAATCTTACCACCGCTATAGCATCAGGGAGCACATAAGAAGAAAGAGTATAGTCAATAAATTTAATGAAACTGACATGGTTGTATTCTCCTTCTCCAGAGAATTTAGGACATTCAGTGATGGGAGGAAGTAGCTTCAAAGCCTGCTCCATTTCAGGAGTAGGACTGGGTCTGAAAGACTCATTCCTAGTTATCCTAGTTCTGGGAGGAACACTAGGAGTACTGATGAACCTAGCAGGCCTAGTTTCTTTTAGCTCAATGACCAGAGAGTTAGTTGAATTGATCTTAGGATATGAGATCATTCTTAATCATACCTAACTCCAAATCAAGTTTATTGCTTAATAAGTCCATTTCTTTAATCAGATGAGCTGAAGGAGTAGGACTAGTTTTCTTAACTTCTTCCTTAAGCTGGTCTATGGTTGCAAGGATATCTTCCGGAAGAATTGATTGGTTATCCTCCATATTTTTCATCAGTTCCAACTTACTAGCTCTTATACTATCCTTGATTTGTTGTATTTCCAACTCATAAATTCTCATAATCTGAGACTGAGTGTCAATCACTCTGAAAATACTTGAACTCAATTTGTCCAATTGTTGATAAACCTTGTCAAAAAATTGGCTAATAATAGGAAAATTGTGAGACACATTTACAGAAAATCTATTAAGAGATTCTACATCTAATTGTGGTACACCTTTTTCCACTTCTGGGCTAAGGATATTATGCTGTCCCAATCCTTTGGGTTCCTTAACTTTTGAGGGGCTGAGGACCTCTTCTTTTTGGGGTCCTTTCCCTTTAAGGAAGCAAACTGATCCCAAGGATTCCAGTTCTGCACGTGGCCTTCTACTTCTTTCTTTGGGATAAAACTTTGCAGAGAAATCTGAGATTTCTTTGCCTGAGAAATGGCTTTTCTCATACCTGGTTGATCCTCCTGGGTCTGAGCCAACCTGAATTGTTCCCAATAGCTCATGTGCTCTTTCAGTAATACTTTGACCCTTTCCTCCTTGGTTGAGTCCAGCTGGGGTGGCGTAGGAGGAACTGTATCCTCCTGGGATAACATGGTGGGCATTGGATGGTTCTCCAACAATCTTTTGGTTGAGGTAGTGGCCGCAGTCGTTGCTGTCGTTGTCCCACGTGACGCTATGGTCATGGGTTTGAGTCCCCTCATCACGCTTGCGACTGGAGTCCTTGCGCGCACGGGTTCCTCTGGGCAGAGATCCATACAACGGCGCTCTACCTGTTTCACGGGTTTTGCGCCTATTTTGATACATAGCACCATAAAACGAGTAAGTCTTTTTTTGAAACTTTGAAAAAAGACTTTAAAAATATAAAAATAATATTTTTTGTGTCTTTTATATTTTTAATAAATTTTTATATATATTTTAACTTACTTAAGGTTAAATGCAAGGGTACCAACACTTGGTTGGGATCACAAATATCCTTGGGGGGTATTCCAACGGGGTCTGAGTGAATTCCAATCAGATCCTGGGATGAATCCAAGGGTAAGTCCAATGTTACACTGTCTGGGAATTCCTCTAGAAGTTCCTGGTCAATGAGATCACCAAAAACAAAATCCACTGAGATGGATACAAACAAAAAATATAAGTTTAATATTTTTTTGTATTTTTACATGTTAAAATGATTTTTCTAGAAAAAATAATCACTTTTATTATTTTTGGATTTTTCTTTATCTTGAGGTTTATTTAGTTTATAAATATAAAGCTTCCTTTGAAAAATCTTCCACTCCTTATGTTGCCTTAATAAAGATCTGAAATTGATAATTCTTTCAAGCTCAAGCTCTTTGTCCTTTATAACCTGCTGTTTATAATAAAGTAATTTCTCCTGTTGTTGCTCAGGAGTTATAATAAAAGGGAAAAAGTTACAGAGTTTTTCTTCTTTTTTCTTTTTAAGAAGGTTCAAATAATAATTGATCAATTTTCTGTTGGTCTTAAGATCCACTAGAGAAACAAATGATCAAAAATGTAGGTTATAAGTATGTTAACTTATTTTTTTTTTAAATAAATAGACTGATCCAAGGAATAAATAATTAAGGATTAATTATTTAAGGATATTTCCCGGTCAGACCCCCAGTTGTCAGCTCTCTGATACCAGGAACCTTGCAGTCCTTTAGCTACAGAGAGTGATAAAAATGCTGGAATGATAATAATTATTATTATTCCAATAATAAACACTTAGAAGCTCAAATAAATGATTTAATTAGAGCGTTGCAATGTTTAATTGGTTGGGTAGTAAACAGTTTTCAATAAAATATAAAAGAGGGGCAACAGTATTATACTACTGGGGATCTTTACAGAATAGCAACCTCTCTTCAAGGGGCCTCCTTAGGCAGTTTAAGAGCCTTGGAATAATGATGGGTGCCTTATAAAGGACTTATTCCACTAATTGCCGGGCTTAACAGCTCAAATGGCCAAGACAGGAAGGGTAAAAATCACTCCGAGAACCTTGCCACGAAAATCCTGGAATAATTGGAAGGGTTTCAGAGCAGATGGGGAAGATTGCTAAACTAAAATTCAATGGTTGATTGGTTCATAAAGGTAAATAATACTACTACAGAAAAAGTCATAAATCACTTGCTTATCTTCATATAAGAATTTAATCAACAATGAGAAGTTGTCTGATTGATAATAAATAATTCCTGGTAACTGATGATGGAATAATGGATCCAAAGAGGTCTGTATAAATACCTTTTTGGGGTGATGTTGATCTTCTCAGGGCATGTAGAGAGGGTTCTTCTCGTGGGCTGAGGCTGGCAAGCCAGTCAGGGAACAATTAGCACGTCCACTTGGTGCTGTCAATCAGCTGTCCTTAGATCTGCTGGATTTCTATACTATTTTAGCCACAGGATCTGTTGATCTGTTATGGCATCAATTTGATTATTCTGTACTCATCCTTCATTTTTACTATTGATATTGCTTTAAAGCGTGCAAATGTGGATGTTTACTAATTTTCCATCATCTGCTAATCATGTAGATAATTTTTAATAATTTTCTGAACACTCCTTGTAGTGTTTTGTGGTCTTCAAAGATCAGGATTAGTGATTTACGTGATAATCCTTGATCTTTGATTTATTATTAAAAAATGTTTTAAACTTAATTTTCATTAATTTTATTTAAGTTTTGATCTTTTTAGATCATTAGTAATGCATATGTCAGTTTTTTACATATACTATGCACCCCTAACTAGGTTGTAGCTCTTCTGAGCGGTACCATGTTGTCAGATTAGTCATGACTGATCCAGACACAGGGATCAGTTAATACAGATGCGCGCGGGGTAGGATCCCCTGCGTGCGTGGAATAATCAGCTGCGCGCGGGTCTCTGGTACGCGGGAATCTGCTACTACTAGTACGTAGGGATATGTAATGATGTGGGGCTGCGCGTGGGAATTGTGACATAAAAAATTTCCGCGTGTAACTTCTGAAATATACACAACACTTCAATTCTGAGTGAATTTTAGGTGTAAACCCTATACGTGATGATACGTGTGAAATATTAAAATGGTCAAAAAGCGCCATACTGGTGTTGTAATTTTTAGTACTTTTCTTTTTAATTATTTTAAAAATAGAAGGACTTGGAATTCAAGGGTGGGGTCAGTGAGTGACCCTACCTAATTTTGGGTTAGGAATCCATTTTATTTATGTATTTCTCACTCCTTATTTTTTTAATTGAGATATTCTTATTTTTCATAGTTTTGAGTTGCTTTTGACAGGTTGCTCTGTACATAGTAGCAAGCTGACACTGGCTGCATGAGGCAATCGGCCTGTGAGTAAGGAAATAAGAGTAACTGGAATGGTTGTAACAGACAACCAGCCAGGGGCTTGAACAACAAAGGGGCTGTTTCAGCCCCGTTACAGTGGAAACACCAGAATGGACCGGAATAGGCTGGTTGTAAGGGTTCAGGGACTGATGCCATGTGGGCTGATGTAGCCCAAACCAAGTAACAAGGTCGGTAGAGCCTGTAGAGCTCTTTTGGGGAAGAAAATTTGCCTTTTGACTTGTTTTATAATGGGCTCACAAGAGGCCAATCCTTTGTACTTAAGGAGCTCTTCTCCCTGCTGTTTTCCATCATCCATTCATCATCCAATCAAATTCATCACCAATATCATCCAATGTATTGCCCCATTGTGAGAGCCCATCAGCAATTATTGACACAAGGTTTCCAGCATTTCTTTTGCTTTAAATACTTCTCATTTTCCTAAGCTAATTGCTGGCCATAATTATAACAATGTGTATTGGGGTGGAAATAAATAGTAGGGCTTTTGTGGATTTTAGTTGATGCCAAAACTACAGCATGTGGACAGATTGCCTGAGCAGATCATCATTAATGGTGATCAGGATCATTCCAAAGATCATGGGGAAGGCAGTGCAGAGGAAAAAATTCTTTGGTTTTACTTTGTTTTGGGGATAATATTTGTGTTTTATATAAAAGGGGTTTTTATTTCTAGCTGTTTTAGGGAATTAGATCTACCTTATGATATCATTGGAGTATCTTTTATTATAAAAGGCAAATATTTCAAGTGGAAGCTCATTGCAAAGTTCCTTTTTATTTTTAATCTTTATTCCATCAATTATTATTTGAGGAAGAATCCAAAGGACATGGAGTTATAAAAATAAAAACAAAGAGGTGATTCAGGGTTGTCTCCCAAGAATTGTGGGTTAATTTTATCATCTTTGTGGAGGCTCTTTTCCCAAGATAAATTCAATAAGGGCAGGTATCAGGAAAAAAAGAATTAATTAAATACCAGATTAGAGCAGAATTGTTCTGGGTATCAGTATTTTAACACTTTCTTTCACCACAGCCCTGTGGTGTCATTAAATAGTCTCTGATTGGGAACCTCGCCGCAGTCAGCGCGCTTGGCATTTGGTAGGTCAGGCTCAGCGCCCAGATGCGCGCGGTCTCAGTAGCAGCCACAGCGGGCTCAGCAGTATGCACTGCGGGGCTTGGCATATTGGGCATGGGTCAGGCTTGATTGGATGTGGCCGGCCGCAGCCTGCTCAAACATTAAGGACCCAGGAATGGAGCTGGCCCAACCAGGTTTGAGTGGAGCTAGTTCTGGGAGGTAGGGCAGGGCAATTTGGGCTATGGGTGCGGGACAACCCAAGGGGCAGTAAATCGGGTGGTGCGCAAAGCGGATACAGACAGGCGGGGGGCTCCAAGTAGGGTGCGGTGGAGGGCCACGTCATGAGAAGGAAAAACTGGATGTAATTAATGCTAAGCAGGAAGGGAATGGGTTAGGGTTAGGCTAGGGTTCTAGGCTAGGGTTCTGGGCTTATGGTTTCTTTTACATTTGTTGTTGGGCTGTTATTGTGCTTGTACTTAGGTTAGGCTTGAGAGGGTGGGAATAAATTCCGCACTCTCAATACCAGCTCTGCGGGATTATCTAATCTTACCTTAGGATTGGATCTTGGGACAAGGGAAGGAAAAGAAAAGGGAAAGGGAAAGAGGAAAGGGGAAGGATTGAGGGATGGATGAATGAAAGGATACAGAAAGGAAAGGAAATTCATATCTTTGTCTCTCTCTCTCTCTCTCTCTCTCTACTGGAGAATCTTTATCCTTACAGAAGCTAGGACCATTGATACTAGAAATCAAGGGTAACTAGGGGAGTAACTCTCTCCTTGTTTCCACAGCACTCACCTGATTGGGACAAATTCTGTTATTTTGTTCTGCACAACTTAATTGCTAGGCCACAGGCTGGCTTTCTCTTTCCCAATTGGGATAGCCCAGGCAGTAACTTCCCCTTGACCATATTTCCAGACCACAACAAACTCAAGAAATAACATCTCAAAAAGACCAGCCTAGCCCTCAAACACCATCCCAAAACAATTGATCCAAAGAAGGGGATTAACATTGATCAACATATCAAGAAAGACACATTTTTTCAACCAGAAAACCAAACATTTACCAACCAAATAAAGGAAAAATCCATACTAACTCTATCATCACAAAAGCTACCCAGACCCCCATCTCTCAGGAATACTCAAAACATCTCCTTGCAGTTAGGCCCTGCTTGGAGCTCAGGCTTCCCTGTAGGACTGATCAGATCTTCTTTTATTTATTAAATTTGTTTATTTATTTTGGAAAGATTTGTGTAAGAGTTTGGGAAGCGCTAGGCAACAAAAAAAATCAATCAATCTTAGCATCTTTCTAAGAATGATCACTCTTGAATAGTGGCTCACCTAAAAAACAAATCACACATATCAATCTTAGAAACTGGATAATATCAATCACTCCCTAAAAATGGATCCTGACTGTAGATGAAAAAAAATTGAAAGAGAATGTTGGAACCACATGAAAAAACTCTTAGTACGGCTGGTTTGTGTGAGGGTAAAATATTGAAACAAAAAAGGTTATTAAGTGACTTGAAGTATTATATTGCCCAAGATATGCATTGGAAGTTATGGGGGATCCAATACCTTTTTTGGGCCATCTTGAAACTTTTGAGAGACTTGAATTTAATAACAACCAACAGAGGGACTAAAGAGATTGAATCAGACACAGGTTTGATACAAAGGAAATACAAAGGAAAGGAAAGAGGATGACATAGTTGATAGAATTGAGAGGTGACCAACAGGACCGGCAGAGATGCTTTGAGGATTGGCAGACGTCGGTTTACTTGGTAGGATGAACATGGGAAGGCTGAGAGAGTTGAGATTGGGAAGCTGAGGGAGGTTGCAAAGAAAATGAAGGAGCAACTCTCACCAGTCAGAATTGAGATTGAGGAGAAGACTAGATTAGTTGATTGAGGCTGAGTCATTGGTGGTCTTGATCTGAGGAGCATGGGTTTGGTAGCGGTCAACGTTAAGGCTTGAGGCGGATAGGGATGATAGTAGGAAGTGAGAAATGAGAAAAGACCAAGAAAAACAGAATAAAAAGCTGAAGCTGAAGCAAATAGAACAAAAGGCTGAAGCTGAAGTGAAGATGGTGAAAAAGGAAGAGTGGGTGTTGGATTCCCCCGGTTCCCAGTTGTAGGAAATGAACTCTGCAGTTCTCTCTGGGGTGCTGCGGATTATGTAAGCTGAAGATTGGGCACGGGAGAGAGAGCTGGGTAGTACTTCAACACATCTTATTAATATTCTAAACAGTCTCAGTGTGGCTGGTTCTCACTATCTTCCTTTTTATGCTTCATTGGAATGACTTCATTGGATCCTGTGCCCTTGGACATTGTCAGCTTGCCACTATGTACAGAGCAACCTGTCAAAGTAACAAAAATGATACAAATTAAAGAAAAATATTAATATAAAGAAAAAGGAGCAGGAAATCCATTAATATTATTACATAAATGGATTCCTCACTCAAAATTAGGTAGAGTCACTCACTGACCTCACCCTTGAATTATAACTCCTTCATATTTTAAATTATTAAATAAGAATTGACCAGAAAGTCATGGAAACATTATGGCAATTTTGGGCCAATTTCATATTTCACACATATTGTCATGTATAGGTTTCACTCCTAAAATTCAGTCAAAACTGATGTGTTTTGTATATTTTAGGAGTTAAATGTGGAAATGTGTTATGTCAAAATTCCCCCACGCAGTCCCGCATCCCTAAACAACCCCTGGGCATCTGTAGAATCATATTACTGCGTACAGATTTCCTGCCCGCAGCTAATCCTGCCACGCACGCAGTAGATATTACCCCACACGCATTTGAATGAACTGATCACTGCATAAGGATCTATTGTGACTAATCTGACAACAGGTACTGCTCACAAGAGCTAAAAACTTGTAGGATCCACCTGGTATATGTAATACCATTTCACAAGCATGAAAAATGCTCCAAAACCCTCAAAACCTGAATGAATTTAGCTAATAACTAATTATAAATTCTTCTTAACTAGAAATCAAATATTAAGAATCACCACAACAAGGGCAGACCCTAATCTTTGAAGACCACAAAACACAACAATGAGTGACCATAAAAATTCTGAAAAATTACCTACCTGATCAGCAGATGAAGGAAAATCAATAAATACTCACATCTTACCACTTTAGCCCAATATCAATAGTAAAAATCAAGGATAAGTGTAGAATTATCAAAATAAAATAATTAATACAAGGGATGTTAAATTCACAGCTCCAACTGTGTGGTAGTTGTGTAGGGCCCTACATAGCTCAAATGAGCCATGGGGGCCCACAGAAGACTACAAAGGGCCTGTTCAAACACGCGCAACCCCAAGGGGGTTGTGTAGGAGCCATTTAACCCACAAAGACAGGAAATTTGAGCCATTTACCCCTGTACACGGCTCAAAACCACCGTGTTTGGGGGTGCACAACCCCCCGGAAGTTGTGCCAGAATTTTGGGGACCCCCTGGACCACACTTTGGTTCTGTCAACCCAAGTTTGGGATCAACGCATACTTTTTGGGACTTTTGTTCCACACCTAGCAATCCCAAAGAGAATTTAAAGTGAAACCAACGTGAAATTAAAGTGAAAATTGAAATCACACAAAAATCTGCAAACAATTCTTTTCCAACTCAAAAATGAGAAATTATTTTTTGTTCAATTGAAAGTTGGATTGAATACTGAAGTATACCATTGCATTTTTTTGCATGGGAACAGTGGCAAGCCCTCCTTATTCTGACATGTCTGCGTGGAAGTTCAACATTGATAGTGTCATCAACAAAGCTTTGGAAAAAGAAAAAAAGGATTTGGGTAATGAAACATTGGAAGAACCAATTTCCTCCTCATCCAGGGTGACAATTGAGGAACAAAATGTTTCACAGTGGGATTTGACCTCTGGTTGTGAGTAACATTTTATGTTACTGGTCTTTGCCATATTTAATTTGATTGAAACTGATGGAGTGCATGCCATCAATATAACTATGTAACTATGAAATATCCGCTTGACCCACCTCCTTTGAGAGCTTTTCCCACTAGGGAAGAGGCACAAAACTATTGTCAAACATTGGCAGTGAAACATGGATACACTTTCACACTTTTCAACTAAAAGCGTGACCAATATGTTGATTTAGCCTGTGATAGACATGGTTCCTATTCAGGAAAGCTTCTTACCAAAAGGTCTAGACAAACTCACACAGGAAGGTTTTGTGCAAGTTTTTAATCCATGCAAGTTGCACAAGGAAGACCCCTTGTGGCAAATCTCCTATAAAGAAACGCAACATAACCATCAACCATCTGAAAATCCCTCTGTGCATCCTCAACTGAGGAGAATCTCTGGGCAAGTCTTGGATCTACTTAAGGAAGGCATGAAAGATGGACTCAATATGTTACAACTTGAGAGAAAATTGAGAAAGATTGATGGGCAGGATTATGTTGATGACCAAACCATCTATAACACAAAGCGGAAGGTAACACTTGCAGGACTAAAGGGTAAAAGTGTTATGGAGGTACTCTATGAACAGCTTGAAGAAAAAAGTTGGATTCACGGGTCAAAGTTCAGTGGAGAGGATCACTTGGAGGCCCTGTACTTAGCACATCCCAAGGAAGTAAATCTTTCAAAACAATTCCATCATATTGTTATTTTGGATTGTACTTATAACACAAATAAGTACAAAACCCCACTATTGCATGTTTTAGGAATTACATTCAATTGTAAAACTTTCACAAAAGCTCTTGTTTTTTTAACAAAAGAAATGTTTTAGTTCTACAGTTGGTCTGTAAATGAATTAAAGGAGTTGGCTTATGATCCTGAGAGACTTCCAAAAATATTTGTGACAGACTGTGAAAAAGCTCTGATTTGTGCTATTGAATCTAGTTTCCCAGAGTCATCAAGAAAATGTTGCACTTGGCACTTGTCTACAAACATACAAGCAAACTGCAAAGTGGGCTTTGTTAATGAACTTGAAGGATGGAAAAGCTTTATGACTCTGTTGGCAAAGTATGGGGCCTCAATCACCAAGGAGGAGGCAGTGTTCAATGATGTGGAACTCAGAGTAGGTCAAAATCACTGCTTCTTATTCTTCCTACTTTTGGGTTTTGACCTTTTTACTTGTATTGTGTTTCTTGAAAGACTATGAGGATGTAATTGAGTATATGTAAAATAATGTTTTCCCTATCAAAGATACATTTGTAATAGCGTGGAAATATATAAACCCAGATTTTGGAAACAACACAAAATCTTGGGTTGAAGGGGCCAATGAAACTCTCAAAAAATTCCTTTCAAACTCTTTGGGAAACCTGTTGGATCTTTGGAAAAGCCTTGATGGAAAATTTTTGAATCAAATAAAATTGGGTCATGTGTCACTTTGTAACTCTTGAATTAAGTTAGGGATGGTTCTTCCACCTGAACTGTTACCATTGGTTTACAAATTGTCTTTGGAAGCAAATCATCTTATTATGGAACAATTTGAGAAATTTAAACGTGATCATGATGGCCAAGTGTGCACCAAGTCATATTCCAAGACTATGGGTTTGCCCTGTTCCCACCAAATAGGTGACCTTCTAGCATTCAGAGAATCCATGGTACCCAAAGATGTTCATCCTCAGTGGAGGTTGTACTATAACCCTTGAAGTTCTAGTTCTGTAAGTTGGCTTAAGTTGAATTTTTCAAGTTGGATTTCTCAAATCACTATTTGATTAATGACTTTTGATTAATTAATCCTAATTCACTAATGGTTGATCCTTTTGAATTTTTCAAGTTTTATTTCAATGAAATTCTAAGCATTCCTCAGTTACGTGAAAAAGTGAATCCAATGATCTTGAAATCTCCAGATCATGAGCAAAGCCGCCTATTGAAGCATGTCATTAAGAAGATTACATATCAATCAAAGCCAAGACTTGACCCTAAATTCTTACAATCAAGTAGGGGAAGGCCAAAATTGAAAGAAATGTAGCAAGAACCATCTTGGTTTCAGCAATTCAAAAAACAACTCAAGGGTGAAAAAAGGACTAGAAGGGCTCCAAACAAGAAAAGACAACAGATTTTAAGTCTTTTCTTTTGGGATATTTTCATTTCTTTGGTTTAATGAACTTAGTTACTAACTAATGATGAATTGTTAGTCAAATTTGGCAGAATCTGAATCTGAATTTCAAAGTTATGAGGAAAAGACTGAAAGTGAATTGGGATCACTTGATTTGTAATCAGAATCCTCTTCAGAGGAAGAGAACATGCAGCAAAGCTCAACCAGAAGCTCATCTTTTGTGAGTATTCATTTAATTGAACTGGTTAAAGAAATGAATACTACGTTAGTTTTCATGATAGGAACCAAACTTGAAATACCTCAGTCAAATACCCAAGAAATTCCATAAGTTCTTTGGTGAGGTTTGGGATCCAATTGGAGATGGGAATTTCAGATTTAGAGTAATTGCTAAATCTCTTGGTTATGAAGAACATGGTTGGTTTAAATTTAGGAAGGAAATGATTGAAACATTAGAGAAACATAAAGCATGCTGCATTAACATGCTTGGTGGTGCAAAGGATGTTGAAAAGATTAAACAAAGACTTGATGTTGAAGAAATCAATGAAAAGATTCCCTCCGCAAAATGGCTGTCTAAATTAGATATGGGTCAAATCATAGCAGACACATATTCCAGACCTATATGTTTCATTTCATTGGATTCATGTGATAATTATACTCCAATTAAAAATGGTTTTACTTATCAATCATATCCAATGTTCATTTCCTTTTTAAACAGTAACCACTGGGCTCTATTGGTACTTGAGGGAGAAATGACTCTAATCCTGCCCATTGTAGCAAAACCATGTTCCTTGATTTATAAAAAAGCCTCTTGTTGGGTTGATCATCTCAAAGATTAACTGCAAATTTATTCTAGATTGTAATAGACTTTGACTTCATTTAATCATTGGTTTTATTTTAGATTTTAATTCTAATGCAGCTATTAAGTTCTATTAATATAAAGGGTTATCACATTTTGAACCTCATTATGTTGAGTGTTTTGAGTTAACATCATCATATTGAGTGTTTTGAATGATATTTTAATGGTAAGTTGGTTCAAATTTTGTTTGGCTGATTCCATCACAAGCTTAACTTATTTTAAGCTTGGGATGGGATCAGCTTAACACAAGTTGAACTTGTTTTTTTTTTGGTGTTTTTACTTCAGGGCTGTTCAAAAGACTTGTATTTTGTTGGGCACTTTTACTTTAGGGCTGGTCAAAAGAATTGTTATATTTTTGGACCCTTTTACTTTAGGGCTAGTCAAGTTGAACTTACTTTAGGGCTTTTCAAGATTCTTGTATTTTTTTTTGTGTTTTTACTTTAGGGCTTGTCAAGTTACTTGTCTTTTTTTTGGTGTTTTTAGTTTAGGGCTAGTCCAGTTACTTGTATTTTTTTGGGTCTTTCTACTTTAGGGCTAGTCTATTGGATATTACCAGTTTATTTATTTATTTATTTATTTTTAACCAAAAAATGAACATTCTTTGATTTTTTGGTTGATTTCTGTTTTTTTGGAAGGATTATTTAGTTTATGGGTTATGTTAGTACCCTTTCCTTTTTTTTTTTTTTTTTTGCTCACCATGTTTGAGTGGCGTGTTGCATGCCACACAACTACATTTGAGCCGTGTACAACTTCACACGTCTCAAATGTAGTTGTGTGGAATCCCACATGCCGGCAGACCAGGCTGGGTTGGAAACGCAACTGTTTGAGCCGTGGGGGGTTGTACATGGCTCGGACTGGACCCTGTGGCATGCCATACCGTGTGCCCGTGTGCATGGCTCAATTAGCCCTGAATATAACATTTTCCTTAAAATAATAACAGATCCTGTAGCTCAAATAGTACAGAAATCCAGCAGATCTGAGATCAGCTGATTTACAGAACCATATGGACGTGCAAAAATTTCCCTGGCTATCTTTCTATCCTCATGCCATGAGCAGAACCCTCTCTACGTTCCCTGAGAAGCTCTTTATCACTGCAAGAAGATATTTATACAGACCTCTTTGGACCTATTGTTCCCAATCAGTTTTACCAGGAATTTATCATTATCAATCATAAACCATGTCATTGTTAATCAAGTGTTTAAAAAGATATAAGGAAGTTATTTATGACTTAGTCTGCAGTATTATTATCATTCCAAAAACCAATCCACCATATTCATTAAAGTATAGTCAAGCAAGCAACCCCATCTGCGTTGAAACCATATATCTGAATATTTTCAGGCTTTCTATGAAATTATTTCTCAGAGTGATTTTTTTCCTTCCTTCCTTGGCCTGTGTGCTTTTTTTTCCTGGTATTATAAGTAGATAATTCATTCAAAGGCACCCATAATCATTTCAAGTTCTTGAAACTTCCTAAGGAGGCCCCTTGAAGAGAGGTTTTTTGTCTGTGAAGATCCCCAGTAGTATAATACTGTGGCTGCTCTTTTTATAACATATTGAAAACTGTTTCAACCAAACCAAGTAAAACTTGCACCACCTCTTAACATATTTATTCTTTGAGCTTTGTTTTGTTTTTATCTTTGGAATATTATTATTCCATTATTTTATCACTCTCTGTAGCTAAAGGCCTGCAAGGTTCCTGGTATCAGAGAGCTGAAAACTGGGGGTCTGGTTGGGAAATATCCTTAAATAATTAATTTTTCATTTTTCATTCCTTGGAATAGGCAATTTATTTTTCAAAGGAAAATAAGTACAAATACCTGTAACCTATTTTTTTGATTTTTTATTCTTCCGGTGGATCTAAAGACCAATTGACAATCAATAAATCATTATTTGAACCTTCTTAAAAATAAAAAATAACAAAACCTCTTTAGATTTGTGCCTGTTATTATAACTCCTGAATAACAACAGGAAATACTCCTTTATTATAACCAACAAGTTTGGAAAGAAAAGGAGCTTGAACTTGAAATCATTATCAACTTTTTTTCATTAAGGCAGCACAAGGAGTGGAAAATATATAAAAAACAAATTTCCACCTTCAAAACAATAAATAAGAAAAATAAAAATAAAAATAACAATAGTTAGTATGAAAATTATTTTCTTTTAAAAATATCATAAAGAAACATAAAAATACAAAAAAATACAAAACTTATATTTTTATTGTTTTATTCTTCTTAGTGGATTTTTTGCTTGGTGATCTCATTGATCAACAAATTCTTGAGGACATCCCAGAAAATTTACCATTGGACTTACCCCAAAATGTTTCCCATGATCTGATTGGAACTCATTCAGATCCAGTTGGAATACCCCCCAAGGAGGGTATTGAACCCAACCAAGTGTTTGTACTATTAAATTTTACTGTAAGTTATACTCTATATTATAAAATTATTAAAAATTAAAAACAATTGAAAAATATTATTCTTAGTTTTTTTCACAAGCTTTGCCAAAATTACACACTTTCTTGTGTTGTGTTCCAATATGGGTGCACCACCTGCGCAAGCGGCAGAGCCCCATCATATGGATCTCTGACCAGAGGAACCCATGCCCGCAAGGATTCAAGTTTCAAGCGTAATGAGGGGGCTTGAACCCATGACCATAACATCAAGCGGGACAACAAGGGCAACAAACGCAGCCTCTAACTCAGCCAACTCAATGTTGGAGAGTCAACCTTCACCCAGGGTGTTATCCAGGGTGGATACCACTTCTCCTATGCCACCCCGGCTGGACCCAACCAAGGAGGAAAAAATCAAAGCTTTAGTGAAAGACCACATAAGCTATTGGAAACAATTCAAACTGGCTCAGAGCCAGGAGGACCAGCCAGGGATGAGAAAAGTCATTTCTCTGGCTAGTAGGTCCCAGATCTCTCTTCAAAAATTGATCCTAAAGAGAGAAGTACAAGGTTATGTGCATAGCTGGAATCTGTGGGATCAATTAGCCTCCTTAGAGGGAAAGGACCCCAAAAAGAAGAGATCTTCAGCTCATCAGAAGCTAAGGAACCCAAAAGATTGGGACAACATAATATCTCTAGCCCATGAATGGATGAAGGTGTACCACAATTAGATGCTGAAACTTTTAACATCTTTTCTGTGAATTTTTTTCAAAATTTCAGTAATTTTAGCAAATTCCTGGATAGCATGTATTAGAAATTGGATAAAGTAAATTTAAACATCAACAAAGTATTGCAATGTAAATCCAACTTAACAAAGATTAATGAGTTGGAAGTAAAAAAAAAGAGACAGCATAAGTTTAAGAAAAATGGATCTGATGAAAAATGTTTACCATACCTATTCCAGTCTCCAAGAAGAAATAATTTGATCAATCAATCAAATTAAAGAAGTTAAGAAGATAACTCACACCCCTTCAACTCATTGAATTTATAAAATTGACTTATTGAGCACCAAACTTGATTTAGAATTAGGTATGATTAAAAATGATCTAAGAGATCTAAAAATCAATTTTACTAACTCTCCAGTTATTAACGTGTAAGAACCTAGACCAACTAGGTACACTAGTACTCCCTAATTCCTCCTATGTTGGGAATAATCAGGAATGAAACTTTTCAGGCCTAGCCCAACACCTGAAGTGGAACATGCTTTGAAATTACTTCCTCATATAGCTGAATGGCCTAATGTTTCCGGAGAAGGGGAGTACAATCATGTCAGTTTCATTAATTTTATTGACTAAAATGTTCTTTCTTGTAGGTTACCTGATACTATTGCTGTGGTAAGACTACCTAGTTAATTTAAGGCAGTGGCCCTTGATTGGTTCATTAATAAAAGGGAAGAAGTAGGATCTGTGTCCTGGATATCATGGAAAGATTAAATCAAGGAACAATTTGGTACCATGATTTGGAAAAGAAAAATGATGAAAAACTTTGAAAATTCCCAGTTTGATCCATCCAAAGACAAAACCCACAAGTTCTGTCTTAATCAGAAAATAATATTGGATTGTTTCTACCCCAATGCTGATAAAGAGGAATTCAATGAGAGACTTCTCAACTAATTTTCAGGACAACTTAACCATACTTTAAGATGCAGGATTCCTATGAAATCTGACCTTTCCAGCCCAATAGGAGTGTTAGAAGAAACCATTGATATGAATGGTCTTGACAAGAACATTAATGAACCTAGGTAGCAGAATATTTGGAATAAATAGGAATATACCATCAGAAATAAAATTCATCTTAACCTAATCCCAACAGCTTGGAATTCAAGAAGACTTCAGAAAATAAGGAATAGTTATGCTGGAATTGAAACCAGACAGGACATGTAAGTCCTGACTGTCATCAACCCAGGATAAGGATTCATCCTATTGAAGTAGTAGAATGTGGCAATTGTTGAGCCAAAGTACTATTACTATTGTGATTTCCATTTATGTTTCTTATTCCTATTTTCTGTTTATGTTTCTTTATGTTTGTTTTCTTCTTTTTACTATCGCCTCTATATCTCATTGGATGCTAAGACTCCAAAGCTATAGTAGGCAACCTGAGAGCGACCAGTTGGGAGTCAGAGGGACTCCCAACTAAAACCTTGACTGAACTCTTGGGAATCACCATCCACCAATTTTTCATACTCAAACACTCACTTGTCCATCTCATCAAGTGACCACCTGCAGCCAGGTCAATCCAAGTAAGAACAATTTTGACTCCATTGGTTATGATCTGTACTAAATCTCTCCAGATTTTTCAAGGCGCTTCTTTGGTCATCTCATGCTGTCCTCATAGCTGGTTGTATTCCAACTGTCTCCTCAAAGACTTCCCTTGGTGTTGTTTCCTTTACTTTCTCTGTTTTGATGAATCTTGTCTCTTCATTTCTTTTCTGATTATTTTTCTACTTGCAATGCAGTCTTGTCTTGGTTTTCTTACCAACACTAAATATTTGCACGGTTAAAATCCAAAAAGATTCCACCAACTGGCCACAAGCAACATTCCCAAGCCAGGATCATCAACGCCAGGACCAGGGGGAGACCCCATGAACTTCAAATCCCACGCCCTCAAAGTGCTCATTGAACAAAACCTTTACTCAATGAAGAAAACTATAGCATGTGGCGTAAGAAGATGGAAAAACTATTTAAACTTAGGGGAATTTTTCAAGTCATGAACTTGTCGGATGAGCTGTCCTCACTGGAAAAATAGACCAATCAAGAGATGGTGGCCTACTTGATTGCCAAACTTGATTCAAAAAATTACAACAACATAATCAATGATTGCAACAAAGACAATTCCAAACTAATATGGACGGCAACTCAATCACATTTTGCTTAATCCCAATCAGCAAACAGAGCGCACATTTTCAACAGTTTCCTTCATCTTTCTATTTCCTCCAACATTGAGGTGTTTGTAACAAATGTCAAAATGTTTCATAAAAAACTAGCAGAAGTTGGTATTGAGCCCCCATCCAATATAATAGCTTACTTGGTTATTTTCAAATTTCCCGCCTCAATGCAAGGCATGAAGACGCAAATTATGCACTCAACTGCGGAAATGAGGATTGAAACTGTACTAGACCATCTAATCCAACAAAAAAAAAGATCAGCGCTCAAGAAACTCCCAATGAACCAGTCAACATAGCCCTGTACAATGGACCAAGATGCGAAAATGGAAAACAAAACCCTGCCATAACATCTCATCCTGCACAAAATTGCTAGATCAAATTCCCTGAACTTAGACCGCCTAATACTCACTACCAAGGAAACAAGAATAAAAAGAAGAACGTAGAAGAAGGAAATTATTACTCATTTTTCTGTGGACTGAACCTGACCTGTCAAGAGAGATCAATCCCAAGCCAATACATACTCAACTCTGGATGCTCCATCCATATGATAACCAAAAAGAATTGATTCCAATCTCTTACCTGCTCTGACAGAGAGGGCAAGATCCAAACCAGAAAGAAAAATGCTGAGATCAAAATTGAGGGAATCAGTATTGCCTCCATTCCTTTCAAGCACTGCAAAATCCATCTCAGCAACTCCGCATGGGTCCCTGAATTGACTGTCAACCTGTCACATGACCACCCCACGTACTATAGCGCAATTCTTAGATGATCGTGAGCACAAAGGAATACCAAGTGCAAGGGCAAGTGCAAATAGCAAGACCCAGTTGCAAAGTGCAAACTTGGTTATGCCACTCAACAAACGGCAATATGAATGGAATGTGTTCTGAAGAAGGAAACTTCAACCTGAGTCCAATGTGATAACTAGGTTGCAGCAAAATGCGAGAAAGTATGAAATTAACTAACTGAGGAGACAATCATCAGGCAAGGGGATAGCCCTTATAAGGTAATCCAAAGTGACTAGATACAACCTGGTGATGAGCTAACTACAGTTGAAGCGGTGAGGCAATGATTGACAGGAACGGGATAGGAAATGAAGCAGTGGTATAGATCCAAGTTCTTAGCGTAAGTGCGAGACAATAGAATCTGAGCGTACAATTGCATGACATATTGGGACAAGAGCAAGTGATGTTGAAGGTAATGCAAATGAGAGGTAATAGTGTATGCAGGGTAGGGACTAGTCCAATTGCAGACTATACAGTAGTAATGGCTTGGTTAGACGTAGATGCGAGCCAAAAAACAATGCATGACCAAAAATGGAAGTCCGAGGCTGTTGATTGGCCAGGGAAGGAGATTGGATCTCATAATGGATGGCCAACCGGTATGGAGTTAACCGCAAAGTTTGCAAGTATATACTGAGTTGGTCGCCGAGATTGGAAGGTCAGCGCGAGCCAGAGGAAATAGCGGATTGCACCATTGATGTTGTGCTTTTATTTGTGTCACGCTTTTAGACTGAGGTAGATGGTTCTGAGGAGAGGACATGTCAAAGTGGTGAAGACAATAATCCTTAAGTGTGAAGCATGAAAGTTGCCCAGGTATAAAGATGTGAGCTCCTGCAAGCGTTCAGGTAAATTTTTCCATTGATTTCAAGTTGTTTAATTATCACTGTATACCCTATACGTTATTTAATTTATTACCCAATAGATTTATAAATTTTTTAAAAAATGTTGTCATCATCATCCCGCCGTTGCAAAAACTGTATTCGCCGCAACAAGCAATGTATTCCTAGTACTGCCGTTTGAGGCCTTTGAGGCAAATGCAAGCAATGTCGCCTTTGCAAGGTGGCATGCAACTTCCCTATAAATGTCAAGTCAACTGTTGAGGGTCCTTTGGAATCATCAAGGGAGATGCAAAGTTGTAGGTCTACGCCGAGGGTTAATTACGAGATACCACCATTGCCGGAGATTGAATACTTGGGGACTCAAGTTCCTGGTGAGTACTAATCTGGATTGACTAATGATCATAAAATAGTAACTGATTTTGCTTGTTTTACTAGTATTGCCCCGTTTCCAAAGATATACTACCAACACACCACCACCACCACCACCTTACTGGGGACCGCCGACTGAACTCCTGGGGCCCCAGATGAATGCCAAGGTGCAAGGCAAAGTGTCTGGTGCAGAACCGGTAGGAGTTAAAACCAAGGAAGCAAGGGAGGGGGAAGAAAACAAAGCGGAAAGAGAAGCGGGAAATAGAGGAAAGGGAAGTGGAGAAAACAAAGATGAAGCGGGTGAATTAGAAGAAGGGAATGAAGGAGATGGAAGGGATGAAGTGAATGAGACAGAAGGAATGGAGGGCCAAGGCAAAGCGGATCCGGTGCAAGGCGTAGGGCCAATTGAAACGGATGCGAGGCGCCTGACGGACAATATTGGAGAAGGCACATTGGGTTGCCAAAGGAAGAGAGAGTATGAAGAGCTCTTGGAGGAAGGCAGATGGAATGCTCGGCCAAAGCAAGCTCAGGTTGCAAGACGCAAGGAGATCTTTGAGAGGCACATTGTAACGGAAGTGCTGGTTCTCCAAAGGATGTCTGCATTGATCAACAATGAAGACCTGGATGCTTTTTGATCCATGGTTGCGGAATTGATGGCGAATTGGGAGGATGCAGAAAAAGAAATAAAAGAAACTTTGTAATTTAAAATATATATATATATATTTTTCATTATTATAAATAGAAATACTATTATTATTTATTTTTTTTAATAATAAGGAATGAAGTTTTTTTTTTTTTTTTAGAGGAAATGAAAGGAAAATGATAAAAGATTAACACAGGAGGAATTTAACTGATGGGATGATGGTGTAAAATAAAATGGGTTTGGATGAGATGGAATATGAGATGAAATGAGATTGAGTAAGATAAATGTGGAATGGAATGAAATGGGATTGGATGGGATGAAATGTGGCATGGAATGGAATGGGATTGGATGGGATGAAATGTGGAATGGAATGGAATGGAATGGGATTGGATGGGAAAGAATCATGATTGTTGAGGTTTGCGAGGGTAGCTTGCATGGAATTCTCAAATCAGATTGGGTGAATTGCAAAGGTGATGGGCTGGTTCCCACAAGGTGCAATCTTTGTCAGACTGGAAGCCAGACCATTCAACAAGGTATTGAAGTTTTACTTTTCGTAACCTGTAATCCAGAATACGGCTTACTTCCCACTCTTGATGATCAAGGACAGTGACCGTTTCAGGAGGGGGATGAGTCTTGCCCGGGTATAGAAATCGAGCTGGCTCTAGGAGAGACACATGAAAGACCGGGTGGATACCTTGCCATTTCGCAGGTAAAGTAAGTTTAAAGGCGTTAGGGGAGATGACTGATTCTACTTTAAAGGGGCCAAGCTTTCTTTTGGAGAGTTTGCAAGTTGGGCAAGTGCTGCAAATGTTGCAAGCATCGAGCCATACTTGATCTCCTACTGCAAAGGTTGGAGCCAAAGTGCAAGATTTGTCTGCTTTCTCCTTATAGCGCTGGTTTGCTTCTTTGAGGTTGGTTCAAAGTTGCAATTGAAGGGATTGAATTTGTTCAAGTTAATTGGTAGCAGGTTGAGAAGGTGCTACGTGAAGGGAAGAGAAAGTCGGGTTTCTACCATAAAGAGTTTGGAAGGGCAACTGTTTGGTGGAGGAATGAGTGGAGTTGTTGTAGGCAAATTTGGCTAGTGGGAGCCATTGCGACCAGTTGTCTTGTTGATAGGTGACATACATTCAAAGATATTGTTCAAGAATCTGATGAACTCGCTTGGTTTGCCCATCCGTTTCCGGGTGGTAAGCCGTTGATAAATTGCAAGTAATCTTCAAATGTTGGCATAGCAAGGTCCAGAAGCTTGAGACAAACAGAGATTCACAATCACTAACTATATTATCAGGGAGGGCATGTTTCAAAAATACACATTCTATGAACAAGTTAGCTAAGTCCTCTGAAGAGGCCGTCACATTACTGCGTAAAAATAAAGCCATCTTTGAGAAGCAATCTACTATTACTAGAATAGCATCATATCCACTAGAAGAAGGTAATTGAGAGATGAAATCCATAGACAGCGAGTGCCAAGGACGAGGTGGAATTGGAAGTGGCTGGAGCAGCCCATACTTCCGGTGTTTTGAGGACTTGTTACGATTGCAATCATAGCACGCGCTAACATAGTCTTTTACTTCTTTGGTCATACCAGGCCAGTAGAAGTCTTGTGCAAACAATTGGTAGGTTTTATCCTGCCCATGATGACCAGCAAGCGGAGAATTGTGCCGTGACTCAAAGATATCTAACTTAATGCAAGAATTATTTGGTACTACTATATGATTATCATAAACTAAAAAGTCATTATCATCAATACTGTAACTACTATCTAATAAGTTCGCACTTTTGCAAAGTTTGATGCACTTGGGGTCATCGCGTTGAGCTTGTCGGAGTTTGGAAGCCAAATCTTGTAAGCAAGCGATGATCAAACTGAGTTGGACAGATTGGGTTGAGAAGAGTGTCCTAACGTTTTCAGGGTTGTTTTTGGCAAAGGTTCTCCCCCCCTGGGTAAACGTTGTCCCAATGTGATAAAGCATCAGGAACTACCGCTTGTTTCCCAGGATGGTACGTGATCGTAAAGTGGAACTCGGAGAGGTATTTGGCCCATCGTGCCTGTCTACGTGTGAGGACTTTTGAACTCATGAAATACTTCAAAGAATTATGATCAGTTAAAACTTCAAAGGATTCCCTAAGGCTCAAAAGGTATGAACGCCATTTTTTCAAGCAATAAAAAATTGCGAGAAGTTCCTTGTCATGAATCTCATAGTTAAGCTCTGCAGCAAGAAACTTGCAAGACTCAAAAGCTATGGGATGAAAGAGAGAAGTGGAAGAAGAAAACTGCAAGATTACTCCTGCAATCACATAGTTGCTTGCGTCTGTTTTGACAATAGTGCGAGCTAGCTTGTTGAAGTGAGCGAGTATTGGAGCAGTGGTGAATGCTTTCTTCAGAGCTTTGAACTCCCAAGCAGCTTGTTTGGTAAAAACAAAAGGAGTGTCTTTTTGAAGAAGGTTAGTAAGATTCACGGTTTTTTTGGCGTAACGCGCAATAAAACTTCTATAGAAATTACTGAAACCAAGGAAAACTTGAAGGGATTTTACCAAAGAAGGTGGGGGCCAGTCCAATATGCGTCCGCTCTTGGCTGGGTCCATCAATAGTCCTTGCTGCGAGAATATGACACCTAGAAAATGAAGAGAAGAGGAATGGAACTTGCACTTAGAGGCTTTTGCAAACAGGTCATTCTTGCAAAGTTGCTGTAGCACCTCTTGCACATGTGCAATGTGATCTTCAAGGTTCCTTGAGTAGACTAGTATATCATTGAGATATACCACAAGTTATTTACCTACAAGATTGGAGAAAATGTCGTTGACAAAATGTTGAAAAGTGGAAGGAGCATTGCAGAGGCCAAAAGGCATGATGGTATACTCATAACTGCCAAACTGGGTTCTCATCGCAGTCAAATACTCATGACCTTCCTTAATGCAAATTAGGTTATAGGCACCTCAAAGGTCTAACTTTGAGAAATAAGTACGTCCATGGAAGAGGGTAAGGAGATGTGACATAGGCGGTACTGGATAGGCATTCTTCCGGGTTACCTGGTTCAGTTTCCTGTAGTCAACACAAAGGCAAAGTAGGCCGTCCTTTTTTGGAACAAATAGGAAAGGTGAAACGGTGTTCAAATTGCTTGGTCAAAGAAATCCTTTTGCTACATTTTCCGCAATGTAGTCTTGAAGCGCAATTGATTCTTGCATTGAGAGAGAGTAGACTGGTCCTGGTGCCGGAGGTGGGCCAGTAAGTTTGATCTTGTTATTGTAAGGAAAAGATGGAGGCAGTTTCTCTGCTTTTGCAGCTGAAAAGACGTCAGCAAAGTCATGATAAACCAAAGGTAAAGACTCTTGAATGATTTCTAAATCTTCAATCTTGTCATCTTCAAGCACCGGATTCAAGGTGCTTGCATGGTGCGAGAGGATTAGGGAGCTCAAAATACACCGTTTGGTTGGTTTCTGTTTCTCTTTGAAGGAACAGGAAAGAGTTAAGCTGGATAGGTAAGCAATAACTCCTAAATCTGAAGAGGGAATTTGGGAATGAAGGTCAGGATATTGCAAATCTCCTGGCGGAAAAGTGTCATCCAACTCAATGACAGTGTCAGGTAGGCTGTTTAATTCCTGATTGACGGAAAGGTTAGCGTTCTGGGGGTGTGAGGTTTGAAGGTTAATTACTCCTTCTTACCAATTCACATCCGGATTCCAGTAAACTAGGAAATCATGGCCTAGAATGGTATCATCCATTCCAGGTATAGCCAGGACGAATAAATCCCATTTGGAGCTGGGGAAATTGGAAAATGCAAAGGTCCATTTTGCCTTTTGGGAAACCCAATAAGACGGTTCAGTTGCACTACTTACTAAATAGATAGGAAATTTATCTATCTCGGAATGCGTAAGATTGTTGGAAGTGGCAAAAGATTCACTGATGAAGGAAACATTAGCGCTGGAATCAAGTAATACTTGATAAGGAGTGTTGTCGGAATGAAATAGGATAAATCTTGAACTTGGAGCACCTAGTGACTCGCAAGTGCAAAGATTTACTCGCGGTGATTTAGATAATGTGTAGTTTTCCTTGCAAGTATCAGAAAAACTACAAGCTAATTTTTTGACTGCTTAGCCGCTTCACGCGTCAACCACTTTGCACAGCTGTTGACATCATGTTTTCCTCCACAATACATACACAGCCCGTTCTTTTCCCTTCGCAGCTGTTCCTCACTTTGAAGCATCCCGGTCTCTTTGTCCAAGAACTTTGGAGTTTTGGCAATGGCTTTTCCTTTCGAGTTGGAGTTCAAAGTTGGGGTTGGTTTGGATGGTTTTGGGTTCCTCGTGTTTTGCTTTGAGGAGTTGTCCACCCTTGGAGCCGAGGTGGACGGTCCATGGCCGTTTTGCCAAGAGCAATTCTTATCATGATATCCATTATCAAGCTCAATCACTCGATTGATTAGCTGCAGAAGAGAGGTTGCCTTATGACCCCCAACTGCTAGCTGTTCAATTAAGCGTGCCGGTAAACCCTTTCAGAAATGGAATAAAAGAGCGGCCTCCTTCCACTGGATGCAAGACTGCAAGGTTCAAAAATGAGTAATATAAACGGAAGCTCTACTATTCTCCTTCATAACTAAACTATTAAGTTTGTATTTGGCGTTTCAAACTTCATTGGGATCGCCAAACAGGGTGAACAGTTGTTGCTCAAACCTGTCCCAGTTGTTGAGAATACAAGTGGGACTGTTGTTGGACAAAAGTTTGAGGTACGGTTCAAACCACTGCAAGGCTCTACCTCCTAAGAAGGACGAAGCATACATAACTTTATGTCTATTGGAAGGGAAATTGTTGGAGTTGTTTGAAAAGATGATTTTACAAGACTGCAGGTAGGATCTAAGCTTATGAGGGTGTTCTCCCGTAAATTGATTGGGTTGTTTCATGCCCGGAGTGCAAAAGCTAGGAGTGCTTGGACTAGATCGCTGGGTACCATGAGTGAGGGCCTGGATCAATGTTGAAAGCAGGGTTGGAGCATTGGCCTTGGGAGCAGTAGTGCAAAACCCTGGTCTACCACGAGTCAATGTTTCATTGGAAGAATGGTTGGATTCTGCAAATTCCAGGAGAGGGTCCGTTGGAGCATCCCGTGGAGGAGCCCAAGGATCATCGAGAGGTTTCACAGATGGTGATTTAGAAGGAGGAACTGGATCTAAGAGTTTTTGGGCCCAAGGAGCACTGGTTCTCCCTACCCAATGGATCTCATCATTGTAAGGGGCAAGGGAAGCGTTCCTGGTTGAGTGAGTACATGAAATCAAAAAAGAAGAAGTCTACTATAGGTTTGCAGGCTACAATAGATGAGTTGAGTTAGTTAATTTACTGTCACATGACCACCCCACGTACTATAGGGCAATTCTTAGATGATTGTGAGCGCAAAGGAATACCAAGTGCAAGGGCAAGTGCAAATAGCAAGACCCAGTTGCAAAGTGCGAGCTTGGTTATGCCACTCAACAAACGGCAAGATGAATTGAATGTGTTCTGAAGAAGGAAACTTCAACCTGAGTCCGATGTGATAACTAGGTTGTAGCAAAATGCAAGAACGTATGAAATTAACTAACTGAGGAGACAATCATCAGGCAAGGGGATAGCCCTTATAAGGTAATCCAAAGTGACTAGATACAACCTGGTGATGAGCTAACTACAGTTGAAGCGGTGAGGCAATGATTGACAGGAACGGGATAGGAAATGAAGCAGTGATATAGATCCAAGGTCTTAGCGTAAGTGCAAGACAATAGAATCTGAGCGTACAATTGCATGACGAATTGGGACAAGAGCGAGTGAAGTTGAAGGTAATGCAAATGAGAGGTAATAGTGTATGCAGGGTAGGGGCTAGTCCAATTGCAAACTATACAGTACTGATGGCTTGGTTAGACGTAGATGCGAGCTAACAAACAATGCATGACCTAAAATGGAAGCCCGAGGCTGTTGATTGGCCAGGGAAGGAGATTGGATCTCATAATGGATGGCCGACCAGTATGGAGTTAACCGCAAAGTTCGCAAGTATATACTGAGTTGGTCGCCAAGATTGGAAGGTCAGCGCAAGCCAGAGGAAATAGTGGATTGCACCATTGATGTTGTGCTTTTATTTGTGTCACGCTTTTAGACTGAGGTAGATGGTACTGAGGAGAGGACATGTCAAAGTGGTGAAGACAATAATCCTTAAGTGCAAAGCGTGACACAACCTCATATATGTTGGAGCATTGGTAGAAAAAGGACTGACTCTGAACATCAACTCAAAGGTGTTGCCCTGTACCTTTTCTGTGTTCTCCGGTGACAAGGAATTATTCTCTGGAAGGATATCAAACAATCTCTTTGTCAGAAACACAAAAACAGAATTTGATGCCGCTTTTTACTCTAGCAAGGATCTACCCAAAATCCACAGAACTCTTGGTCATGCTTTGCTTGGACAGATGGAGAAATTTTTGAACAAAACCATCACGCCCAAAGACAAGGAAGACTTTGAATGTCTAAACGGCAACAAAGCCAAGATTAAAAAATCAAGTTTCTCCCAAGTTCATCAAGCGGCCTCAAGATTTTTGGATTTAATTTATGTGGACTTAATGGGACCTCTTAATCCTATGGCCAAAGGCGGATTCAGATTCTTTCTCAATCTCATTGATTCCTTTTCTGGATATCTTGCCTGTTTTCTGCTTAAAACCAAAGACAAGGTCTGTAACACTTTGATCTTTGTACCAGAAAATGAACACAGAAAACATCAACATTATCCCATGGAAGTGTGTTCAGATGGTGGAGGTGAGTTTGTTAATAACAAAGTTACTGCCTACTAAAAATAGCACCATATCAATCACATTGTCTTGGAACCATACCATTCTCAACATAATGGACAAATAGAAATAGCTAACAGGACTGTCATGGAATCAAACCGCGCTATATTCTCCAAAGGTCAAATTCCAAAATCATACTGGCCAAAGGTGGTTCCTAGTTGTTGTATATTACTCAATCAAATACCTAAAGAAAAAGGGACGGAATCCCTGCGGAAACTTATGCATGGCAAAGACCTCCTGGAGGGTTATTTGAGACCTGTTGGCACCAATCTCATGTATCAACTTGTCAGCCTCCTGAATGCCAAGACCCTTGCTATCCTTTAGCTACCAGAGGTGATAGAGTAAATAATAAATATATTATTTAATAAATGCTGCAAAAATATGTAAAATATTTGGATTAAGCTTATTGCAAGGTTAAGTGGTTTGGTTATGGTTTATTGTTTTAAATCAATATGAATAAATTGATTATTGAATATTTTTATAGAGGGGCCACAATTATATTGGGGATCTTTAACACCTCTCCTCAGGGCTTTCAGTATGAAAACATGTAGTCCTGGTTACTTTGGGCTCTTTAGTTTAAAGAATATTTCACCCAAAGATAATATGTATATAAAATACACAGTGGAGTGGTCAGGCCTTGTAGCCAAGCTACCAGGACGGAGAAAGGATAATAAAACTTACTGGTATATTATCAAGTCCTTGGGGTATCTGTTTGAGACATGTACTGATGGGTTAAACCTGTATACTGGGGTTATAAGGTTGTTCAACAGTTTTCATTGATAAAAAGAGGTTGATGACGGATATTATTGATCAGACATTGCCATAAATCCCTTACTTATCTCTTATAAGTACTTGGTTACCTTTGCACGGTGTCTGGATATAAATATAACTGGGTCTCTCCCCATCAATATCCTCAAAAGAGCTCTTTATTTATAGCTTTTGGAGTCCCAATATTGTCCTTCTGAGGGTTTTAGGTGCTCAAAGGGACGGACACTAAGGCTAGAAGGGTAACCAGGGGTAGCCTGTCATGTGTTCTTGGTGCTTTAGCACGGGTAGCATCTAATTCCTCAGGGTATGGGAATTATTCTACTTTATAATAGACATTAGGACGTGTGAATAACACTAATCTGTCCTATTTATGTATTATTTAATTAATGATCCTTCGTAAATGTTCCCATTAATTTAATAATTATATAAATAGACATTTCTAAGGACATCTTGATGTCAGGTAAGTTCTCATTATGTATTATATAACTGGAGTAAAAGTCATAGTATTGATTTTAATCCTTATTTTCGAGTTCCAGTTGATTTACTAAGATAATTACTTAAAAATATAAGTCATGTGCATTCATGTAATATTTTTACATCATTAGTTTCCTCAGTATATCACAAAGATATTGATGTCTAGCAATTCTCATAAAAGTATATCAAAGTATTTTAATATATTTTTAGAAGTTTTCATTGTCTTATTTTCGACATTCTTGGTACTTTGAATTATATTAAATAAAAAATACGTATAAGGATTATTTATGTATTTTTATATAATATTATGTATTTTTAGACTGTCTACTATCTACAGGAACTTTGATTACATCTTTAGAATGTTCCCGTGTAGGTTGTAGCATTTTTAGGCAGTACCTGAGCCTCTCAGGCCGCCTGTCACTCTGTCAACCCGTAGTCCCGCCGCTGCGTACTTGTCAGAGGCCTGGGGCTGTGTACACAACCTCGACGGAGTGACAGGGCTATATCTCAGCCGCGCGCGGGTTCATTGGCTGCCGCAGCTGTGTGTGGGAATTGTGACAAAACACATTTCCGCCGGTAACTCCTAAAATATACACAACACCTCAATTCTGACTGAATTTTAGGTGTGAAACCTTTACGTGACAATGTGTGCCAAATATTTAATTGGCCAAAAAGCTCAATGATGGAGCCGTAGTATTTTGGTTTTTCTTTCCTTAATTATTTAAAAAAAAAAGGAGTTGGATTTCAAGGGTGGGGTCAGTGAGTGACCCTACCTGATTTTAGGTGGAAAACCCATTTCTGTAATAATATTTATGGTTTGACTACTCCTTCTCAGGTTAATTGTATTATTATTATTTTTATGTTATTTTTTTTACTTTTTCAGCTTGCTCTACAATAGTAGCAAGCTGAAACAACTTAAAGACTCCCAAATTCAATCTAAACTATCTGAAAAAGGGGAGTCTGGCAAACTCCTAGGCTTCAATCCTGCCTTACTCTCATACAAGGTTCTTTTGGCCTCTGGAAATATTTTCAACACCAAACATGTTATCTTTTCCAAATCAATCCCTGGCGATGCAACCACGCAGAAGGATCAGACATATCTTGATTCATTGACCAATCCAGCTGTCCAGACAACTCTTTTCCCACTTAATTTGCCCAATGACCAATCTCAAGAATATAACAATAAATTTACTTCCAAGTTGATAAAACAAGAAGAAATTTCCAATGCTGGCAGTAACAATACCAATGAGAATGAAGAGGTTTCCACCAGTCTGATACCAAATTTAAGTAACAGAGAGTTGCTAGCCAAACCTGATAGATATGGTTACCATTGTGAAAAGCTGCCTAATTCTATTGAAGAAGCTTTAACCATTCCTGTGTGGAAAGAATACACCCTAAAGGAGTTCAAATCCATTGAAGATCAAAATGTCTGGGAGGAAGTTGACAAAAAATTGGTGAACAATCCACTTAAGACTATGGCGGTTTCCAAAGTGAAGCACAACACGCATGCTGAAGCTCCTACCTATAAGACGCAACTATGCGTCCAAGGTTTCAACCAA
The DNA here is from genome assembly GCA_025617555.3 of Puccinia polysora. Taxonomy (NCBI): domain Eukaryota; kingdom Fungi; phylum Basidiomycota; class Pucciniomycetes; order Pucciniales; family Pucciniaceae; genus Puccinia; species Puccinia polysora. The sequence goes on from CM062639.1 coordinate 32,167,864, forward strand.
AGATAAGGCATAGACTACTTCAAAACCTATTCTCCCACCAGAAGAGTTGCCTCCCTCCAAGCTCTTCTCACCTTTGCAGTAGACAAGGAGCTTGACCTTCTTCTGCTTAATGTCAAGGGAGCCTTCCTACATGCTGAGCTTGAAAAAAATGTGTCTATCATAAATCCTACCAGATCTGGTCGAAGCGGAAAATACCTAAGACTAAAGAAATTGTTGTGTGGACTTAAACAAGAACCTCGCAACTGGTACAGAACGCTAACGTCATGGATTGAAAGTCAGGTTTTTGAAAAATCAGCCTGCGCTCCATGCCTCTTCCTGTGCAAACCCAATTCCTTGGCTCTCTTCTTTCACGTGGAAAATCTCATAGTTGCTGGAAACACTGCAGATTTCCAACGTAAATTTCTCAATTGCTTCAAGAACTCTGCAGCTCATCCTCCTAATACCCTACTCGGAATGAAGGTTGTGAGAGAGAAAGATCTAATGCATCTTTTTCTACCCCTGCGCATTGAAAAAGGGCTGACTGACATGAACTTGATCAATTTTAAACCCGTTACTACTCCCAGGACTCCGGGTCTCCATCTCTCTCTGGCAACAGAAGAAGATCATCAAAAATTTTTAAATCTGAACATGGACTATTGATTGCCGACTGAACTTCATTGCGGGATTGGCAAGACCAGATATCAGTTAAGCTGTATCTAGTCTGGAAAGATTTTCCAAAAAACCAAATACTCCCACTCAATGGAGGTAGCACACGCATGGCAATATTTATCAGCTACCAAGCACATCACCCTAACTCTTGGACCTTGATCCATCTCTAATAGGCTTATCTGCTACAGCAATGCCACCTGGGGGACAATCCTGACAACAGGATCTCTCAGAGAGGTTTCTTCTTCTCATTCAAAGGCAGCTCTCTTTATTGGACAAGTCATTGACAGCGCAAAATCACCCACTTGTCTACTGAATCCAAATGCGGGGTGTTATCCAGCTGTCACCTAGAAGGGAGATGGCTCCATTAACTTCTGTCCAAAATCTATTGGGAAGTTTTCTTGTGCCCGCTTTACCTTATCAACAAAAAAGGCCTTGACAACAAGATCAAGAAATTTGGCACCAATTCAAAAGCAAAAGATATTGATATCAAAATGAAAAGTCTCTGGGACAATTATGAGAACAAGACCATTGACGTTATGCTTATTCCTTCACAGTCAATGGCTGCTGATGCATTGACCAAGGCAGCCAACAAAATCTCAAACCGCAGGCTGGTAAATTGTTTCTCTGCTCCATATCATTAACCTCTGAGTCAAGGGGGAGTATTGAGCTGAAGTACTATTACTATTGTGATTTCCATTTATGTTTCTTATTCCTATTTTCTGTTTATGTTTCTTTATGTTTGTTTTCTTCTTTTTACTTTCACAGCTATATCTCATTGGATGCTAAGACTCCAAACCTAGAGTGTGCAACCTGAGAGCAACCAGTTGGGAGTCAGAGGGACTCCCAACTTAAACCTTGACTGAAATCCCAGGAATCACCATCCACCAATTTGTCATACTCAAACACTCATTTGTCCATCTCATCAAGTGACCACCTGCAGCCAGCTCAATCCAAGTAAGAACAATTTTGACTCCATCGTTTATGATCTGTACTAAATCTCTCCAGATTGTTCAAGGTGCTTTTTTGGTCATCTCATGCTGTCCTCATAGCTGGTTGTATTCCCACTGTCTCCTAAAAGAATTCCCTTGTTGTTGTTTCCTTTACTTTCTCCGTTTCAATGAATCTTGTCTCTTCATTTCTTTTTTGATTCTTTTCCTACTTGTAATGCAGTCTGGTCTTGGTTTTCTTCCCAACACTAAATATTCACAGCAATAACCCTGATCCCCAACTTGATGAAACTGATGGATCAATCTTGAAGTGTGAATTAATGATCACTGACCCCATCAATTTAATTGAAGGAAGTATATAATCTTCCCAGGAAATAAACTCTGTCAATGAATATTCCATCTTACCACAAAATTGAAATACCAATATGAAGATTCACCATGTCTCTGAAGCTAAAACCTTGACCCTCAAACCCTCTGCTGTCAAACTTTACACTTCTGGCAGAACTTGCTATGCCAATGGTCTAATCCAAGGTTCCCCTGTGAAGTTAATCCTGGAAAGTGGAGATTTCTGCTCTTGTGTTGGATCAACTTATTTGGAAAAACAAGATCCAAATTGGAAGGTGAATTTATTACCAGTACCTCAGGCTAAGGTTTCAGTTGTAACTCTTCCCTCAATTTCATTGGAGTTTGGTCTTCAGATATCATACTCCCTCATTCTAAATAATTACTCAAACAGAAAATTGAATTTGTAGTACTTCAGAATGGAGTATGTGACTACTTCATTTTAGAAAATTATTCTCTTTGTTTGAATGGAATAGATGTGTTCCAAAGTAAGGGTAGATAATTTACTGTAGGAGGAGATTGGAACAAGAAGTTCCAAATATTCCATTTAAATGCCAAAAATTCTCATTCCACCTATGAGAAACACTTGGAGACCTAAAACCAAGAATAATTCTGTGAAGCAGCTTTGAACTCCCTGATCAGTGAAGACCAAAAAATGCTAAATCCTTCAAGTTTTCTTTGAAAGCCTGAATGATCTCTGCACCAAGGACCACCCCATTGCTAATATCAAAGGACATGACACAATTCTAAGCTTGGCCATTAAACCTCCTTACCCTCCTAACCTCAGGAGACCTGCTTACCCCTCCAGTCCAAAGTATAGAGCTGCTCTAGAAGCTCACATGCAAGAATTAATTGACTTACAAGTCTTAAGGAAAGTAGGACATGATGAACAAGTATATATTACTACTCCAGTAATCATAGCTTGGAATAACAATAAATCAAGAATGGTTGGAGACTTCAGAATGATTAAAAATTACACCCAAGCTGATTCCTATCCTATCCAAAGGATTGAACATGCTTTACATAACCTCTCAAAGGCTAACTTGATCACTATTCTGGATTTGCTGAAAGTTTTTAGCCAGATACCCATCAGCCCTGAAAGCCAGAAATTCATGAGATTCATATGTTGAGAAAAGATTTGCCTCATTGGCTTCCAAGTTACTTTCCTGAGGTTATTTTTAAAGGTACCAAAAACTATCCCACTGGAAAGCAGGTAAGGAACAAAGATTCACAAGTAAATAAGGAAACAAAAGAGCATCATACCCAAGCTAATAAATGACAAGGGATCCTGAATGAGACATAAAGTAGAGGTAATAGATTAAAAGAGAGGTGATGAAAAAAAAGGAGGGAATATCCAAGAAACTTTCAGAGATCAAGAGAATCAGGTAAGAACTGGGAGACCAATGATTTTTGCACCAAATTATCCTTGAGTCCTCAAAAATGAATGGTCCTAACACTTTTTGCTTGTAGTTTGAGTTAAGTGAGAAAGAGGAGGTCTTGTGAGTAAAAATTCTCCCTCTGTTTGTCCCTTGCTTGCTTTATAAGGGGTGGAATGATGGGAAAAAATTGAGTATGAAATTGAATAGGGGAGGAAACGGGACATTCCAGTCCGCAGAATTGGAGCGCAAAAGCAATGTGCATATAGCACCAACAAAATCAACGACACCAAAACCCACCATAATGAATTGCAACCTAGACTGGAAGTAGCGTGAGGTAAGAAGTTCCAGAGACTTTCTGGTGGAAGCTTTTTTGAGACAGTCCGCTATCATTGAGTTGGTTGTGATGAGAGTGACTTTGATGTTGTCCTGGGAGTACTGATTGCCTAACAATTTGAACTTCATGTTTATGCACTTGGTCTTTGAGTTCAAGCCAAAGTGTAAGATCTTGTCTACCAGGCCCTTGTTGTTGAATAAGAAGTATTTCTTACGGTTTTTTTATTTTACCCAAAGGTCCTCAATCACAGAATCAATCAAAAGAGATTCCTGCGCCCCATCAGTCAGAGCATTTAACTCTGCCTCAATAGCCAACAGGGTAATATTTTATGTTTTCAAAAATTCAAGGCTACTGGTTTAGAATTCCTGAAGATGATTTACATCATTTGATGCTTCCAGGTGTGAGGATTCTCCGCCCAGCTTGAGTCTGTATAAACCAAAATAGACTCTTTGCATGTATTACTTTGCCGTAGGGTGAGGGATAGAGAAGGGGCCCCTGTAAGGTACTTCCAGACATGAATTGATTTCTTGCAGTGGAAAAGACTGGTAGTTTGGTTAAACTGGGAGAGGATTGAGGCCACGGCTGAAAATTCCAGTCTTGTCTGGCAGGAAAGGTAACTGAGAAGTCCACTATAATTCCTGTAATAAAGGCCAAGTTTGAAAAATTTGGCATGATCATCTGGAGAGGCTGGGACTAGTTGAACGCTGGGGGAGAGAGGGGTGAGAATCAACCTTGAGTTGGACAGCTTGAGCTCATCCATCACCTTCTGGATCAGCTTTTGCTGGTGTAGAGTCATGGCTTTGTCTGAAAGAGAGAAGTCCATCCCAAGGATGGTATTGGGTGGGTGTGCTTTGGAGCATGGAAACTGGAGTACAGACTCCTCCTCAAACCAGCTCACATCCCTGTCAGCAATCAGTTCATCTACATGAAAGAACACTGATAGACTCCAAGTTCAGTGAGTGTAGAGACATGGATATTCCATTGATTGAACCAGCCCAATCTTTTCTAGCCACTGTTTCAAAGTTTTATACCAGTTAGAAGGAGCTTGCCATAGTCCATAGATGGAGTTTTTGAGTTTGAGAAATCAGAAATTCCTTGTGCTTTCCTTAGGCTTCAGGATGTAGATCACCTCCTCCAGGAGCACAAAAAAGAAGGCCACCTTCAAATCAAACTGCCAAACTTGAAGGTTGAGGTCCAGAGCGCTTAGGAGAAGTAGGACAAGAGTGGTTAATTTTCCTGTGGGTGCATTGGTGTCCCCGCAATCAAGGCCTGGAGTGCATATTCCCCATGATGCATAGACGCGACTTATGTTTTGTGGTAGAAAACTTTGTGGTGGGCTTGATATTGTTGACCCACATTGTTTACAGCAAATGATCCAGTTCACCCACAGAATCTTCCCAGACTTCCTGGGATTTGATCTGATCAAGCTCAAATTTCCTCTCTCACAACCAATCCTGTTTACCCTTCTTTTTGAAAGAGTTATACAAGTACCTGGCTGGCTTAACTCCAGGTAACCTTTCACGCAAGTTTTAACTAGGGAAGGTAGTTGACAGTTGGTCATGAAGATTGTCACCTGAATCCATTTCTGACAAGGACACTGTGGATCTGGATACACCTTCAGTAAAAACTTCTGTGAATGAATCCAGTGATTAGAGAGTGGGATCTAGCTCCTCTTGATGGGTACTAGCATCTGTTCTTGAAATAATTAGCTTGTCAAGCAACTTGTCTTCTAAGCTGATGTCATTTTATTGAAATATACCAGCACAAATGATGCAAGGTGAGTGGAAAGGTCTTGGGACCAGAGAGCAGACACAAGTGATGAGAAAGAAATTAATAATTATTGAAATATACCAGCACAAGTGATGCAAGGTGAGTGGACAGGTCTTGGGACCAAAGAGCAGAAACAAATGATGAGAAAGAAATTAATAAGTTTTGAGAAGGTAAGAAATAAGGAGACAATAAAGAGTGAGATGGATTGCAAGCATGAAAAAGAATGATGGAAGACAAAAAGGGATGAGAGAAAAGAAAGAAAAAGGAAAGATGAGAGGTGCAGAACTATTTAAATATACCAGCACAAGTGATGCAAGGTGAGTGGACAGGTCTTGAGACCAGAGAGCAGACATGAGTGATGAGAAAGAAATGAATACCTGTTGAGCAGGTAAGAAAGAGGGAGACAAACAATAGTGAGGAATAATAAAGAGAGCTAGTTAAAACAAGTATTTATAGCTAGTAGTTACAGGCTCTCGCTTAGACCTAATCTATTGGGAGTCACAAGGTTTGTGTGTGTTGTTAGGTCTGTTGGTTTGATCTCCTGTTGGTCCTTGTTTGGTCCGTGGCTGGTTAAATTGAGTCTACCTCTCTGTCACAACACCCCCCCTTGCTTGATAAACCATTCAAAGGGAAGTGAGTCAAAGATTACTGGAAAATTTGCAAGTGAGTTGGGGCAAGAGAAATTTTGTGAGGCCATCCGCAAAGTTGTCACTAGGGGGGATGTATTTTAGCTCAAAGAATCCATCTTCCAGATGCTGAAAAATCCAGTGAAGTCAAACATCAATGCGGTAAGTACAATGCTGACAGAGTGGATTTTCTAGGAGCACAATAGCCCCCTGGTTGTTGTAGAAAAGGGTGGTTGGTTTGAGGGTACAATTGAATATGGGAGCTAAGACTGACAGTAGCTGAGTTGTCCAGAGGAGGCCTTTTCCAGATTCCAAGCAAGACCTATGTTTGACCTTGGTGGTGGATAAAGCAGTGACAGATTGCTTAGAGAAGCGCCACATCATGGGGACATGAACAAGGAGGATTTAACCTGTGAACAAGCGTAGATCTCTGCTGGAGGCATGATTGGCATTTCAGTAGGCGGTGAGAGTTAGGTCTGATTCAATTGGTCCTCCTAGAGTGATCCCAAGGTTTTTTGTGTGCTTCAGGTAGCGTAGTATGTGGTTGAATTGTTATTGATGAGTGATGGTGGAGGAATTGAGAAATTGCAAAAGATATCTCCAGCAGAAAACAAGATTGGGTTGAGTACATTGTAAAAGGTAGTTCAAGAGTCCCACTGCTCTGTGGTAGTTGAATGAAGGATCAGATGGGCGAGAGGACATGGGAACTTTGGAGAATCCTTGTGGTAATGGGGTCAAGGCTGGCTTGCATTTGGTCATTAAAAATTCATGGAGCACATTGTCAATGTATCAGTCTTGATGAAGTTGTATAGTTCAAGCTTGTTGTTGGCAAGTAACCCTCATAGCAAACACCCACTTGCATTTGCCAAGGTCTTCCATTTCAAAATATTTTATAATTTGATTCTTGAATTTGGAGACACCAAGTTTGGTTCCTCCAATCATGAGATTGACCACGTGTACGTAGACTATGCAGAGTTTTTCTGGGTTGGAATGGATGAAGAGGCAAGGATCAACGCTGGTTGATTGAAAGTTTAAGGAGGTAAAGAAAGATGAGAGTGCAGAATACCAACATTGGGGACTTTGTTTCAGTCCATATAATTATTTTAATAATTTTAGACCATGACCAGGAGGAATTTTGATATCAATGCCTTCAGGTTCTTTGATGAAAATTTCTTACTTGGGCTCCCCATTGAGAAAAGCGCACTTCACGTCCATTTGATGAAGTTTGAGGTCAAAGGAGGCTATAATACTTACGACAATACGTAGGGATGCAAGTTGTCTTGTGGGTGAATAGGTTTTGTTGTAGTTGATCCCTTCAACTTTTTGAAATCTGCAGGCACATAGACGGGCCTTCTTTTTGATGAATTCCGCGTCGCCTCAATACTTGGACTTGATTTCCCAAGTTGTGTCTAGCTTGTGACAGTGAGCAGGTTTGGGGAGAATTTTCTACACTTGCTGACATTTGCAATTGTTTTTTTCAGTTTCCAGAGCGGATTTTCATCCTTGCCAGTTGTCAAAGCTTTGAGCCTCTGAAATTTTCTTTGGACCCAAGGATAATGAAGATTCAGACCAGATCAGATTGGCTCTAGGGCGGCGGCTGTTTGGGAGGATTTGATCAGTGGAAATATCTGCTCCAACCTTGCATGGGGCCTTATTGTACAAAGGCACAAAGGGGTAGTGAGGGTTGGTCAAGGGTGACAAGGAGGGAAGAAGATTGTTTTAGGGAGATGGAGGGTTTTTGTCATACTGACACCAAAATCAGTCTAACCTCAGTCTAACCCTCAGGCCTGATCTACTTTCTCAGGAACTTCAACCTCAGGGCTCAGGAGAATTACATCAATATGTCTCCAGTAACTATATACCTCAGGATCTTCATGCAGTACATATCTACATATAGTCTAACCTCATACTATACACAGATAGACTCCATAGGCTTGCACATACTCAATCTCCCAGGCTCTACTCTACCTCTCTGTCTAACCCATACCTCTTTGGGTTACCTCTCTGTCTAACCCATACCCCTTTGGGTTATCTCTCTGTCTAACCCATACCTCCTCTGTGTGGTTTATCCTTTGGGAATCTTTATGTACATCCTCTTGCAGATTGTATTACATACTCTCTCTACTTAGTACATAGTGTCATGACCCCCATGTACACTATACATCCTTCAACTGTACTCTCCCAACTTAGACAGCTCAGACCTGGAACCTTGTCCCAATGTAGAAGCAGCCTAACCTAATGTAGTAGCATACCTGATCAGCCCTCTCTGTTACTTAGACTGTTCCCATGACATCATGTGTGTAGTCTGAGCCCCAATCACTTGAACCTCTGTTTTAGTTCCAACCTCTTGTCTATTTAATAAGCCTCCTCTTTCCTCTTCCTGATGCTTCCCCCAAGAAATCAGTTTACTACTTCTTACTAGGAGATATTTCCCAGCAAGTGTCATTCAGCACCCTTCAACCAATCCTCCTCTGCTACTGTTAGCCTCCTTCATTAAACCTTGCCCCCAAGCCTACTGTGGGTAGAGACCCCTCTGTGCCAAGCCCTGCTTGCATGTCAGCAGCCCTTGTGACATTAAACTGATTTCTTCCCCAATAACCCCTTCTTCACCAACCACACTCCCTATCCCTTTTAGACGGCATCAAATCTTGCTATTGAGTTGTGGCAATTTTTGTTTGCTTTATTTCTGTCCCAACCTTGAACTTGGCTATTTGATTTGTGGCCATTTTCATTGCTTCCCTTACCTTACTGTCAAACCTACTCAGAGATCCAGCTCTCCATCCTCTAAGTATCACTTCAACGCTTCGACGCCTTGATGCTTTGATGCTTTGACGCTTTGACAATTCGACACTTTGACGCTTTGACACTTTGACACTTTGACGCTTTGACACTTCAACACTTTGACACTTCAACACTTCAACGCTTCAACGCTTCAACACTTAGACAAGGTATAGTAACCAGTATTTGACTGTCCCATAAAGGTAATTAGAGGAAGAAAAATTCCTTTTAACCATTTTATTCTTGCTCCAAGGTGAAGAACAACTTTTGGGTAACTAATTATTCTTAGAAGTAAGAATGCCCCCACGACGTGCTCTTTTTTCTCACATTTCTAGCCCAGAAGTCACCCGTAGCTCCAGGGGGAGAGGTGCCACTGAACCTACTGACCATTCTGACCCTAGATCTCGTGGAACAGGTAGGACTTTTTCTAACTTGGCTGCACCAGTGGTTACCACTTCCACTCCTATGGATACAGGTTTATTGGAACCTATTCCCCAAGTATCCCTTTCTACTATTCCTTCTTCTGACAATGCTAGCCTCCACAGAGTCACAGGTCAGTTTCCAAGCCCAGGTTACCATGGTTTGGACTCTCCTGCCTATGATGCAAGCATGTTCCCAATCCCAGGAGAAGGTGAGGAAGATGAAGAGGATGAGGACTCAGGATTTGATTCTAGAATCTTGAGTGGCCTGGGTTCACCATCCCCAGAGGTTAATCCTAGTCAAACTTCTAATGCAACAGCAGTTCCTTCACCTTCCCCACACACCAACCTTCCTTCCACCACTCAGGTTCCTTCAACTGACCCTGCCCTGCTGGCCATTCTTCAGCAAATGACCACTGCAATGACTCATCTTTCTAAACCTGCTGACCAAGGACCCTCTGCTAACTTTAAATCTCCATCTATCAATTCCCCAGAAAAATTTTATGGAACTAACCCAACCAAGCTTAGACCCTTCCTTCAAGCTTGTGAACTAATCTTTGCAAATGATGAGAGAGTTTTTGCTAATGAAAGAAAGAAATTATTTTTTACAGTCTCTTACCTTTCAGGAAATGCCAGTCGATGGATCCAACCCTATCTTGCTCACATTGGTAATCATGAGCCAGACTTCATACTTAAATCCTGGCTTCTATTCACTCAACAGCTTCATACCCTTTTTGGGGATTGTCTAGAAATCCAGCGTGCTGAGAAGGAGTTAACCCTCGTTGAGATGAAAGACAGTGGTTATGCTACTAACTATATCACTGAATTCCAGACACTTATGACCAAGGTCTCTGGGTGGGGTGATAAAGCCTTTTTCTTTCATTTTAGACAGGGTCTCCCAGCCAGATTACTGGACCAACTAGCTGGTTATGATGGACCTCAAGAAACCTTGCAAGACCTAATGGATATTTTTCTTAAGTATGACACTTGTTATCATGAAAGTATCTGGGAGAAGTCCTTCACTCTCCCTCAGACCTCAAGACCTGGACCCAGTCTTCCCAATCCTCAGAAATCTTGACAGACCAGCCAACCAGGTAGGTTTAAGGGGAAGGCTAAGACAACCCCTACTAATTTTACTCCAACCTATGTTCCCAATCCCAACGTGGGAGAGTATGGACACCTCAAGGCTGAAGCAAAAGCTAGGAGAGAAAGAGAGGGTTTGTGTAACTACTGTGGAGGAACTCACAAAATTAGCCTCTGCAGGAAACGTCCAGATTTTAAGCCTGGCCAGAAGCCCAATCCTATGAAACCCAAAGAGGTAAAAGACTAGGTGATGGGAATGTGGTACTCCTTGACCATCACCCTCCCAATATTTGAGTACAAACTTGGGAAAGAAAAGACTCTAACCCTCCTTCTAAAGACTTGTGTTTTGTTTGCTTGTCCAATAACCAGGCTTACAGTGTACTTGTTGACTCTGGAGCAACTCAATCTGTTATTTCAAAATCTATGGGTTTAAAGGTTCTCTGTCACTCAAACCTCTGACCACTCCTATCTTCTTATTTACCTTCAGTCCTTCTGACTCACCTTCCCAGGAAATCACCCATAAGGTTTCCTTGAATTTCTCTTTGCCCTATTTTCCCAACTTAGAATGGGATTTCTTGGTTGTTGATACTCCCCCCAAAGAAGACATTATTCTAGGTATTGAATTCCTCCATTTCTGGAAACCAGAGGTAAATTGGCAACTGGGATTGATAACCCCAAGACACCAACCAACTTTGGATCATTCCTCTTCCGTTGAACTCTCTTTGGCCACTACTTCCTTTCCGCCAGTGAACCTGCAGGTCACTGCTCCTGTCCCCTTTTCAGAATCTATGCACTCACAACACTTTCCTTTGAGTTCAACAACTACTTCTGTGAACAGGATATTCTTTGGACATTCTCTGAAATTCTTGGAGGATATGGAGGATGATCTATCCGTTCAAGTTTTGCATATTATTATTTCCACTTCTGACTCTGACCCAAAGCAGGCTACTGCAGAAGGTTTGGATGAAGATGAGGAAACTGATGAAATTGAAACTGTGATGGAGAGAGTTCCTGATGCTTATCATGCCTTTTAAGATGTTTTTCCAAGGTCAAAGCTGATAAACTCCCTCCTCATTGGGCTTACAACCATCATATCAAACTGGAAGGCCCTATGCCTCCAGTTGGGCCTATCTACTCCCTTAGCCACCATGAGAAGGAGGCCCTACAAGCCTATATAGCGGAAAATATAGAGAAAGGTTTCATTTGCCCCAGCACTTCCAGCACTGGAGCACCTGTCCTCTTTGTAAGAAAGAAGGATGGTGGTTTGCAATTGTGTGTTGACTATTTCAAACTCAACGCTGTGACTTGAAAGAACCAGTATCCCATTCCTCCCATGACTCACTTATTAAAAGTCTTTTCTGGTTCTACCATTTTTTCCAAAATTGACCTCAAGGGTGCTTATAATCTCCTTTGAATTAAGGAAGGGGATGAACATCTTACAGCATTCAGAACTCAGTTTGGGATTTTTGAATATTTGGTAACGCCTTTTGGACTCACCAATGCTCCTGCCTCTTTTCAATGTCTTGTTAATGACATTTTTGCAGACCTTCTGACCATCTGTGTGTTGGTATACCTTGATGACATTCTTATTTTTTCCAAAAACTTAACAGAACATACAGCTCATGTGTGTGAAGTCTTGAACAGACTTTGGAAGAACAAATTATATGCAAAAGCTTCTAAGTGTGAATTTCATGCCTCCTCAGTGGACTATCTTGGATATGTCATTCACAGAAGTGGCATTGAAATGGACAACTCCAAGGTCCAGAAGATCTTGGACTGGCCACCACCAACAAACAAAAAGGCCTTTCAGCAGTTTTTGGGTTTTTCTAATTTTTATTGCAGGTTTATCATTAACTATTCCAGAAAGGTGCACCTCCTCACTGCTCTAACTGGAGCAGATCCCATTTTTCCTTTATCCCCAGGGGCTCTGCAGCAATTTGAGGACCTCAAGGTAGCCTTTACTAAAGCTCCTGTACTCAGACATTTTGATTTTTCCTTACAAACCTTTTTGGGGACTGATGCCAGTGACTATGCCCTAGGGGCTGTCCTCATCCAAGTCTCCCTTGATGGATCCAAGAGCCCAATTGCTTTTGACAGCAGAAAATTGGGTAGTGCTGAATTGAACTATGAAATCCACAATAAGGAACTCCTGGCCATTGTATGGGCCATCAAGATCTGGAGAGCTTACTTCCTCAGTCTTTCTTCTCCCTTTGAAGTTCTCACTGATCACTTATCTCTTAAATATTTCATGACCTCCAAAGTCTTGACTTGTTGCCAAGCCCGTTGGGCTGAGTTTCTGTCTGAATTTGACTTCACTATAGTCTATAGACCTGGAAAGCAATCAATAGTGCCTGATGTCTTGTCACGTTAGGATGACGTTTATCCCAAGGGGGGATGCCCTATGCAGAAAAGAATCCAGCAAATGTCAAACAACTCTTGAAACAGACTGACTTTGAACCTTCTAGAATTTTCTTTATCTCTGCAAAACAGGTTGAAAAACAATTGGAAACCTTAATTCAGTCCCAGATCTCCAACAAATCAACCCAGCAGATTATTCAGAAGCTACATAAAAAGGAACAAGTAAAGAGTTATCTTATAGACCCAGACACTGGACTCCTTATTTTTCAAAATAGGATAGCAATCCCCAAGGAGGATGAACAACTCCAACTTGAAATAATTTAACAAAGACATGACTCTTCCCTCTCTGGCCACCCTGGACAAGACAAAACAGCTGATCTAGTCAAAAGAGATTTCCATTGGGAAAATATGACTTCCTTTATCAAAGACTATGTTTCTTCTTGTTACCTTTGCAGCAGAAACAAAGCCAGTCACCACAAAAAGTTTGGACTCCTCCAACCCTTACCAATTCCAGATTCTCCCTGGACTTCACTCTCAATGGACTTCATCTCACAACTGCCACTATCCAATGGGTTTGACTCAATCCTTGTGGTAGTTGATTGTTTTCCAAAAATTTCACTCTTTATTAAAACCAGAACTGATATCTCCTCTGTGGAGTTAGCTAACCTACTAATTTCTCATGTTTTTACTAAACATGGCCTCCCAACTGACATTGTCAGTGACAGAGGATCTTTATTTGTTTCCTCCTTTTGGAAAATTGTATGTGAAAAATTACAGATAAAAAGAAATCTTTCCACAGCTTATCACCCTGAAACAGATGGACAGATGGAAAGAGTAAATCAGATCCTAGAACAATTTCTTAGGATGTATGTCAGTTATCACCAAGACAACTGGGATACCTGGATCCCCCTTGCTGAATTTGCTTACAATAATTCCACTCACACTTCTACCAAGCAATCTCCTTTTTTCACCATCTATGGACGACACCCCAACTTTGACAGCCTCCAGGTAGTAGATGATCAACCTGCAAGCCAATACATAACCCAGATTCACCAGAATCAGAAGTTATTGGGTATTGAACTGGAAAAGGCAATTAAAACCTACAAAAGATATGCTGACCTAAAAAGAAGTGACTTTCCTACCTCATTTGCTGTTGGAAACAAAGTTTGGCTCTCTTCTAAAAATATTAAAACTAATCGTCCAACTCATAAGCTCTGAGAGCAATGGTTAGTTCCTTTTTTGATTACAGAACAGATTGGAAAAAGTTCATTCAAGCTTCAACTCCCTCAGCAATGGTCCACCATTCACCCTGTATTCCACTCCTCCTTACTCAAGCCATATCAGGACAACTCACTATCCTCTAGGCACCAACCACCAACTGAGCCAGTCAAAATTGATGGTGAAGAAGAATGGGAAGTGTCTCAGATATTGGATTCCAAACTTATAAGAGGGAAATTATTTTACTTAGTTGAATGGAAAGGCTTCCAGAATGACAAGGAACGCACTACTTGGGAACCTCACTCTAATCTTACCAACTGCCCTACTTTACTTCAAGACTTCCATACACTCTACCCTTCAAAACCAAAGACATCCTTAAAATAAAAACAATATAAACCTTATTCTCCTTTTCAAAAAAATATCAATAACATGATAAAAAATAAAGATTCTTTCTCTTTTTCCCTTTTTCAACCTCAGCAAAAAAAAAAAATCAATTACTCCCCTCCAAGAAAATATAAATAAAAAATAATAAAATAAAACAAATTTCATATAAAAAACTTTTTAGATAGCTTCACACATCAATTCTTCCAACTCTTTTACTCTAGACATCCAATTATTTACTAATTTTAACTTGGAAACTTGATAAGAATTTGGCCCCCTTATAGTCGTCCCTACTTCAAAAGTATGCCCAGCTAAAGCCAAAATATCGGCTAGTCTTTTCTTTATCTCTAAAACTTTTTTCTTTCTAGCTTCTAAAAATCCATACTTCTCCTTTCTTATCTCACTACCCCAACCCTTCTTTAAACCTTCCTGAAAATTTGAATTTAAAGTCCTAGAATTCCTACTATAAATCTCCAAAGAATGATTGACTTGATCTTCATTTAAAACAGAATCTTCCCTGAATCTTCTTCCTTCCATCATCTCCAATAACCTTTCTCCATTTTCCAATTCCTCCAACCAGCCCTCAGTTTCACCTCTTTTTTCAATTCCTTTCCTTCTATTCCTCCTGTCTTCCACCACCTTCATCTTCACCTCCAAATCCTTCATCTTGTTCCTTAAATCCTCTAACTCCAAAGAGTCATCTGATCTGCCCCCTTCTTTGACAATGATCTCTCTACCTTTTCCTTTACCTCTCTCTTTAGTAGTTTCTCTATCTTCATCCATATCACTCAATTCCATCTCCAAACTCCCTTTGGCGTCTTCATCATTCTCTCCACTTCGACAATCCGCTTTGACGCTTCAACGGTTTACTTTGACGCTTTGACGGTTTGCTTTGACGCTTCAACGTTTGACGCTTTGACGGTTTGCTTTGACGCTTTGACGTTTGAAGCTTTGATGGTTTGCTTTGACGATTCGACGTTTGAGGCCTCAACGGTTTGCTTCAACGCTTTGACAAACCCCTTTGACGCTTCAACAAATCCCTTTGACGCTTTGACAAACCCCTTTGACGCTTCGACAATTTCCTTCAATGGGTTTGACGGACTCCAGAATACCCTTGTTTCTTACTCTTTTTGGAGGGACCTCGACCACCTCCTTGTCCAAATCTACATGAGGGGTTCCCCATTGTATAAATGCCTCACTGCACTCCTCCTGCGGACGCCTTGACGTACCATCTATGGCCAAATTTCCGGTTCGACGCAGTGCCTCCCTCTTTTCTTGGGTTTTCTTCAACCTCTCATGCATCAAACCGACTATTCCAAAACTTGTATCAGCACTCCAGCACCTCCAATACTAAATCCAGAAGCACTTACCTGAAGATTCATTGAGTCTGGATGAATACCCCAGGGTCATGGCATCATCATCTGGAGCCTCCTTCACTTCAAAAGGTTGACTCTTCTCCAGGACCCATTAGGTTGGCCCCAAGGCCTTTCTGCCTTGCTTATCCATATCACTCATTCTTCCATACTGCATAAAACTTTCACATTTGGCAGAATTGTGCTTGATACTGGTAGTGCAGATTCTTCCAAGCTTGATGCACCTATCACAACTTGGGTAGTATTGCTGGACTGGATAATAATTGTTGGTCTTCTCCATTGGATAGGTTGGTGTAGGTGATCTGGTGTAAGGAGATAAAGGTGGTAATGGGGTGGATGGTGGTGATGGTTGTGGGTAAGGGGAAGGAAAACTCAAGTTAGACATGGCTGAAGGACAACCTGAATGGCCTATTCAACCTCTCCTTTTATGGTCATCAGGAGATGCCCTCCTCTTCACCAGGGGGTACTGTCATACTGACACCAAACTCAGTCTAACCTCAGTCTAACCCTCAGGCCTGATCTACTTTCTCAGGAACTTCAACCTCAGGGCTCAGGAGACTTACATCAATATGTCTCCAGTAACTATATACCTCAGGATCTTCATGCAGTACATATCCACATATAGTCTAACCTCATACTATACACAGATAGACTCCATAGGCTTGCACATACTCAATCTCCCAGGCTCTACTCTACCTCTCTGTCTAACCCATACCTCTTTGGGTTAGCTCTCTGTCTAACCCATACCTCTTTGGGTTACCTCTCTGTCTAACCCATACCTCCTCTGTGTGGTTTATCCTTTGGGAATCTTTATGTACATCCTCTTGCAGATTGTATTACATACTCTCTCTACTTAGTACATAGTGTCATGACCCCCATGTACACTGTACATCCTTCAACTGTACTCTCCCAACTTAGACAGCTCAGACCTGGAACCTTGCCCCAATGTAGAAGCAGCCTAACCTAATGTAGTAGCATACCTGATCAACCCTCTCTGTTACTTAGACTGTTCCCATGACATCATATGTATAGTCTGAGCCCCAATCACTTGTACCTCTGTTGTAGTTCCAACCTCTTGTCTATTTAATAAGCCTCCTCTTCCCTCTTCCTGATGGTTCCCCAAGAAATCAGTTTACTACTTCTTACTAGGAGATCTTTTCCCAGCAAGTGTCATTCAGCACCCTTCAACCCAATCCTCCTCTGCTCCTTGTAGCCTCCTTCAGTAACCTTGCCCCTAAGCCTACTGTGGGTAGAGACCCCTCTGTGCCAAGCCCTGCTTGCATGTCAGCAGCCCTTGTGACAAATAGGGTGTATCAGAGTTAAAATTTTCAAAAAACTAAATGGCTGATTTCAGACTTACCCATTTTTTTTTTCAAAATTCCATTTTTTTTTCAGTTAAAAACATTGATTAATTGTTTGTTTTGATAAAAAAAACATTCGTTAGAAAATTGATATTTTCATGAAATAAGCTACTAAAGATTTTCAAAATTTTAACTCTGATATGCCCTAATTTGATAGGTAAAAAATGTGAGAAGCAGTCAGAATAAGTTTGAGTTGTATATTTGGATTGAATTCTGCATTTCTTTAAAACAAAAATAGTTGCAAGTTTGATGCCAGATGTAAAAAAATACGCAATTCAATGGATGTGTTAATTTGAAGTGTGTTTATGTTGTATTCAATGGTTGGTGGCGCAGGAAACATCCAAAAATTCCCAAAAAAATATTAGTAAGCTCTTTGATAGTTTTATTAATTTTCTAAGATATTTAATAAAAAAAAAATAATAAAAAAGGAAAAGAAAAGGATCCAAAAGTGCAATGAGAATTTCTTTTTTTATTTTTTATTTTCATCTTTATTTTTTGATTTTTTTAATGAATCTTGTAAACTGAAAGAATAAAACCAAAATATCTTTGAAAAATTTAGGCTCTTTTATTCTTTTTTGAAATCAATTATACCTTGAATCACCAAAGAAAAAAATGAATCAAAAAGGCAAATAAAAGGATCAAAAAGTGCAATGAGAACCTTGGTTTTTATTTGATTTTTTGAATGAATTTTTTTAAGTTAAAATGAAACATCCAAAATGTCTGGAATAAAGATTGAAAATATCTTTGATTTTTTTCTGAATTTATCAGAGCTTGAATCACCAAAACAAAAAAATGCATCAAAAAGGCAAATTGAAGGATCCAAAATTCCAATGAAGAATTTGATATTTTTTTTTTTGATGAAATTTTTGAAGGGCTTCTATTTCTCCCAAAATGATCAAAGATTTAGTTTAAGAGTTCAAAAGACCCAGCTACCAGACTGCAGCTTCATAATTCAAGAAAAATTATTTCTTGAAAAGACCATGAAATAAATTATTTGTCTGTGTGGGAGGTATTTCACATGGACATAGAACAACCATGATTCAAAGGTTTTCACCCATGAGAATAATAATGCCCTTTTTCATTTTATTTTACTTTATTTTACTTTAATTTAATTTATTTTCATTTATTTTCATTTAATTTCATTTAATTTAATTTATTTTATTTTATTTTAATTTATTTTAATTTATTTTATTTTACTTTATTTTACTTTGATTTAATTTATTTTCATTTAATTTAATTTAATTTATTTTATTTTTTTTATTTTTTTTACTTTACTTTATTTTATTTTATTTTATTTTATTTTATTTTATTTTATTTTATTTTATTTTATTTACTTTACTTTATTTTATTTTATTTTATTTTATTTTGTTTTATTTTATTTTATTTTGTTTTGTTTTATTTTGTTTTATTTTATTTTATTTTATTTTATTTTTTTTATTTTGTTTTGTTTTGTTTGATTTTATTTTATTTTATTTTATTTTATTTTATTTTATTTTATTTTATTTTATTTTATTTTATTTTATTTTATTTTATTTTATTTTATTTTATTTTATTTTATTTTATTTTATTTTATTTTATTTTATTTTATTTTATTTTATTTTATTTTATTTTATTTTATTTTATTTTATTTTATTTTATTTTATTTTATTTTATTTTATTTTATTTTATTTTATTTTATTTTATTTTATTTTATTTTATTTTATTTTATTTTATTTTATTTTATTTTATTTTATTTTATTTTATTTTATTTTATTTTATTTTATTTTATTTTATTTTATTTTATTTTATTTTATTTTATTTTATTTTATTTTATTTTATTTTATTTTATTCTATTCTATTCTATTCTATTCTATTTTATTTTATTCTATTTTGTTTTATTTTATTCTATTTTGTTTTATTTTATTTTATTCTATTTTATTTAAATTTAATTTATTTATTTATTTGGTTGTCCTCCCTGTTGGAAAAATGTTTGACTTAACCTAAGTCAACCATTGTTCCAATAGGCATCCCCCATGCACCCCCTGTACATACCCTGGTAGGGTGGAGTGCATGGGGATTGTTCTTGCAGCAAACAATCAATGCAGGGAGTGCCTGTTGAATTGGTGGTTGACACAGGCTAAGTCAACCATTTTTCTGACAGAGAGCAACCCCCCCCCCCAAAAAAAAAAAAAAAAAAAAAAAAACGTAAAAAATGTAAAAAAAAAAAAAAAAACACAGAAAGGACAACAAAAATAAAAAATAAAAATAAAAACAAAAATTCCAAAAATTGATGAAAATTTGAATTGAATGAAGTAAGAACAATTTTGAAAGAAGTTCAAACTATTCTTGACACCACCAATCCGTTTTATGATGTGGGTCATTGTTCTGAAGGCAGCCAGCCCTTGTTATTTGAAATTTTTTTAAAGATAATGTTATGAAAAAGAAAGTTTCCAAAGTCGGATTAATATGTTTCACTGGGATAAACTTAGTTATTTGAGGAGAAGTCAAAAAAAACAAACATTAGTCTATAAATAAGATTTTTTTTTTTTCAGTAGGATTGATAACATGTCATTTGAAGCTTGATACCAATCAAAAAGGAAAATTCCAGATAACACACCTCTGAAGCATATCTTCTAACAGTGATAACAAAATGGGATTGGAAATAAAGACATTGATTCACAATCCAGTTTCCTGTTATTCAATGATGTCCAATTTGATTCATGCATTACATAAGTGTGGCACATGAATCTTCTGAGACCATCCAGGAATCAATGTGATCTTTGACTTCAAAACCCCAACAGAGTTAGAACTGGTTTCACTCACCATCCCACCAGCAGCCTTCTTCATGGTGATTTGTCTTCTTAGCTTGTTCCATATCAGTTAGCTTATTACTTCCTTTGAGACTTTGAGCTACAGATCTGTAATTGACCAATACTGTAGTGAAACTTGGAGATAAATTGTTCCAGATTCGAGATCTCTTTATTCATGATATTTTCTAATGATGGAGTCATTACTCAACCACTCACTCGTCAGCCCCGGTTAATGTAGTTAGTCTGTTTAAGCTAGGACTGATCCAAGAAGTCAATCGATCATCCATTCACAATCCTCGAGTCAGCCCTGAGGATTGATTCTTCTTGAACCGTTAATCTGTGTTCCTTTCAACTCGTGCCTGGCCATCGGTGGCTCGCTTTCGGAGGCTTCGTCCATGAGAGGCTGAATGTATAATTAACGTGTGAGTATTTCGGCCTGGCCATCGGTGGCTCGCTTTCGGAGGCTTCGTCCATGAGAGGCTGAATGTATAATTAACGTGTGAGTATTTCGGGTATGCAGTCGCGTCGGGTCTCCTAATTCGTCGTCGTCCGCGATCGTGCGGAGGTTGATGACGGCGGTGACGATGGCCGTGTCCCCCCGGGGGGTTGTCCTCCCTCCACCCTCGTCTCCCTTCTCCTTCTCTGTCTCCTTCTGCCTCTTCCTTCTCCCTTCTCCTTCTCCTTCTCCTTCTCCTTCTCCTTGTCCCTGGTATCCTTCTCCTTCTCCTTGTCCCTGGTATCCCTCTCCTTCTCCCTCTTCCTTCTCCTTCTCCTTCTCCTTCTCCTTCTCCTTTTCCTCTTCTCCATTGACCGTTTCCCATTCGCTCTTCCCCCCTTCCTCCCTCCTCCGATTTCCATCTCCTCTTCCCTCCTCCGCTTACCCGCCCTCCTTCCTCCATCTTCTGTTCTCTCACCTCCTCCGCTCTGCGTTCCTTCCCTCTCTCTCCCCCTTCGTCCTTTCCCTTCCCACCCCTCCTGATCCTACTCCTGCTCCACCAAGTCAACAGTCAATGCTCATGCTCAAATCGATCGATTGATCCTTCATTCCCTCTTCTTTCCCTCTATCATCTTCCGAACTTTCAACTCAGAACGCCTGAACTTATCATCATCGACACATCCCCCGCTCGCTCAGCTCGCCCGCGCCTCCATCCTCCATCATGTCTCGTCCTCCCTCAAGGACTCACGATCGACCGAGCTCGAGATCAAACTCTCGTCGTTCATCCAACGCAACCGGCGGATTCGCACTTCAACAGCAGCAGCCCGATCCCTACTCGTTCTGTAACTCCTTCTGGGGTGACTATGGATACGATACCCTCCAGACTAAAACAAAACAGTCCTCCAAGATGCTCGAAGACTTGAGATCTTGGTACAAGGAAAGAGCCTCGATCGAAGAAGATTACGCCAGGAGAATGACCAAGTTGACCAAGAACCCCCTCTTCGAGATCTATCCCCACAACCATCATTCCACCGACCTCGAAGTGGGCGGGATGAAGAAAGCCCTCGAGACCGTCCGAGATACGACCCGTCAGAGTGCTCACTCTCATCTAGAACTAGCCGGTACCATCAGGACCGCCCTCGAAAAAAAAGTCTCGGAATTCATCAACCGAAGGGAGGGCTTGAAGAAAAACGTACGGCCATCATCTCATGAGCTTCAACCATACCACATACCACATACCGCATCCTCCGTCTCCCGAAGATCCCTCAGTTCCTCCTAAGTTGATCTCATTCGTACTTCATCCTCTTAGCCTCAAGCTGCCATCGAGCGGCTCCACAAGAAAAAGTCGGAACTGATCGAACTCACCGAAAAAGTTAAGAGCGCAACATCAGTTTCTTCCATATCATCATCCTCTGTTCCGACTTGATCGACCCTTCCATCCATCAATCTCAATTCGACCCTCTCGATCCTACCAGAAGCACGTTCTCGTGCATCCCATTGATTAACTCGATCCGACCTGGCTTACGCATTCAAGCTCGCCATACTAACATTCACTCACATCTGAACCATCAACCTGTTTGTTCACAGTCCAGAAAGAAGTACGAAGCCGATGCGATCGCCGTCAATGGATTATCAGCTCAAACCCACTTGGTCCAGGGTCGTGATTACGATAAGGTAACCGCCAAGTTAGACAGAGCTCAGCAAAACGTTCAAATGGATGGTACGTGAGATTTCCTTCCTCACGCTCTCCCTTCAGTCATCACACCCCGTCTAATCCCTCTCTTCCCCTTGGTCCTTTAAGAACGCGAATATCGCTCGCACGTTAAAAACCTCAAAGAAACTATCGCCGAGTGGAACATGCAGTGGAAAGGTTATTGTGATGTTGGTTTCCGATTCGATGTAATAGGAGTGTAGAGTCCTCCGCAGCTGGTCAAACGAATTGACTCATTTTTGCCCATTTATCTTTCAAACCCTCTGACAGCTCGCGCAGGATTTGGAGGAGGAACGGATTGATTTCATTAGAACTTCGTTTTGGGACTATGCCAATGGCGTTTCCACCATCTGCGTGGTGGATGACGAGGTTCGCCACTTGTGTTTTTTTGATCAATCGTAGGCTCCTGAACACCGACCATCGAGCTTACCCTTTTCTTCCCTCTCGCTGCATCAGCAATGTGAAATCATCCGAAAAGCCCTCGAACGATGTGATACGACGCACGATGTCACTGAGTTCGTTCGACTCTCCCGTACCGGTAGTGAGATTCATGGTATGTACACATCATACCTCAGTCTTCATTCAGTCGGATCGGGCGATAACAACAAACTTTGGTCCAATTCTCCTCATCTAGTTGCACCTGATTACGTCAACTATGCACGGGGAGAACAGACTCCTTACAATCGTCCGCCCCCCATTCCCGCCAACTTTGTTAGATCCTCCATCCGTAATCCACGTTCAGTCCCCTCCACGACCAACATTCAAGATTTAGCCCATGCGATTCGCTCTGGGCCCTCTTCGCCCACCGAGTCCGCTCCGCCACCCAGCTCCATTCGAACGTCCTCCAAAGTTGCTGTCAAGAGAGGTGGGGCCATTGCGGATGCTGTTGCGGCCAATTCCTTCGGCAGCGGAGATGCAAATCCTGGGCTTGTACCCCGCGCGTCCGTCTCTCGCTCTTCGATGGGCGCATCCATCTCTCGTGCCGCTTCCCCCGCAGAGGCTATGGCACAAGTCGTCGGTAACGGCCCGAATGAAAGTCTTAACAGTCGACAGAGCACTCAGACCAATAATCATCACGCTCCACCTGCCCTTCCCTCCATCCCTCCCGAACATTTCCCCGCCGGTCATATCGCTTCACATTCAACAAATTCAAAGCCATACGACTCGGATGCATCTAAGCAAGATCCTGGCGTTCCCCCTCCCCCACCGGCATCTGCCAAACCTGCAAATCGTTACATGCCGAATTATGCAAGCAAAGAACCACCTCATGTCTCCGGTGGTTTGCCTCCGCCTTCCAATCGCCCCGCGTCTCGAGCTTCCACGAACGGCGGAATCCAGCCACCTTCAGTCCCCTCAGAGAACGGACAAGTTGATCCATTGGTCGCAGCTCTTGAGAAGCTGAGGTCTACTCCATCGCTCAGCTCTTTTCGTAGGTCACCGGCCCCAAACGCTACTCCGGCTCGGGCCCGTCAACTTGATGGCCACGATGGACGCAAGTCGACTCTCGAGCAGCCATCGTTGAATGGGCAATCCAATCGAGCTAGTTCGCCCGCGGCTAGCAGCCGCAAACTAGCATCAGACCAACCCTCTTCCTACGATCCTTACAAGCGCATCAGTTCGCCCGCAGTCAGCGCTCGCCGCGCGACTTTGACCGAGCCTCAGTCCAATCACTCATATCAACGTTCTAGCACGCCCAGCGCCCAGAAGACAACTTCAGAGCACTTGAGCTCCTATGACCCTTACAAGCGCTCTCATTCACCCGCCATAATGGCCGCAACGATAAAGCCACCTCATGATATTCGCTCCAATGGAGCCAGTAGCCCTAGTGTTCAAGCTCCTGGTGCTTACCATCGAGGTGCACCATCTCCTGCCCCCTCGAGTTCTGGACAAATCCCCATCAGTAACAACGGCTATCAGCAGCAGCCATCTCATCGACCCTTACATAATCGGCCTCTGAGTCACGCGCCGCCTTCAAGTTTGGAACACGTTCCCAACGGAACGCATCAGCTCAATCATCAACATTCACAAAGCCTATCATCAATGACGATGATGACATCACCCGCGTCTTATCAGGGCGCCGGTACTTCTCAGCTACCGTTTCGACAGCAAGCCCCGCCAAGTCATGGTGGTCGCCCCCTGTCAAATCAAGCCCCTCCCCCTCATCACTCTCAATCCGGTGGATACGGCGCACCCAGACCACCTCAACACTACGGCTATGCCCCTCCACCCTCAAATCAACCTCCGCCATCAGTCCCACCCGCACCCACGTCATCTTACCAAAGTCAGCCATCGGGAGGACCTCAGAATCAATATTCACTTCCCCCATCTCAATCCCAGACGTTTAATGCATCTCAACTCCAGTACTATGGTGGAGGTGGTGGTCCGATGGGCTCTGCATCTACTGCTCCCAATCATAATCGAACTCCTAGTTCAAACTCGCTCCAAAATCAAGCCGGCGCGGTCCAGCGTACCGCCAGCATTTACGGCAATCCGCCCGGGAGCCATCAAACAAATTATTACCAACAAAACTCTCAACCACAGCCATCTTCTCAACCTCCTCCAAGCAACCAGTCCAAACCTCCTTCGCCGACCGGAAATTATACCGAATCTGGAGAACCTATTTTGTTTTATGGTCAGTAATTTCCCTCGGGTGTTGATCTTCATCTGTTTTTATCTGTATTGACTCTTGACCAAATGGATGAAACAAACTTGAAATTTTTTTATTTCTTTCAAAACAAAAAACCCCCCGTGCGAAAAAAAAGTGCGAGCGCTGTACGATTATGCAGCTACGATGTCTGAAGAGTTTTCTTTCCAAGCTAACGATATCATTGGGATCACCCACACCGATCCGGATGGTTGGTGGCAAGGCGAACTGATGGACGAGTTTCGTCGATCCCAATCTCAATCCAATGGTCATGGTGGCAACGTCTTGCCGAGTAATTTTGTTGAAGTACTAAATCAATAATAAATGGTCTGTTTTCTGTCCACCTCTAGTCCTTTCCCGAGCCTCTTTGTTCATATGTGAGCTTACTCTCTGTTACTGGACTGCTCTGTTTTGTTTAGCGGGATACGGGCGCGAATCCTCTTCTTCCCATCCCGTCTTTTCAAAATTAAGACCACTCTTTCCACTTGTATAAGTTTTCCTCCATAATCTCTCCGTCTCGTCAGGGCCTCGTACACTAAAACAGAAACCTGAGTTGAAAATCAGCACGAACAAAAAATAAAAAAAGAAAACACTTCGGTCGCTAATGATTATATGCAGCCTTTCTTGCAACTCCTAAACTCAGTCCACCCGTTCGTATCTATCATCGTACCAGTAGCAGTTTTCAGCCAGTTTGTAACTTCTTTCATCTTCCTACGATTTCTTACTCTTATCATTAGGCGCTATGACCACGTTACGTGAGAAATTGATCAACCAAATGGTGTTTAAATGAAGTGATTTGCGATGCTGTGACATGATCGAGAAGAAAGAGTTTACATCACCCCATCGAGGATGTTTTTCTTCTTGAGGGGGGGGGGTGTATATTTAGATTGTTTCTTTTTTCGTTACTTTCGTTCTCTTTGAATTGTAGTACTTAGAAGAAAGATTTCTATTATATCGTATAACTTATATCGTTCCTCTCTGGATGTGACATGCTTTCTTTTTTTTTTGTTCTTTGTCGATCGCCTGCAGCTCCTCTACACAGAAAAGGAAAGAAAGCATGGTGATGATGATGATGAGGGGCCAAGACCGCTCATCAAGCCATCGAGATGTCGGGCGAGCGGGCGTGACGCGATGGCGGGCCCCCAACCGCAGCGGTCCCGGAGCTGCTGCGGGGGACGGGTGGTGGTCGGATGAAGCAGTCGCTCGGTCAAAGCCCCTAGGCACACGGCGTGGACATCGGGAGTGCTAAGGGCTGTAGTGCGAGATGAAAATTCCCCCAAGGGAAATATATTTCTTAGATCATAGGTGCCTATATATATGCTGAATCTACATACCTACATATTTGGGTTGTTGAGCAATAGGTAAGTCCATATTTGTAATTCTATGGACGTACAATTTGAAACTATGGACGTGAGAGTATGTTATAGTCATGAAACGTGTTAGGACATATTTTCTCAGTATGACAGCTATAACAAGGGCGACCCTAGCGATGTCGGGAGCCTTGGCCCTTCTTCACTCCTCGGCGGGGCCCCGGACGTGCCTGCCCCCCCCACCCCTTTGGCCATCGTGCCAGTCAGAGCCGCTCCGGCTCGCTCCTCTCAGGGCTCGGAGGGCCCAGACACCGTGTCTCCGAGTCTCCATTCAAGAAGAGAGAATGAAAAAAAAACCATTCTCATCATTCATATTGACCAATCAAATCTTCATTGGGTCTAGTAATGGTTTTTTTTTTTTTGAGGCGAGTGTGTGTGTGTGTGTGTGTGTGTGTGTGTGTGTGTGTTGAGTTTCTCATGGGTAAGCGTAAGACTGTGGATTGATTCTTATGTTGATTGGTTTAGAGCTGAGAAGAAGTTGAGGGATGGAAAGGAGGTGAGAAGAGAGATAGAAGAGCAATTGCAAGTTCTGACTGAGTAACCAGAGATAGAAGGGATCTTGAGAGCCAAAGTTAGAAGTGGATTCCATCTGATGGTACATAACGTGCTCTTTGGTGTCATACTTGTAGACTGGGGTAGATGATACTGAGGGGTGGGAAATGAGTTGATTTGATGGTCAAGAATAACCCCACAAGGTTTGGAGCATGCCTCTTGCCTGGGTATAAAACTTGCAAGCTCCTGCAAGCAAAGCCAGTTGAGTTTTCCCATCACTCAAACACCCCAAGTCTTGACTATACTACTGCCATAACATATACCCAATTATTTGATTAAGTATAGACATTAAGATGTCTCTAACCAATCATGGATGCAATCACTGAATTCAGAGGAACAATTGCTGTCTTCCAAGCTCTGCAGTCCATGGTAACCACGTGTGAAGTGTGAGCAGTGTTGACGTCACAAGGTGGCTTGTCACTCAACTCTTCTGGAGCCAATCAGAAGGGAACTGCCAGAGCCAGAGGGATCAAGCAGTAGGAATCAAGTCTGTGGTCATGTCTCTCAAGTTGATTACAACCCACTAGCACCTGCTCCCAAGATTGAGTTTCAAGGAGAGTGTAGCCCTAGTAAGTGATCATGATGGATACAAGAAAGGAAACAAAAAGGCAATCATAAGGGATCTACTGGTATTTCTGAGGCTCCAAAGGTAGTTGATGGCCACACCTCCACCATCTCTATGCCTTGAACCAATTATCAAACCACTGATCAGCCACATCATGGAACAGGTGCCAAGCAGGGTTGCAGAGGTTGCAAGGTTTAGAATCCAAGTGGTGTTGCCAAGGCAGAAGGCAATGGAGAGGAAGGAGATGGAAGGGAAGGAAATGAGGAGGAATGGAATGGAATGGGTGGAAGGCTAGTGGGAACAGAGATTGAGATGGAAGGGGTTGGATCAGAAGGCCAAGGGGAAGAGGACCACACAGATGCCAAGGTTGTGGCTCCAAGCCAGGCTGATCCTTAAGGGTTCTGAACAGCAATGTGGGTGAAGGTCCTTTGAACCAAGTTCAAAGGAAAAGGCCACACAAAGTGGGAATGGACAAAGGAGGATGGGAGTTGAAGTTGAAGCAAGCTTGAAATGAAGATTTCAAGCCAATCTTCAAGGATGGATTCATGGAACAGGTGAAAATGATTTGAAGGATCCTGAGATCAATCAACAAGCTGGGGGGACATTGAGGAATTCTGTGAGATTCTAAAAGGATCTAATGAGACTTGAAAGAAATTTGAAGGAAAGATAAATGAAATGTGATATATTTTTGATTTTTTTTTATCATTTTCATTATTCTTAACACATTATTTTTCTCACAACTCCTACCCTTAAGCTCAAGCGTTTTTTAGGACCCCATGCTCATCTCTTACACATGGAAAAACCCTTCATGACACAGAGATTTCAAGAATTTTTAGCTTTGGGAAATTTGAAACTGTAGCCTTGTAGTTAGCTGGGTATCTAAAACTCTCATAAAAAAAAATCTTGAATAATTTTTCAAAGCATCAGAAAAAACTTCAAAGATCCATCCAAAAAATTCAAGAAAATAAAAATAAGAACAATCTCATAAAATTTTTAGAGCCATTCCTTTGGTTTTTAAATTTGTTTTTCTTTTGGTGCTTTGGAATCTCAATAGGTTGAAAAATTAAAGAGCTTTAATATTTTTTTTTTTTTTTTTGGAGGGTGGGGGGGGGGATGTTATTTGATTTATACTTGGCCCAAAACAAATAGGCCCCAATTTAAAAATACTTCAAAATAACACATCCTTTTCAATTTATTTTTGGTTTTTTACTTATTTATTTTTTTAACATCAGGCATCAAAGTTTCTATGAATGTTTTTTTACACAAATTTAGCAAAAATAAAATGAAATAAAAGACAAAACAAAAAATGATTCAGAGTGCTTATTACAGATGAGTATTCTAGACCACAATAGATCCATTTCAGCAAAAATGATTGGGAATAGAAAAGGGTGGTCTGTCTTTATTCATCCTATTTTTTTTTTGCCCTCAAGCAATTTATTATGATATTTTCAAGCTTTAAGTTTAAAGAAATAGTTTTGGTTTTTCCAAAATATTATCTCTTGGTGAATTTGAGGAACTATATGTTTCTCAAGAACTAAACCAACAGAATAGTAGGGCAATTGACCCGTTTTGGTTTGTGTTCTGGTTTTTTGAATCCTTTGGCATATAATAAATTCAATATGAATTTTCATTTTTTGCAGTTCCCTCCCCCTCTCTTGGAGTACTCCAATCCTCTCATCAACTATCACATCAACCTCTTCCCCCCACTCATCCCCACCAATCTCCACCCCACCCCCCTCCACAGCACAGCACAGCACAGCACAGCACACCACCCCCCTCCACAGCACAGCACAGCACAGCACAGCACAGCACAGCACAGCACAGCACAGCACAGCACAGCACAGCACACCACACCACACCACACCACACCACACCACACCACACCACACCACACCACACCACACCACAGGACAGCACAGCACACCACACCACACCACACAACACCACACCACACCACACCACACCACACCACACCACAGGACAGCACAGCACAGCACACCACACAACACAACACCACACCACACCACACCACACCACACCACACCACACCACACCACACAAGACCACACCACACCACACCACACCACACCACACCACACCACACCACACCACACCACACAACACCACACAACACCACACCACACCACAGCACAGCTTTTTTTTTTTGGTTTTTTGAAGGAATTCTTTCAGGTACAAAAGATATATCCAAAAAATCTGAAAAAAAAGGAAAGCTCTTTGAATTTCCCTTCAACGCTTGAATAGCTGAAATAACCAATCAAAATTAATTGAAATAGCCAAAATAAGAATCCAAAACACCATTGAAAAATTGTTTTTTGTGGATTTGTTTAATTTTTTGATTACATTTTTGGAGGGGTTCTAATGCCTCCAAAATTACCAATAATTTAGTTTAAGGGTTTATGAACCCCTTTCTATGGGAATGGACAGTCAGAATGCAAAAAAAAAATACAAATGAATTCTTGAATTTCCTGTAAAATAAAGTATATCTTTCCATGTAGCAGCAAAGGCACACAATGGCATGCAGCTGTAAAATTCCATGATTTCAAGGATTTGGGGTGTGAAAAAATTAATGCGCTCTTCATAACACAAAAAAAGGCCAATGTTAAATTTTCAACCTCTCAACCCCCATTTAATACCAAAAATGGGTTGCATGGCGCAATTTGCAACCCATTTTGGGTTGTAAACAGCCATTTGCAACCCGTTTGACTCAAAAATGGCCATTTGCAACTCAGGTGGGTGGTGAATGGCATTTGGCAACCCAGAATGGGTTGCAAACCGTGCCAAGCAACCCATTTTGGGTAGTGAATGGCAAAAAAAACAATTTTAATTTAAGTACTTATCTCATTCTATCTATATATTTTTTTGTATTTTTATTTTTAATTTAATTTAATTAACTAATTTATTTTTGATATATGTATTTATTTATTTCATTTTGTTGAAATTTATTTGTTTATATTTTTTTAACATTTATATTTTTTTTGCAACCAATTCTGGGTTGCAAAAAGCCATTTAAAACATGTTTGACTCACAAATGGCCATTTGCAACTCAGATGGGTTGTGAATGGCAGTTAGCAACCCAGAATGGGTTGCAAACCATGCCACGCAACCTATTTTGGGTAGTGAATGGCAAAAAAAAAACAATTTTAATTTAAGTATTTATTTCATTCTATCTATATATTTTTTTTGTATTTTAATTTTTAATTTAATTTAATCAATTAACTTATTTTTGATATATGTATTTATTTATTTATTCATTTCATTTTATTTAAATTTATTTTTTTATATTTTTTTGAAATTCATATTTTCAATTTGATTAATTCCGAGTATTATTTTTCTCACACATCCAACCCTGTATTTCATACATTTTGACATTGGTGCATGGTTGTGCCCCTTTAGTATTTCATGCAAAAATGCTTTATTTCACGCAACTTTCAAGAATTAATTTTTTTTGAATTCTGAATGCGCAGCCCTGTGGCAGGGGTTCTTAAAAACCTAAACCAAATCTTGAGTATTTTCAAAGGCATTAGAACCCCTTCACAAATGCAATCAAAAAATGAAAAAAATTCTGTAAAAGCAAATGTTTGCATGGGTTTTTGGATCCTTCTTTTGGCTATTTTTGTTGGTTATTTTTGGTTATTTCAGCTGCCAGAACTTTTTACCAACATTGATAAAGTCTTCAAGTATTTCTCTCATATTTTTTGGATGTATCATTTCACCTTAAAAAATTCCTTCAAAAAACACAAAATAACAAAAAAATCAAATTTCTCTTTGGACATTTGAATCCTTTTATTTTCATTTTTTATTTCATTTTTGGGGTAATTCAAGCTATAAAAAATTTAAAACAACATTCAAAGAGAATTTAAATATGTTTTTGAGATTCTTTGGATGTATTATTTTACCTTAAAAAATTTCTTCAAAAAAGCAAAAAATTCAAAAAATTTAATTTTTTTTATTTGATTTTGGAACCTTATGTTTGCCATTTTGACTTTTTTTTTGGTGTTTCAAGCTTTGAGAATGTTAAGAGAAAAATTCAAGAGCTTTTCAAAATTTCTTTTAGGTTTTTTTGGTTTCATTTTTGACCTTTAAAAATTCCATCAAAAAACCAAAAAATTTGAAAAATTCACTCTTCTTTAAGCCCTTCACATGCATATATTCAATATGACCAAAAAAATTTTCCTGGGACCACCACCCATCTTGGAGTGCCCTAATTATTTTATAAACCACCCCCTTGACCTGTTCCACCCTCCCATCACCCCCCACCACACCATTGCACTACCATACCATACCACACCACACCACACCACACCACACCACACCACACAACACCACACCACACCACACCATACCACACCACACCACACCATAACACACCACACCACACAAAACAATGCCACATAAAACCACACCACACCACACCACACCACACCACACCACACCACACCACACCACACCACACCACACCACACCACACCACACCACACCACACCACACCACACCACACACCACACCACACCACACCACACCACACCACACCACACCACACCACACCACACCACACCACACCACACCACACCACACCACACCAAACCACACCACACCACACCACACCACACCACACCACACCACACCACACCACAACTTTTCACACAACACCACCAACCACTCATCAAAACAACTTAATACTCCAGATACTTCCCAACAAGAACATCTCCTTTTCCAATGGCTCAAGAAAAAATCCACCTGTTTTTCAGAAGTGTTTCAACTGTTTAACCAGGCCCATCCTCCATTATCTCATCTAATCAAACTAGTGATTCAAATCCTCTTTCTCCTTATTCATCTACTCAAACTCTTGATTCCACTCCTCTGATCCATCCTCTTGAGATATCATATAATCAAAAGGAGGAGCTTGTTGAGGCTATCCAATCATGGGCAAATTCCCATGGATATGCCATATCTACCAAAGTATCAAATTGCAAGAATCAGGCCTACAATTACAAATGTGATAAATCTGGGGAATATAAACCCGGAAAAGATGCCTCCAAATTTGAAAAAATCAAGAAAGACCAATTTTCCTTTAAGATTATCAGGGAATTTTTCAAAAAGATTGAGAGTTTGGGTTGTGAAGGTTTTATGTCCAGAGCACAACCATCCACCTTCCATTGATCCCTCCACTCATCCCATCCACAGAAGAATCCAAGGGGAGAAAAAAGAGGTGGTTGAAAATTTATCCTAAGCAGGAATTCACCCTTTAAAAATTCTCAACTCTCTTATTCAAAACTCATCATCACCTATCCATAAAAATCCTCCTACAATTTACAAAAGAAGATCCCAAATAAAAAAAAATGCCTTTCATGGCAAAAATCCTGTCAAGCACTCATGATGGAACTCAGGAATTCTCTTTTTTACTACAAAATGAACAATGTGGATGGTCAAATTTACTCCTTATTTATTTCACACCCTGATTCCATGAAAATTCTCAGCCCTTTCCCTACTCTCATTATGATGGAATGTACATATAAAACCAAAAAATTTGAAATTCCTCTTCTTCATATTCTTGGGATAAAAAATTCTGCTATAAGCTTCTCATTTGCATTATGTTTCCCATCTCAAGAGAAAAAACAGAACTATGATTGGGCCCTGACTCAACTTCAGCAAATATTTCAAGGTAAAGAACCTAGTGTGATTGTGACAGACAAGGAACAAGCACTTATTAGCTCAATTGAATTGGTTTTTCCTTCCTCCAATAATCTTCTCTGTGTCTGGCACATTTTCAAGAATATTCAAACTCATTGCAGGAAGCACTTTAACTCTGAAGATGAATGGAAGCTATTCCAGAAACAATGGCATCATTTGGTCTTTTCACAATCTGAATCAAGCTATTACAAAAACTTCACAAAAATTTCTCTGGTCTGGAATCCTCCCACTTCTGACTACCTTCTTGAAAACTGGATTCCTCTAAAAAGGAAATTGGTCTCCTATTTGGCAAACAAATATTTTCACTTTGGAAACAAAATTACATCAAGAATGGAGGTTTCTCACTCCTACATTAAATGTTTCATCAATTCTTCTATTGGCTCTTTCCATAATTTAGTTCAAAAAATTCACAGTTCCATCACCATCCAAGCCCATGAGAGAGAAATTGAAGCCTCTCAGAAATGATTCAAGAATCTCATTTGTTTGCCTCACTGTGTGGATTATCTTTCTGGAAAGATAAGCCACTTTGACCTCAAAATCATTCATTCATCTGATCAAGTTCCTGATTCTTCCCTTAATTGTAACAACTCTGGTTACTCTTCTTACATGGGTATAACACGTGTTCAAAAAGTCAAATTGGCCATCAGAAAGAGTGAACTCTTCAACCTTGATGATTTTCATCCTCAATGGCATGTCAAAGCTCCCATCTGAGTAAGTTTTTCTATTTTTTTTTGGGATTCAATTTCAAATGAATAATGTCCTGATTGATTTTGATTTTACTTTCTCCAGTTAACTGTGAACCCTGAATCAACTGAAGATTCTGCAAAATTTGAACTTACAACCAAAGACAGTAATGAAAAACTATATTTCACTAAACTTTTTAAAGCATTCAGAAAGTTGTTACCTGGAGAACAGCTACCTTATCTGGGTGAAAGGATGAAGCTGTACAGTGGAAGATATCAACTTACCCTGATTGAAGAGCCAAATTCTACTCAAAGATCCAAAGTTAGAGGAAGACCCAAAGCTGAAGCCAATAAGTACAAGAATATCTCTCATTTCTCAAGCAAAAGAGATCCATCCCTTTTGAAATATTTAGAAGAACCAAAGAAGAGAGGAAGGCCAAAGAAGAAATACATAGCAAATTTGAAGGTCAGTCACCAATTTTTTGGAGAAAAAAATATATCAACATTCATAATTAATTTTTTTCTTATGTGTTCATCTTTCAAGAACATGCAAGGCCATCCAAGGGAAGTTGAAGGGAAAAAAGAAGGATGAATCAGAGGAAGAGGTAATTTTATAACTATACTCATTTTTTCTGAAATGGGTTGTTTTTTTGATGATTCCTTCTCCTTTTATTAAAATAGAGTGGATTGCTGACTGAAGAGGAATTTCCAGAAGAAGAAGAGGTGCAAGTTTTGCATGAAGGGGAATATTCAGAAGATTAAGAGCTGCCAGATGTAGATGTAATTAGGATGGTGAGCTTTCATTTTCTTTTATTCTTGGCTAATTTGTTGGATATTATTTTTCATTAATTTTTTCATTCAAACCTTTATCAGAGGTCTGGAACCATTGTGAATAAGCAAGTTGCTTCTCCTGAATACAATCCTGGGACAAGAATCAAGAGATTGAAGGTATCCAATAAAGATGGTGATTCTCCTTACCATCCTCCTGGGGGGAAGGTATTAGCAGCCCCAACAATCAGTGAGAAAGTGAGTACATTTGGTATTTTCTCTTTTTTTAATTTTGTCTGATTTGTTTTGTTTTTCCTTAGAAAAATTCTCCCCTTCAACCCTTTAAATTTGAAAAGGAACAATCCATCTGCTAATCTTTTGACAAAAGTGAATAACCCAGTCCTTCACTTATTCCTTGTTTACCTAGAAGGTGCTTTGATTTTTAAACCAAAGCATGCCAGAGATTGAATGCCTTGTGTGAATGCGTCCATTAAGGAAACCATGCAAAGTGTTTTCTAATCAATGATTGTATTTGATTGATTGGGCTATGGCCGCGCCATTCCTGAAACATTGAACCTTTCTTTTTTTCCCCCGTTTTTTTTTCCTAATATCACCCATCTAATTCCAATAAAATACTTCCCACAGGCACTTGAAAAACACTTATTTACATTCCTTTCTTGCACCCCACTGGGGTGCGGCGGTTTGGTGAGGAGGAGGGAGGGGTGGACTGGTGGTTGTTGAGGTGGTTTGGTGATGAGGAGGGAGAAGTGGACTGGTGGTGGTTGAGGTGGTTTGGTGAGGAGGAGGGAGGATTGAACCAGTTTTTTGGTGGGGTGAGGTGGTTTTGAAGTTTTGGTTTTTGTCTAAGTCCACCAAAAAAAAAAAAACATAGTTAGCCTAGGATACTTGGTTAAACAACCAAAACAAAAAAAAAATTGGTGATTTTATTTTTTACCTATTTAAAAACCCAATGCTAATCATCAAAGTGAGCAAGTGTGTGGGGTAGAATCTACTCTCTCATGGCAAAAGATGAGGTAGAAGATGAGGCTGGGATGACTTGAGGAGTATCAGGAATATCTTCTTCAAATATTTTATCCCATTCATCTTTGATGTTGGCAAGAAGGTTGTGAAGGATTACACAACTGATAATCCAGTTGATGAAGAACTTCATTCCTTTGGAAGATTGGAGCTGGTTTTGCATCTCCTGTAATCTGGCCCATCTTCCTTTCAGGATTCCTATGGCATGCTCAATCCAAACTTGTGATTGGGAAAGATGATAGTTGAAATAGGTTTTGGCCTGATCATTGGTTGAAAGATTGCTAGAAGCTGGAACCACATATTTCCCGCTAGCATAAGCTGAATTGGCCAGAAGGTATTGATCTTGTTCAAATTAGTTATCTGGTTTTTGGGCAATCCAAATCCAATTGAAAATATATGAATCATGAAAAGAACCCGGAAGGCCAGCATGGAGGTATATGAACTTCTTGTTGTTATCACAAAAAAGTTGTAGTGCCACAGAGTATCTATAAAAACCAATAAAAAAGATTTGATCAGTGTATTATCAAAGGATTTGGAAAGGAAATTAAGCAATTGCCTTTTTTTCCAATCAAAATAATGGTTGACATCTAGCTTGGGGTTTTGACTCAAGGGGATAATGGTTCCATCAAAAAAACCAATGTAACCAGGAAAGCCTTCAGTCTCCATTACTTGAGATATCTCCTTGCGGTCTTCTTTGGTTGGCCAACAAAGTACAGAGCTATGGAAAGATAGGCTATCAATCATGACTCTTTTGTTGTATAAGTCAATCAATCCATAACTGACCAAGAATAGATTTTCTAATCAATGAATTTCTGCTCCATTTCCATTTGATCCCAATCTACAAAGGCCAACAGCCAGTTGGATAGCTGTATTGCCTTGAAGATTCCAAGAATCAGTCTGGAAGATGTGGTGGTCTTCAATCATCTCCAAAAGTTTCATGAAAGAAGGCAATAAAGTTTGGAACAGTTTCTGGAAGCTTAATTTGGGAAGTAGGTGAAGCTTTTGCCTTTCATAAATAGGTTTGTGGAGAGTGTGTCTTTGTGGAACCATGTATTGCTTTTCCAATAGAGAATTCAAAGCTAACCAAGTTGATTCCAAATTGGAGTCTGAATCTGAGTCAAATAAGAAAAAAAGTTCAGTAAGCTTTTTTTTGCATTTTCAACTTGCTGCGGGGAAGTTTGATTGGAAATGTTTAGAAAGATGGTGATGTGATGATGATGGGATGTGTGTGAAGCAATGGAGATGTGAAGCAGTGGAGATGTGAAGAAATATAGATGTGAAGCTTGGGAGATGTGAAGTGATGGAGATGTGAAGCAATGGAGATGTGAAGTAGTGGAGATGTGAAGCAATGGAGATGTGAGGTCATGGATATGTGAAGCAATGGAGATACAAAGTGATTGAGATGTGAAGCAATGGAGATGAGATGTGTGTCATGCATACGGATTTGATGAGTTGGAGGTGTGGATGGGTGTTTTGCATGCCATGGATGTTGGATGGATGAAATGGCGGGTTTGATGTTTGAAACCCTCCATTTTCATGAAAACCGCCATTTTGAAATACACCAGTTAGGAGGTATGTGTATTTCAGAAACCCGCCATTAAAAATGGCGGGGTTTTTCAAAAAAAAAATGGAGGGTTTCTAATGGCGGTTTTGCTAGCTTTGATACACCCTAATATTTCAGTAAAGATGATCCAAGGATTAGAAATTAATCAATTCTAAATGGTTCTAAGATAAAAAATCTGCAAAGGATGGGGATTTAAATGAATTAAAAGGAAAAAAATAAGCCAGAGAATCTTTTAGAAATGTATTTGTTAGAATATGCAAAAAAAATGGAAACTTGTCAGACTCAAGATATATATTAAAATATGTTATTGAGAATAAAAAGATGGTACAACTAGTTAACTCTAAAAATTCCTACTTTACCTAAACAAAAATAAGGAAGGAGATTTCCTCAATTTATTTCAAAATCAAAAAATTGTTCAATGATTTTATAAAAATAATTTAACACACATGGAAAAATGGAAGAATCTAAAAATCAGGATTTGATCCTAAAACATAGAATTTCAGTTCAAGCTAATTTGAAAAATTTTATTTTGAATGCAAGGTGAACTAGGGTGCAAGTTCATGAGAAAATTATCCCTCTGTAAAGAATGAAATTCCAAAATTGTAATTTAGGTCATTGAGTTCATAAATATTGAATAATTGATAAAAACATCCAAATGTGGAAAAAAATTGAATTGAAAAAGAAGTTTGCCTTTGGAGGAAATAATTCAACCTCTGATAGATATGTACAGACTTGAGTCATTATTTTCATGAATTTTGAAGTGATTGAAATTTAAATAAAGCTGATTAAAAGAAAAAATCCTCATTAGCTTCATTGGAGTTAATTATAATTTTTCAAATATTTTCTCACTACTTTCTCCAGATGGGAAAGTCATGGAAGGCTCCATTAAATTGAAGAAAGTCATGCACAACTTTATTAAGTTAAATTAAGGTTTTTTTTACCTTCTTTGGTGGTGAAATATTTCACAAATGGTAAATTTATTCATGGAGGCCTAAATTTACCATTTTCCTGGATGAATACACCAAATTTCTGAATTTTTTTTGAAAAAGTTAAGAATTAGAAAATTTATCAATCTCCAATTAATTGATAAATCCTGGAAAATAAAAAATTTCAAATGATAATAAATATGAATAAATATAGAAAATTGTAAAAATTTACCCACCCATCATCATCCAAAATGATAGATATCAAGAAAAAATAAATAAATTGAGAAAAAACATCATGAATTTTAAAACAATTCCATCATTAATCCTCAGAAATTTCTGTTTTTTGAAATTTTAAAGTCCAAAAAAAATATGTTTGCATGGGATATAAATTGTGATATATTCCCATGTTTTCATTGATGAGAAAGAGAAGCATCCAATTATTCAATTTATAAATAAAATAAATTTTAATTTTTATCTTTTTAACATTGAAATGAATTTGTTTAATTTTCAAATGGTGTTGGTTAAGGGATGGTGTCATAATTTATAACCCCAATTTTAGGAATTTGAAAATAAGTAGAATTTTCATTGAGAAAAATTAAATAGAAAATCCTGAAATAAATTTTGTATATAATCTCTACATGATCAATCAAAAAGGGAAATATTTTTGGCTTAATATTTTGTTATTTGTAAAAAGGGAAATATTTTTGCATGAATGTTTTGCTCTTTTATTTTCAACTTCCTATGTGAAAGCATTTCATTTATATTTTACCTGTGAATTTTCTGAAAATTATATTTTTTATCTCTCATTTTACAGACCAATTCTTGTCTTGATCTTCCCCATAATTATTACAGATCATATCCAAGGTCCTGCGTACCAAAACAGAATCCACAACTTCCATCTCCTTAAGTTTAAAATAAATCAACAAAGTCTCAAATATTTCAAGGATTGGCATATTCAAGATTGAAAAAATCAGAAAATAAAAAGGAAAAACAGGAATGACCAATTTTAAATTTGGTAAAATTTTAATTTTAAATTTTTCTTCTCAAATTTCCCATAGAAATACAGATTTTTATATCCAAAATCTGCTGGTTCTCAAAATCATTTTTAACAACTTCTTTTTTTCCCAAGCTCTCATGTGGGCTCCCTTTCAAAAAATTCAAAAGATGATCAATAAGTTTTGTTCAATGACTGAATTCTTTTTTGAATCTTTCTTCCCCTCTTTTATTCCAGGTCTCCACTTTCTGGTGACTCATTGATTGAAAGTTACCCCAAGAAGATTTTTGAATCTTTTTAAAAACATGCTTGACTTCATGCAGGTTTTAATTTTGTATTCTTGTTTTAAATAGCATCAATTCATGATTGAATTAAAATCTCCCTTCATTGCACAGAAATTGAAAATGCTTTCTAGCAAGGTTCATCAAGGATTTCAGGCCCAACCTATCTCAAAGCTCATTTCAAGCTTTCAGAAATCTAAGTTCAAGCTTTGCCCAAGCTCCACTGCAGCGTGACTGTGCATTGCACACAGTGACTGAACAAATTTTATGATTTGATAATCAAAATAGTTCAAATAGAGAATGGGGAAAGCTTCAACTAGACCTTCCTCAATTGAGCTTTCTAGAAAGCAAGATGAAAGGTCTCCTGGTGCCTCATCCTAATTAAATGAATGATTTTAAGTTTCAATTCTCAATTGATTGCAATAGACCATGGAATCT
Organism: Puccinia polysora; assembly: GCA_025617555.3. Classification (NCBI taxonomy): domain Eukaryota; kingdom Fungi; phylum Basidiomycota; class Pucciniomycetes; order Pucciniales; family Pucciniaceae; genus Puccinia; species Puccinia polysora. The sequence continues at coordinate 32,207,352 of CM062639.1, forward strand.
TGAAGATTTTTCACATTCTGGATTATATAGAGATTTTAATTTTGGAGAGAATCAAGATAAAATTTACTAGGAGACTATTTTATCTTACTGAGGAAATTGGAGCCAAGGCCTCCCATTCCAGATGTCATTTTTGATTTCAGTTTTAATGATATTGGAGACTCATCACAATTGAACATTGTTGAAAAATATTTATTTATGAAAATTCAAAACTCTTGGAAAAAATTGAATGAATCATCTTAAAAAACTGTTTTTAAGAGATTGAATTTTTAAAGTAATATCATTTTTTGTATTTTTGAAATATTTTGAAAAATTAAAATTGTTGATGATTTTAGGACAATCAGAAAATATTTTTTTTATTTTTTAATATTTTATGATTTTTTTCTAATATAATTCAACTCTTGCATTCTTAAGATTTAGAAAGTTTGGATAAATGAACAATTTCAAGAAAACAAAGAATTTTTCTTGAAGAGGAAAAAACTGTTTCCAGATATTCAAATATGAAAAAATTCATTGCAAAGGAACCAGACCCAATCTTGCCCATTTTCTTAAGAAATTTTGTATTTTCTTAAGAAAGTTTCTGTTTATGAAGCATGGTCAAATTGGAAAAGAGAGGGATTAAAATTGGCCAGGATATTTTTTTTAATAAGTTGAATATTTCTTGGCATTGATTCTGATACCCTTGGAAAGGTTCCAATAAAAAAATTATTTGGAATCAAAAAATACCATCTCAAAAAGTTTCCTGTGCAAGGCTCATAGTCAACATAACCAATTCAGGCTATGAAAGAAGGATTCCATGCATTATTCATATATTGAATTTTCAAGAGACAGGAGTATTTACTTTCAATTTTCCAGAGAGCAGTCTTAAAATCATTTTCAATGAAATATTTTAAAATTAAGTAAAGGAGAATAATTGAGGTGATTTTTGAAAGTTAAATTCAAGGAGACTGAAATAATTATTTATTCTTAAAATTTTGATTTCAAACAAAAGACCAAAGAGGATATTGAGGCAAGCATTTTGGAGAAAGGTTTTTTTTGATGGATACAAGTTTTTTTATTCAAAAATTAAAACAAGCCTATAATCAGTTTTTTTAATCCAAATTTTGCCTTTCGAATCTTTCAATGCCGGTTTATATAATTTTGTTTATAGGACTGTACACAAATTTATTCAGTTAGTGACCAATCTGAACAATTTTTATTTTTCCCTGAGATATTAATGATAATTAAAAAAATTAATATTGGCTGAAGTTCTGTTTTATTTAGTGAGCTTAGGGTTCATCAAAATGCTCATAGTTCTTATTGAAATTTAAATGGGAAGCCCCCAAACTTTAGAAGTGGATAAATTTTTTCCATTTGAGGTGTCACCTTTCATATGAATAGGTAAGAAATCAAATGGAAATCAAAAATACCCTCAGCATTTATTCCAATGTCTTCAGATTATATTATCATAAATTTAATCTAAATGAATGTTTCTTTCCTTGGAAATCTAAAAATTGAGACTGCATATCCAAAAAACTTTGACCAATCTTCATTCAAATTTTTTTAATTTTTTGAGAAAAATTGAATTTAAATCCACCAGGGGGCTTGAAGCTAATATTAGCACAAAAATGAAGAATTTGTTAAAGATTTATTCCAAAATTCAGAAAAAATACTCACTTGTTGTTTACAAGTAATAAATTTAAATATTTTAATCAGATCAAATCAAATAATATCAACCAGGGTGGAACTGTTTGAGCCTGGAGGTTCTGCAGAATTGATCATTTGATTAGAATATAAATCTTCTGACTATGTCTCAAGTCTTTCTGAAGGACTTTATGGAATTTTGGGGGTTTTTTACTCATAAAAATTTGGTGAACCATGAGCTATGGATGAGTTGAAATCATTTTGGGGTGGGTGCAGGTTTTCAGTTTTTTGAGCCCATTTTGGGGAAATTTATGAATTTTGCCTCTTTTTTCACCTTATGAAGATTTTTTTGAGCTGGAAAAACTGGGGCTGCTGATTTCAAGAAGTTTTTACAGAAAAATTGTTTTTGTGACAAGTTCCTGATTAAAAGGCATTTTCAAAAAAAGGAAAAAAATGAAAAAAGTAAAATATTCCAAGAATGTGAAAGGTGAAATAAATATATAAAAGTGTGAAAAAGATGTAAAAAACATGCAAAAAATTTAATCAAAGAACTTAAAAATTGGAATTATTGGAAAGAAGCCATGAAAATTTAAAAAATTAATCTTGAAAATCTGAAAAAAAAAGTTCAAAAATCTGATCAAGTTTTTCCAAAAAATTTGAAAATAATCATAATTTCTAAAAAAAAAGAAAGAAAGAAAGGATCCAAGGATGAGCTTTCTTATTTTATTCATTCAGGTAAAATGGAAATTTCAAAATTGAAAAACAAAAAATGAAAAATCAGCAAAAATAAAAAAAACCAAAAAAAATATGCAAAAAGAAAAAACTGAAGTTTAAAATCATATTGAAAAAAAGGAAAAATATAAAAAAGCTTGATGGAACAGCTCCAAAGAACTTGAGTTTTTGAAAAATATTCCAATGAAATTCAAGCAAAACAACAAAGCAATTCAGAAACTAAACAAATTTTTCAACATTTGGAAAATTAATTTAATAAGTTGTTCTCTCAAGTGTTTTTTTTGGTGAGAAGATTCTGGTGTTTTGATTTGGTGATGGTATGGTGAATCCAGTGATTTTGGTTGGGTGGTAAACTACCACTGGTCATTTAACAAGCCAAGATTGATGGCTGGACAAAATGGGTTGATGGGGCAATAGCCAAGGGGGCCTTATCTTGTTGGGTCATCAACCCCAATTTGCCATTGATCAACTCAGAGTGAAAAGAATTTATTGGCTTTTTTTGTGATCCTCATGAACTTTATAACAAATAGGATGGCCTCCCCTTGATGCCAAACGCTTGGAAGCTTCAGTGGACAGCTGCCATGGCCAAATAGATGGCGCACCCTAATTGGTTGACCACCTGACAAGAAGTGGTTCACTAACTGCCACACCCCTTTGAGCACCGGCCAACCCTGGTTAAACAAAAAAACCACCAAGTTGAAAAACAAACCAAACTCAGTGGACAAACTGTATATGTGTTTTGATTTTTTTCCCCACTGTATTTCTGTGGTTTAAGCAGGTTTTGAAGGGTTTGAGAAGTAGTTTTGGTGGGAATAAGATGATTTTTAATACATATAAAATGGCTTTTTACATTGATAAACTTGTTTTTGGATTAAATAATGTGAAGACCTTTCATGTGATTTTGGCCAGAGGAAAGATTTCACAAGGGACCTTGAATCTGTTTATAGGTTGAAAAGCTTCATGGGAAGAATGGTGTCTTGGATTTTTAATATTTATATTATCATAAAAATTTTGAATTTGAGAATAAAGCATTTTGGAAAATCTTGGAATTAATTTTCCTGCTTAATTCACATTCATTTTTACTTTGAACCTGAAATGAAATTTGTTTTTCTTCAAAGACATTTCTTTCCAATTTTTCCAAATATTTTGTGTTTTAATTGGCTGAAAATTTACATTGAAACTTTGGAATATGAAGAAAAAGGCAAAAGGCTGTGACCAAGGAATCAAAACAGAAACACTAAATTTCTCAGTAAATTTATTAAAACCATGGTTTAAAATTTAATTATGTCAGGGATTTAAAATCTATTGCTACGCGTGGGCCATGTTTGAATCTGAAAATTCAGAAAAAAAATTCATTAAGATCAGTTGTTGACTTATCATAACAGTGATACTTTTACCAAAAAAATGCAAATCAAATAATACTAGAGTATTATGAGCAGTAAAGCTGCACCTTAAATCTGTTTAAATAGATTACGGGAATTTCCTTAACAGATTAAGGCTCAAAGGGTATTTTTTTATAACAATAAACTCACACCATTTATAGTAACAATAAATTTTACAACTCCAAAGGACTTCCCACTCAACCTTTCAGTTGATGAGTTAATTATTTGATAATTTTAATAATGAATTTTAAGGCCCCAGTCAATCTTATTCTTAAGATTAATGTAGGTTGGCTTTTGTTGGCTTGCTTCTATTGCAGGGCAAGCTGAAAAAGTAACAAAATAGCATAAATAAATAAATAATATATTAAAGGAGAAATAATATTTAAAATATTATTTCAAATTATGATTCTACATTAAATTTAAGGTAAGGTCACTCACTGACACCTACCTCAAATTCCCACTGCTTATATTTTTAAATAATTTCTGGAAATTTATAAAAAGGCACGGCCTTGGGATTTTGGCCATTTTGATATTTCAAATGAAACACCACATAAAGGTTTCAAAGTGAATTTTGGGTCAGAATCAAGGAATTCTGTGATTCAGAGAAGCTACAAGGGGAGATGTGATGTGTCACAATTCCCGCACGCAGCCGTGGCAACCAATACATTCGAACGCGGCTGAGAAGCAGCACTGCCACCCTGTCCGCTTACCCTGAAAAGCTGGGTACGCAGTCCCAGGCATCTGACATGTACACAGCCGCAGGACTATGGACTGACAGACTGACAGACGGCTGGAGAAGCCAAGGTACCACATAAAAATGCTAAAACTAATACAGGGACATACTACATATGCAATAAATGTCCCTGTGGATAGTAGATAGTCTAGAAATACATAGAATTATATAAAAATACTTAAATAAACTTTCTACATATTTTTTATAAAATATAATAAAAAATACCAAAAATGTCGAAAATAAGATAACTTAAGTTTGAAAAATATCTTAAAATACTTTAAAAATACAATTGTGAGAACTTCAAGACATCCGTATGTCCGTGACATACTGAGGAACCTGATTATGTAAAACATATTATTTATATTTCCATAGAATATATTTTTAATTAATTATTTCAAGTGAATTAACAGAATTTCAAAAATAAGGATCAAAATCAGTATTATGATTTTACTCCCATCAGCTAATACATAATGACAAACAATCTGACATCAGATTACCTGTAGGAATTTCTACTAAGGAGAAATATTAACATCTTGTGAGCATTTACTAAGGATAATTAATGAAATGATGATCAGGTGGATAGATTAGTGTTATTCACATGTCAAAACATCAATCAAAAAAGTAGAATAGTTCACATAACCTGTGGAATTAGATGCTACCCCTGGTATAGTCACAAGAACACGTGATGGGCTACCACTGGCTACCCTTCTAGCCTTAGAACCCATCCCTTTGAGCCCCTATAGCCCTCAGAAGGACAGCATTGGGATCCAAAAAGATATAAATAAAGAGCCCTTTTTGAGGTTATTGATACCCCAGAGCCAGTTATATTTACATCCAGAAACCATTCCAAGGTAAAAAAATACTTATAAGAGATAATTAAGTGATTTATTGATTTTGTCTGATTAATATTATCCGTCCCAAAAATCTTTTTATCACTTTGAACTGCTGAACAACCTTTTAACCCCAGTAAGAGGCTCAACCCATCAGTACACATCCCGAACAGGTACCTAAAGGATCCAATAACATACCAGTGAGTTTCATTATCCTTTTTATGTTGTGGAAGCTTGGTTACAAGGCCCTTCCACTCCACCATATATTTTTATATACATATTATCTTTGGTCAATAACTCCTTTAAGAATATAAATTAAAGGTTCCAAAGTAACCAGGTCTACATGTTTTCAAGTGAATTCCATGAAGAGAGGTGTTAAAGATCCCCAATATTATTGTGGCCCGTCTATTAATTGATTTAATAATCAATTTATTAATATTAGGGGGTATCAAAGTTAACCAAACCCGCCATTTTTTAATGGCGGGTTTCAACCCAAATCCGCCATTTCAAACCCGCCATTAAAAATCAAAAAAACCCACTTATTTCAGATCAGACGTGTCAAAGTTAACCTGAAATAAGTTGGTTTTTTCAAATAAAGTATTTAAATGCTTCCACCACCTGTCCGCGTCATACACCCCTGTCTTCCCACCTCTTTCTACCTCCAACCTCATTGGAAAATTTTTTACCCCCACCCTCATCATAAAATTGATTGACCACTCTCATCACTTTATCGCTCTCATCACTTGATCACTATCATCCACTTCATCGCTCTCAAAACTTCATCACTCTCATCACTTAACTGCTCTCATCACTTGATCACTCTCATCCACTTTATCACTCTCAAAACTTCACCACTCTCATCACTTTATCGCTCTCATCACTTGCGTAGCCCTTACTCTTTCAAATGGCCCCTCAGCAAACCTCCCCCCGCAAGTCCAACACAACCAAGAGAACATCTCCAAGGAACTCCACAACAAAAATCCTCCCCCATCAGCTTCCAAGGGCTCAAGTAAGCTCAAGAGAGCTGATCACATCATCCTGGTAAACTGGCTGAAAATTCCTTCCAACTACAATGCCTGCTTTGGATCTGACAATGAAACACGTGTTGGCAAACCTCAATCCTCTAAGGTCAATGGTTATCTCCTGATGGCCAATGAACTCAAGAACAAAACAAAAGGTAGGCTGGATCTATCATCCAAACAGATGAGGGAGCGGTTCAAAAACTATTGATCCAAGTACAAAAAGGCCCACTCCATGTCTATCTCCACTGGCTTTGGTATCACCAACTTGGACAAAGCCAAAGGAATCAACTCGGTGGTTGATAAGTTGGACTCCATTTGTCCTTTTTATATTCAAATGGATGAAATCTTTGGAAAGAAGGCCAACATCACCCCCCTAGCTGCTTTCGATGCCCAACAATCCAATTCCATTGATGCCAAGGACTTGGCTGGGGATGCTCAGCCTACCAACGGGGACCTTGTTGAAACCTTGGCCTTGGAGTGGCCCCCATCTGATGACAAGGAGGATATTCAAACACAATTGGCTCCAATCACTTCTACTTTGGTATTGATTGATCAGTCAATCCCGACCTTGGACCCCTCACTTCCTTCTTTTGATTGCTCTCTTCCTGGGGCAGAACAACTGGAGAACTTGCCCAATGAGGAGGATGTTATTCCTGGATCACCGTTGCAATCAACATCTGCTCAAGTAAGGAAATAAATTGTTTTTGATTCTGTCTGGTTGCTCCTGACTGATTTACATAGTAAAAAAACAGGCTCATCCATTTTTGATTGGCCAAAAACTCAAGCCAATGGGGCCTCCCACATTGCCTTTAAATACTAGTGAGGACTTTTAGACTCAAACCTCCTCTGCCAAGGGTAAGCAAAAGGCCTCCAATTCCATCAATGTCAACCCCAAAAGTCATCAAAAGAGGAGAAACACTTCCAGTTTTTTGGGCTTTGAAGAAATCATGGAGAAGCGAGATTCATGTAAGTTGATTGATTCAATATCCTTGCTTTCAAAATCATGATCATTGCCATTCCCCTCCAAAAAACAGTGAAATCAAAAATTGAATCAGATAAACTTCAGTTTGAAAAGAAAAAGTGGGATTGTCAACTGGCCATGGATGGTCAAAAGCAGCAAGCCGAGACTTTGGCTAATCAACAAAAATTGGATGCTGAGTGGAGGTTGAAACAAGCTGAGCTAGAGTTTCAAAAAGAGGAAAAGGAGAAGGATTGGCAGCAAGTGCAACTGGAAAAGGAGAGGGAACAACGGGCAAACAAAAAAAGGATAAGGTATCAGTAGCTTTGGCTTGCATTGGAAGTGGTAGATTGGTAGAAGAAATACAGCAGATTACTCAAATGCTGGGCTTGTAAATATATTTGCATTGATGAAAAAAAAACAAATTATTTTTTACTACAACAACGTTTGAGAGCATTCCTAACCCCACCAATATATAGATCTTTTTTGTTTTTATTGATATTTTTTTCTCTAGAGTAAATTTGGCCTTTTTTCATGTCCCTACAAGTGCTCTGAGTTTTTTTATTAATTTGGAGTGACATGGCCATTCTGGTATGGGTTGCTGTGTCCACAGCTGGAAAGGTACAGTGCTTTTACTTGTTAGCCGCCAAAACCATTTTGACTATACCTTTTTGCTTGAAATCAATTCCAAAGCCAAGGTCAGGAAAAAAAAATTTACCGTCCAAAACTTGATGTTCATGTGTATCTTCAATAAGTCGACCATTTGATTTTTTGGTTTGGACCACAAGTAAAAAGGAATAGCCAGAGATGTTGCCTTTGTCAATATGAGGAGAATTGTAAAAAGAATCCAAGGTGAAAGTGAGGTGTGGGGAGCAATCAAAAGGTGTAGTCTTGGAAACAAATTCCAACAAAGAGAAAGAGGGGATGTTGCTGTCCTTCATGGTATCACGGTTTGATTCAACGGCAAGTTTGGCCAAATTACAAAACATTTGTCCTAAAATTTGGGATACTTTGTTGGCCTTCAGGCTGAGGACAGCGTACTCTTGAGGAGAAGATCTAATGGATGATTTCTTCACATAACGTCCGAATAACTCCAAAGGGTTCATCAATTTTCTCCAACCAATCTCCCACATTTTTCCACCCCAAGATCTTGAGGGACCAACCGGGTTGACAAATTTTTTTGAACAGTGAAGGAATGTCGTCACAAAGTTGATATCTTTCTTATCTTGCTCAGATAGTTGATCCAAAGGCACAAATTCAATGATGGCAACCAGAGCATGGTGATCAGATTGGTTGAGAACGATAACCTTTCCATGGTGGAAGAAGTGGAAAGCCCCAATTGTCTGTTTTGCTTGCTTAAATTCTTCCTGGGTGGGTTTTTGAGGGTTCTTTTTCTTTTCAGCCATGATAGCAGGGTACAGATCCAAAGGGCATAGCTTTTGTCTAGACCAGGCAAACTTTTCCTTGATCCAGTTGTCAGTCACTTCCAAAGAAATTTCCGAATCCCTCATTTGAGCCCTCCTTTTTCTACAATTCCTCTGCTTGCCACCTCTCTTTATGTTTTTCATACCATCTCCTTCCATCTTTCTCCCTCCCAGGCACTTGCTGCACCCAAGGTGAGGATCAAGGTGAAATTTGAATGGTTGTATAACATTTTGAGTTTGGTAGGCAGTGAAGGAATCGATATCAAAAAAGGGGTTGGACAAACAAAAAGACCGGTCAAACAAATGAAAAAAAAAATGTCAGCAACGTTCTCATTATCGGCAACAAACGGTGGGATTAAAAAAATAAAAAAGAGATGAAAATCAACACTTCCTCTGCTTGCCACCTCTCTTTATGTTTTGATCAACACCAAGAGCTCCAAGCAACTCAACTCGGAAGACCACCAGACTGAAAAAAAGGGGCAGACCAGCTTATCCTTTGATCCCCTCCCTCCTCCCATTGTCAGTCTCATCCTCCTACCCAGTAAATTGTTTGGATTCAGGATCGGAAACCTGATTGCTTGCTCTCTTCTGACCCAATAGGCAATCATGGCCACCATCCCATTCTAGACATTTTGCAATTTTGGGAGGAACCAACAAAAAAAAAATAAAGGGACAACGGTCAGTCATCCGAGTTGAGTTGATCGACCCCCCCTGCAAAAGTGTAGACTACCATTGCCAGAACCAATGACAATCAAACACAACAAATCTTGGAGGATCGGGATTAATGGGTCGTTAAGCAGTTCAAAATTGGACTTCAACCAATTGAGCACGCTAGGATGATTGATGAACTGACTCAGATGGTTGTTCCACTGCTTGATGAAGTTTACTCAAGAGACATTATGCGCGTCCTGCGGAGCAGTAGGAGGCGATGAAAGTTTGAGTAAGGATCTCAATAGGTCCAGTCAATCAACGTCAGACCTGGGTGAGTGCAAGTATCTGATCCTGGATTGACATCTTGACTTGACTCGTTTCTCAAGTTTATCCAGACAATCCTAATGGTATGCCCACCCCCCCCAAAAAAAAACCCCAGTCCACCCAAAGATAAAGAATGATAGAATCAAGAATTGGGAAGATGAAGTTAGTTGTTTTGATTGGGATTCCCAAACAAGAGCCAATGGACGGATGGTCAGAAAAAAAGAGAACTACTTACGACCACCAAGGTAGTTCCAATCAGGCAGATTCCACTTTGACATTTGTTACCCTGAACGGAATCTAAGAGGCAGTAGAGGAAAGATTGACAATGATCAAGTTTGGAGAACTTGTCAAACTCTTCCAAGATGATCACAGGGGCCTTCCTAGGAGCGGGAGGGTTAGAGCTAGTCAAAGGGCAAGGTTCCAAGACTTCCAAGAGGTTCTTCAAACCTTGGTCATAGTTCAAAAACTTGAGCGGTCGAGCCTCCTGAGTGAAATCATCAAGATTGTCAACCGGTTTGATCAGTTCCTCTTGATCGAAGATTGGATCAAAATCTAAATTGTCCTCAAACTCTTTTAAATTCTTTTGCTGTTGCACCAAATTATCCTGGTCAGACTGGATGGATGAGGAGGAGAGGGATTAGAATAGTTGACAACAGATCTCCTTGAGGACGATCTTATTGTTATAATGGACCAGACCATTCAACCTGATCGTGATAAATCCATCCCGGTTCCCATCTAACAATTCGAGGGTCCTGAGTAACAATAAAGACCTTGAGATGATCTAAGGGGTGCAAGGCAGGAGGGGGGAGAAAGGGTGAGTCAGGATTTACAAGATCAAATTTCCCTAATCAATCAACATACGGCAGTTTTACCACTTCCTCTCGCGCCAGATAGTAGGAGGACATTACCCTTGTGCTGAGAGATAGAACGGAGGAGGATCAAGCGCAGTTTGAGCTCTACATCTTCCAGGCCTACCAGACAAGGTGTTTGGTTGATGATGGAAAGTGTACAAGATTCCAAGTCAACTTGGGATTGAGAGTCAAGAAGTTTGTCCGACCAAAGTTGATGAGGAATACAAATGGGTAGAGGATTGAGGCCAGAAAAATGGTTCAGGAGAGCGTTCAAATGAGGCAGGACAAGCTTGGATGGAAACAATGATGAAAAGTCTGAGGCCTGATTTGTCGAGCCGGTCGGCTTCAGGGTAGGCTTGGATTGATAGGGGTAGGAAGGATCCATTGGCTGGAGATCCCCCTCCGGGGTCGAGGGGGAGGGAGTGGGAAGGAGATTGTTGAACTTCTTTCAAGGGGACTTTTGAAACGTGCTTTGAGGATTGGTGCTGGTAGTAGTCACGAGGCAAGCTTTGAGGGGGGAGACGGAGGATAACCTCCTAGGAGATCTACTGGGACTGGAAAGTAACCGTTTCATGACTTTGTGAATGGAGTGGTGGGAGTGGGGGTAGGAGTATCATCGGTAGATGCAGGATTGAGGATGAGGTGAGGATGATGGGCTTGAGAGGAAGAATGAGAGGGTAGAAAGGGACAAAAGGGGGAGGCTTGGATGAGGTTTTGAGTACAACCTCTTCTTGAACATCAAACTCGATGATGGCATCTTTGGTTCTGAATCCGTTGGCATTGTCGGATCCTTGTTCAAAGTGTCTTGATGGATCATCTTCTAATTGTCAAGATTTTGTTGAAGTTTGTGCTCTTGTCGAGAATCAAAGGATGGAAAGAAGATCAAGTTTGGGATGGATGATCAGATTTCCTGGCTGATGTGATGGATGGTGGATGGATGATGATGCATAAATGGCGGGTTTAATGGTGTGTTTGATGATTGAAATCCGCCATTTTCATGAAACACACCATTTTGAAATACACCAGTTAGGGGTTTTGTGTATTTCAGAAACCCGTCATTAAAAATGGTGGGTTTTGTAAAAAAAAATGGCGGGTTTCTAATGGCAGGTTTGCTAACTTTGATACGCCCTATTGATTCATAATATTCAATCATAACCAAACCAATCAACCTTGAAATAGCTTTATCCAAATATTTTACAGATTTTTTCTGCATTTATTGCATAATATATTCATTATTTATTCCATAACCTCTTGTAGCTAAAGTATAGCAAGGTTCTTGGAATCCAGGAGGCTGACAGCTTTGTAAATATTTCTTTATTCTGGATCAATAATAAATCATACATAACTGAGGAAAGGGATAAAGGGTAAAGAACCTCCCCTTTTAAGGTAACAGGAGCCCTTGGGGGATTGAGGAAATCATCAGTTTAGTGCTAGTCTCTCCCTGGTTTTTTCGTCAAGGGCTAAAAAACCCATTGTATCATCCCCAATGAGAAATAGGGGAATAGTATTCATTGGGGGGGGTTTCAGGTTTAAGTTTTAATTTATGTAATAAAAGTTTCCTAGGCCTTAAAAATTAATATTATGGAAATTTTCGATGTGGAGGTATCAGAAGACCTCATAATAATTCAATAACTTCATTTAAATACAAATTGATAGCCCCAGCATGTGTTTAACTCTTCATTCCAGGTGTCTTGGCATATATTATACATACAGAGTATGTATACTCTTTTCCATGATCCTACAAGGTTTTTAACTTAAAAAAATTCTCTGAGCCCTTGATGTGGAAGCACTCAAGGCCCAGTTATGTGTATTAAATTATTAATAAATCCCAAAGAAGCATTAAATTAACTTTATGAAATTTATTTATACAGAGTTGATGGTAAGGATTAAAATAATTAATAAAAATTATTTCCAAAGGAATGGAACCTATCAGGAACTACTATATAGTTAATTGAGACGCATCTGAGTACCCACACCTTAATTTAAAGTTATATTGGATCTCCTCCTTGATATTATATATTATCAGGGTTTTAATTCCATAATCAATACTCTGTCATACTGACACCAAACTCAGTCTAACCTCAGTCTAACCCTCAGGCCTGATCTACTTTCTCAGGAACTTCAACCTCAGGGCTCAGGAAACTTACATCAATATGTCTCCAGTAACTATATACCTCAGGATCTTCATGCAGTACATTTCTACATATAGTCTAACCTCATACTATACACAGATAGACTCCATAGGTTTCCCTATACTAAATCTCCCAGGCTCTACTCTACCTCTCTGTCTAACCCATACCTCTTTGGGTTATCTCTCTGTCTAACCCATACCTTTTTGGGTTATCTCTCTGTCTAACCCATACCTCCTCTGTGTGGTTTATCCTTTGGGAATCTTTATGTACATCCTCTTGCAGATTGTATTACATACTCTCTCTACTTAGTACATATTGTCATGACCCCCATGTACACTGTACATCCTTCAACTGTACTCTCCCAACTTAGACAGATCAGACCTGGAACCTTGCCCCAATTTAGAAGCAGCCTAACCTAATGTAGTAGCATACCTGATCAACCCTCTCTGTTACTTAGACTGTTCCCATGACATCATATGTATAGTCTGAGCCCCAATCATTTGTACCTCTGTTGTAGTTCCAACCTCTTGTCTATTTAATAAGCCTCCTCTTCCCTCTTCCTGATGTTTTCCCCAAGAAATAAGTTTACTACTTCTTACTAGGAGATCTTTCCCAGCAAGTGTCATTCAGCACCCTTCAACCCAATCCTCCTCTGCTTCTTGTAGCCTCCTTCAGTAACCTTGCCCCTAAGCCTACTGTGGGTAGAGACCCCTCTGTGCCAAGACCTGCTTGCATGTCAGCAGCCCTTGTGAAATTAAAATGATTTCTTCCCCAATAACCCCTTCTTCACCAACCACACTCCCTATCCCTTTTAGACAGCATCAAATTTGGCTATTGAGTTGTGGCAATTTTTGTTTGCTTTATTTCTGTCCCAACCTTGAACTTGGTTATTTGATTTGTGGCCATTTTCATTGCTTTCCTTACCTTAATGTCAAACCTACTCCAAGATCCAGCTCTCCATCCTCTAAGTATCACTTTGACGCTTTGATGCTTTGACGCTTCAACGCTTCGACACTTTGACGCTTCAATGCTTTGACGCTTTGACACTTTGACACCTCAACACTTCAACTCTTTGACACTTAGGCAAGGTATAGTAACCGGTATTTGACTGTCCCATAAAGGTAATCAGAGGAATAAAAATTCCTTTTAATCATTTTATTCTTTCTCCAAGGTGAAGAACAACTTTTGGGTAACTAATTATTCTTAGAAGTAAGGACGCCCCCACGACGTTCTCTTTTTTCTCACATTTCTAGCCCAGCAGTCACCTGTAGCTCCAGGGGGAGAGGTGCCACTGAACCTACTGACCACCCTACCCCTAGATCTTGTGGAAAAGGTAGGACTTTTTCTAATTTGGCTGCACCAGTGGTTACCACTTCCACTCCTATGGATACAGGTTTATTGGAACCTATTCCCCAAGTATCCCTTTCTACTATTGCTTCTTCTGACAATGCTAGCCTCCACAGAGTCACATGTCAGTTTCCAAGCCCAGGTTACCATGGTTTGGACTCTCCTGCCTATGATGCAAGCATGGTCCCAATCCCAGGAGAAGGTGAGGAAGATGAAGAGGATGAGGACTCAGGATTTGATTCTAGAATCTTGAGTGGCCTGGGTTCACCATCCCTAGAGGGTAATTCCAGTCAAACTTCTAATGCAACATCAGTTCCTTCACCTTCCCCACACACCAACCTTCCTTCTGCCACTCAGGTTCCTTCAACTGACCCTGCCCTGCTGGCCATTCTTCAGCAAATGACCACTGAAATGACTCATCTTTCTAAACCTGCTGACCAAGGACCCTCTGCTAATTTTAAATCTCCATCTATCAATGCCCCAGAAAAATTTGATGGAACTAACCCAACCAAGCTTAGACCCTTCCTTCAAGCTTGTGAACTAATCTTTGAAAATGATGAGAGAGTTTTTGCTAATGACAGAAAGAAAGTATTTTTTACAGTCTCTTACCTTTCAGGAAATACCAGTCAATGGATCCAACCCTATCTTGCTCACATTGGTAATCATGAGTCAGACTTCATACTTAACTCCTGGCTTCTATTCAATCAACATCTTCATACCCTTTTTGGGGATTGTCTCGAAATCCAGCGTGCTGAGAAGGAGTTAACCCTTCTTAAGATGAAAGACAGTGGTTATGCTACTAACTATATCACTGAATTCAGGACACTTATGAACAAGGTCTCTGGGTGGGGTGATAAAGCCTTTTTCTTTCACTTTAGACAGGGTCTCCCAGCCAGATTACTGGACCAACTAGCTGGTTATGATGGACCTCAAGAGACCTTGCAAGACCTAATGGATATTGTTCTTAAGTATGACACTTGTTACTTTGAAATGATCCGGGAGAAGTCTTTCACTCTCCCTCAGACCTCAAGACCTGGACCCAGTCTTCCAAATCCTAAGAAATCTCAACAGACCAGCCAACCAGGTAGGTTTAAGGGGAAGGCTAAGACAACCCCTACTAATTCTACTCCAACCTATGTCCCCAATCCCAACGTGGGAGAGGATGGACACCTCAAGGCTGAAGAAAAATCTAGGAGAGAAAGAGAGGGTTTGTGTAACTACGGTGGAGGAACTCACAAAATTAGTCTATGCAGGAAACCTCCAGATTTTAAGCCTGGCCAGAAGCCCAATCCTATGAAACCCAAACAGGGAAAAGACTAGGTGATGGGAATGTGGTACTCCTTGACCATCACCCTCCCAATATTTGAGTACAAACTTGGGAAAGAAAAGACTCTAACCCTCCTTCTAAAGACTTAGGTTTTGTTTGCTTGTCCAATAACCAGGCTTACAGTGTACTTGTTGACTCTGGAGCAACTCAATCTGTTATTTCAAAATCAATGGTTTCAAAGTTTTCTCTGCCACTCAAACCTCTGACCACTCCTATCTTCTTATTTACCTTCAGTCCTTCTGACTCACCTTCCCAGGAAATCACCCATAAGGTTTCCTTCAAGTTCTCTTTGCCCTCTTTTCCCAACTTAGAAGGGGATTTCTTGGTTTTTGATACTCCCCCCAAAGAAGACATTATTCTAGGTATTGAATTCCTCCTTTCCTGGAGCTCAGAGGTAAATCGGATACTGGGATTGATCACCCCAAGACACCAAACAACTTTGGATCATTCCTCTTCCGTTGAACTCTCCTTGGCCACTACTTCCTTTCCGCCAGTGAACCTGCAGGTCACTGCTCCTGTCCCCTTTTCAGAATATATGCACTCACAACACTTTCCTTTGAGTTCAACAACTACTTCTGTGAAAAGGATATTCTTTTGACATTCTCTGAAATTCTTGGAGGATATGGAGGATGATCTATCCGTTCAAGTTTTGCGTATGATTATTTCCACTTCTGACTCTGACCCAAAGCAGGCTACTGCAGAAGGTTTGGATGAAGATGAGGAAACTGATGAAATTGAAACTTTGATGGAGAGAGTTCCTGACCCTTATCATGCCTTTTTAGATGTTTTTTCCAAAGTCAAAGCTGATAAACTTCCTCCTCATTGCGCTTAAAACCATCATATTGAACTGAAAGGCCCTATGCCTCCAGTTGGGCCTATCTACTCCCTTAGTCACCATGAGAAGGATGCCCTACAAGCCTGTATAGCGGAAAATATAGAGAAAGGTTTCATTTGCCCCAGCAATTCCAGCACTGGAGCACCTGTACTCTTTGTAAGAAAAAAGGATGGTGGTTTGCAATTGTGTGTTGACTATTGCAAACTCAACGCTGTGACTCAAAAGAAACGGTATCCCATTCCTCCCATGACTCAATTATTAACAGTCTTTTCTGGTTCTACCATTTTCTCCAAATTTGACCTCAGGGGTGCTTATAATATCCTTTGAATTAAGGAAGGGGATGAACATCTTACAGCATTCAGAACTCAGTTTGGGAGTTTTGAATATTTGGTAATGCCTTTTGGACTCACCAATGCTCCTGCCTCTTTTGAATGTCTTGTTAATGAAATTTTTGCAGACCTTCTGACCATCTGTGTGGTGGTATACCTTGATGACATTCTTATTTTTTCCAAAAACTTAACAGAACATAAAGCTCATGTGTGTGAAGTCTTGAACAGACTTTGGAAGAACAACTTATATGCAAAGGCTTCTAAGTGTGAATTTCATGCCTCCTCAGTGGACTATCTAGGATATGTCATTTCCAGAAGTGGAATTGAAAGGACAACTCCAAGGTCCAGAAGATCTTGGACTGGCCACCAACAACAAACAAAAAGGCCTTGCAGCAGTTTTTGGGTTTTTTCTAATTTTTATTGCAGGTTTATGATAAACTATTCCAGAAAGGTGCACCTCCTCACTGCTCTAACTGGGGCAGACCCCATCTTTCCTTTATCCCCAGGGGCTTTGCAGCAGTTTGAGGATCTCAAGGTATCCTTTACTAAAGCTCCTGTACTCAGACATTTTGATTTTTCCTTACAAACCTTTTTGGAGACTGATGCCAGTGACTATGCCCTAGGGGCTGTCCTCATCCAAGTCTCTCTTGATGGATCCAAGCACCCAATTTCTTTTGACAGCAGAAAATTGGGTAGTGCTGAACTGAACTATGAAATCCATGATAAGGAACTCCTGGCAATTGTATGGGACATCAAGATCTGGAGAGCTTACCTCCTCAGTCTTTCTTCTACCTTTGAAGTTCTCACTAATCACTTATCTCTTAAATATTTCATGTCCTCCAAAGTCTTGACTCGTTGCCAAGCCCGTTGGGCTGAGTTTCTGTCTGAATTTGACTTCACTATAGTCTATAGACCTGGAAAGCAATCCATAGTGCCGGATGTCTTGTCATGTTGAGACAACATTTATCCCAAGGGGGGGATTCCCTATGCAGAAAACAATCCAGCAAATGTTAAACAACTCTTGAAACAGACTGACTTTGAACCTTCTAGGATTTTCTTTATCTCTGAAAAACAGGTTGACAAACAATTGGAAACCTTAATTCAGTCCCAGATCTCCAACAAATCAACCCAGCAGATTATTCAGAAGCTACATAAAAAGGAACAAGTAAAGAGTTATCTTATAGACCCAGACACTGGACTCCTTATTTTCCAAAATAGAATAGCAATCCCCAAGGAGGATGAACAACTCCAACTTGAAATACTTTGACAAAGACATGAATCTCCCCTCTCTGGCCACCCTGGACAAGACAAAACAGCTGATATATTAAAAAGAGATTTCCATTGGGAAAATATGACTTCCTTTATCAAAGATTATGTTTCTTATTGTTATCTTTGCAGCAGAAACAAAGCCAGTCACCACAAAAAGTTTGGACTTCTCCAACCCTTACCAATTCCAGCTTCTCCCTGGACTTCACTCTCTATGGACTTCATCTCACAACTGCCACTATCCAATGGATTTGACTCAATCCTTGTGGTAGTTGATTGTTTTTCAAAAATGTCACTCTTTATTAAAACCAGAACTGATATCTCCTCTGTGGAGTTAGCTAACCTACTAATTTCTCATGTTTTTACTAAACATGGCCTCCCAACTGACATTGTCAGTGACAGAGAATCTTTATTTGTTTCTTCCTTTTGGAAACTTGTATATGAAAAATTACAGATAAACAGAAATCTTTCCACAGCTTATCACCATGAAACAGATGGACAGACAGAACAAGTAAATCAGATCCTAGAACAATTTCTTAGGATGTATGTCAGTTATCACCAAGACAACTGGGATACCTGGATCCCCCTTGCTGAATTTGCTTACAACAATTCAACTCACACTTCTACTAAGCAATCTCCTTTTTTCACCATCTATGGACAACACCCCAGCTTTGACAGCCTCCATGTAGTAGATGATCAACCTGCCAGCCACTACATAACCCAGATTCACCAGCATCAGAAGTTATTGGGTATTGAACTGGAAAAGGCAATTAAAACCTACAAAAGATATGCTGACCTAAAAAGAAGTGACTTTCCTGCCTCATTTGCCGTTGGAAACAAAGTTTGGCTTACTTCTAAAAATATAAAAACTAATTGTCCAACTCATAAGCTCTCAGAGCAATGGTTTGGTCCCTTTTTGATTACAGAACAGATTGGAAAAAGTTCATTCAAGCTTCAACTCCCTCAGAAATGGTCCACCATTCACCCTGTATTCCACTCCTCCTTACTCAAGCCATATCAGGAAAACTCACTATCCTCTAGGCACCAACCACCAACTGAGCCAGTCAAAATTGATGGTGAAGAAGAATGGGAAGTGTCTCAGACATTGGATTCCAAACTTAAGAGGGGGAAATTATTTTACTTAGTTGAATGGAAAGGCTTCCAGAATGACAAGGAACGCACTACTTGTGAACGTCACTCTAATCTTACCAACTGCCCTACTTTACTTCAAGACTTCCATACACTCTACGCCTCTGTCACGCTTTGCAATTAAGGATTATTGTCTTCACCACTTTGACATGTCCTCTCCTCAGTACCATCTACCTCAGTCTAAAAGCGTGACACAAATAAAAGCACAACATCAATGGTGCAATCCGCTATTTCCTCTGGCTCGCGCTGACCTTCCAATCTCGGCAACCAACTCAGTATATACTTGCAAACTTCGCGGTTAACTCCATACCGGTTGGCCATCCATTATGAGATCCAATCTCCTTCCCTGGCCAATCAACAGCCTTGGACTTCCATCTTTGGTCATGCATTGTTTGTTAGTTTGCATCTATGTCTAACTAAGCCATCAATACTGTATAGTTTGCAATTGGACTAGTCCCTACCCTGCATACACTATTACCTCTCATTTGCATTAACTTCAACGTCACTTGCTCCTGTCCCAATTTGTCACGCAATTATACGCTCAGATTCTATTGTCTTGCACTTACTCTAAGACCTCGGATCTATACCACTGCTTCATTTCCTATCCCGTTCCTGTCATTCATTGCCTCACCGCTTCAACTGTAGTTAGCTCATCACCAAGTTGTATCTAGTCACTTCGGATTACCTTATAAGGGCTATCCCCTTGCCTGATTATTGTCTCCTCAGTTAGTTAATTTCATACTTTCTTGCGTTTGCTACAAACTAGTTATCACATCGGCCTCAGGTTGGGTTTCCTTCTTTGGAACACATTCCATTCCTCTTGCCGTTGGTTGAGTGGCAATAACCAAGTTTTCACTTTGCAACTGGGTCTCACTATTCGCACTTGCTCTCGCACTTGGCATTCCTTTGCGCTCACTATCATCTAAGAATTGCCCTATAGTACGTGGGGTGGTCGTGTGACAGTAAATTAACTAACTCAACTCATCTATTGTAGCCTGCCAACCTATAGTAGACTTCTTCTTTTCAATGTCACGTACTCGCTCAACCAGGAACGCTTCCCTTGCCCCTTACAATGATGAGATCCATTGGGTAGGGAGAACCAGCGCTCCTCGGGCCCAACAACCCTTAGATCCAGTTTTTCCTTCTAAATCGCCATCTGTGTAACCTCTTGATGATCCTTGGGCTCCTCCAGGGAATGCTCCAACGGACCCTCTTGCGGAATTTGCAGACTCCGACCATTCTTCCGATGAAACCTCAACTCATGGTAGACCAGGGGTTTGCACTACTTCTCCCAAGCCCAATGCTCCAACCCTGCTTTTGACATTGATCCATGCCCTCACTCATGGTGCCCAGAAATCTAGTCCAAGCACTCCTAGCTTTTGCACTCCAGGCATGAAACAACCCAATCACTTTACGGGAGAACACCCTCATAAGCTTAGATCCTACCTGCAGTCTTGTAAAATCATCTTTTCAAACAACTCCAACAATTTCCCTTCCAATAGACATAAAGTTATGTATGCTTTGTCCTTCTTAGGAGGTAGAGCCTTGCAGTGGTTTGAACCGTACCTCAAACTTTTGTTCAACAACAGTCCCACTTGTATTCTCAACAACTGGGACAGGTTTGAGCAACAACTGTTCACTCTTTTTGGCGATCCCAATGAAGTTCAAAATGCCAAATAGGAACTTAATAGTTTAGTTATGAAGTAGAATAGTAGAGCTTCCGTTTATATTTCTCATTCTCAAACCTTGCAGTCTTGCATCCAGTGGAACAATGCCGCTCTTCTATTCCATTTCCAAAAGGGTCTACCGGCACACTTAATCAAACAGCTCGCAGTTGGGGGTCATAAGACAACCTCGCTTCAGCAGCTAATCCATTGAGTGATTGAGCTTGATAATGGCTATCATGACAAGAATCGCTCTTGGCAAAACAACCATGGACTGTCCACCTCGGCTCCAAGGGTGGACAACTCCTCGAAGCAAAAAACGAGGAACCCAAAACCATCCAAACCAACCCCAACTTTGAACTACAACTCAAAAGGGAAAGCTGTTGCCAAAAATCCAAAGTTCTTGGACAAAGAAACCGGGATGCTTCAAAAAAAGGAACAACTGCAAAGGGAAAAGAGTGGGCTGTGTATGTATTGTGGAGGAAAACATGATGTCAAAAGCTGTTTGAAGCGGCTAAGCAGTCAAAAAATTAGCTTGTAGTTTTTCCAATACTCGCAAGGAAAACTACACATTATCTAAATCACCGCGAGTAAATCTTTGCACTTGCAAGTCACTAGGTGCTCCAAGTTCAAGATTTATCCTATTCAATTCCGAAAACACTCCTTATCAAGTATTACTTGATTCTGGCGCTAATGTTTCCTTAATCAGTGAATCTTTTGCCACTTCCAAAAATCTTACGCATTTCAAGATAGATAAATTTCCTATCTATTTATAAGTAGTGCAACTGAACCGTCTTATAGGGTTTCCCAAAAGGCAAAATGGACCTTTGCATTTTCCAATTTCCCCAGCTTCAAATGGGATTTATTTGTCCTGGCTATACCCGGAATGGATGATACCATTCTAGGCCATGATTTCCTAGTTTACTGGAATCCAGATGTGAATTGGCAAGAAGGAGTAATTAAACTTTGAACCTTGCACCCCCAGAACGCTAACCTTTTTTTCAATCAGGAATTAAACAGCCTACCTGACACTGTCATTGAGTTGGATGACACTTTTCCGCCAGGAGATTTGCAATATCCTGACCTTCATTCCCAAATTCCCTCTTCAGATTTAGGATTTATTGCTTACCTATCCAGCTTACCTCTTTCCTGTTCCTTCAAAGATGAACAGACACCAACCAAAAAGTGTATTTTGAGCTCCCTAATCCTCTTGCACCATGCAAGCACCTTGAACCCGGTGCTCAAAGATGACAAGATTGAAGATTTAAAAATCATTCAAGAGTCTTTACCTTTGGTTTATCATGACTTTGCTGACGTCTTTTCAGCTGCAAAAGCAGATAGACTGCCTCCATCCCGTCCTTACAATAACAAGATTGAACTTACTGGCCCACCTCTGGCACCAGGACCAGTTTACTCTCTCTCAACGCAACAATCAATTGCGCTTCAAGACTACATTGCGGAAAATGTAGCAAAAGGATTTCTTTGACCAAGCGATTTGAATACCGGTTCACCTGTCCTATTTGTTCCAAAGAAGGACGGCGGACTTTGCCTTTGTGTTGACTACAGGAAACTGAACCAGGTAACCCGGAAGAATGCCTATCCAGTACCACCTATGTCACATCTCCTCACCCTCTTCCATGGAGCTACTTATTTATTGAAGTTAGACCTTCAAGGTGCCTATAAACTAATTTGCATTAAGGAAGGTCATGGGTATTTCACTGCGATGAGAACCCGGTTTGGCAGTTATGAGTATACCATCATGCCTTTTGGCCTCTGTAATGCTCCTTCTTCTTTTCAACATTTTGTCAACAAAAGTTTCTCCAATCTTGTAGGTAAATACCTCGTGTTATATCTCAATGATATACTAGTCTACTCGAGGAACCTCAAAGATCACATTGCACATGTGCAAGAGGTGCTACAGCGACTTTGCAGGAATGACCTGTTTGCAGAAGACTCTAAGTGCAAGTTCCATTCCTCTTCTCTTCATTTTCTAGGTGTTGTAGTCTCGCAGCAAGGACTATTGATGGACCCAGCCAAGAGCGAACGCATATTGGACTGGGCCCCACCTTCTTTGGTTAAATCTCTTCAAGTTTTCCTTGGTTTCAGTAATTTCTATAGAAGGTTTATTGCGCGTTACGCCAAAAAAACCGTGAATCTTACTAACCTTCTTCAAAAAGACACTCCTTTTTTTTACCAAACAAGCTGCTTTGGAGTTTGAAGCTCTGAAGAAAGCGTTCACCACTGCTCCAATACTTGCTCACTTCAACAAGCTTCACTATTGTCAAAACAGACGCAAGCAACTATGCAATTGCAGGAGTAATCTTGCAGTTTTCTTCTTCCATTTCTCTCTTTCATCCTGTAGCTTTTGAGTCTCGCAAGTTGCTTGCTGCAGAGCATAACTATGAGATTCATGACAAGGAACTTCTTGCAATTGTTTATTGCTTGAAAAAATGGCGTTCATACCTTTTGAGCCTTAGGGAATCCTTTGAGGTTTTAACTGATCATAATTCTTTGAAGTATTTCATGAGCTCAAAAGTCCTCAAACGTAGACAGGCACAATGGGCCAAATACCTCTCTGAGTTCCCCTTTACAATCAGGTACCGCCCTGGAAAACAAGCGGTAGTTCCTGATGCTTTATCACGTTGGGACAACGTTTACCCAGGGGGGGGAGCACCTTTGCCGAAAACAACCCTGAAAACGTTAGGACACTCTTCTCAACCCAATCTACACAACTCAGTTTGATCATTGCTTGCTTACAAGATTTGGCTTCCAAACTCCAACAAGCTCAATGCAACAACCCCAAGTGCAAACTTATTAGATAGTAGTTACATTATTGATGATAATGACTTTTTAGTCTATGATAATTGTATAGTAGTACCAGATAATTCTTGCATTAAGTTAGATATCTTCGAGTCACGGCTTGATTCTCCGCTTGCTGGTCATCATGGGCAGGATAAAACCTACCAATTGATTTCACAAGACTTCTACTGGCCTGGTATGACCAAAGAAGTAAAAGACTATGTTAGCGCGTGCTATGATTGCAATTGTAACAAGTCCTCAAAACACTGGAAGTATGGGCTGCTCCAGCAACTTCCAATTCTGCCTTGTCCTTGGCACTTGCTGTCTATGGATTTCATCTTTCAATTACCTTCTTCTACTGGATATGATGCTATTCTAGTAATAGTAGATTGCTTCTCAAAGATGGCTTTATTTTTACGCAGTAATGTGATGGCCTCTGCAGAAGACTTAGCTAACTTGTTCATAGAATATGTATTTTCAAAACATGGCCTCCCTGATAATATAGTTAGTGATTGTGGATCTCTGTCTGTCTCAAGCTTTTGGACCTTGCTATGCCAACATTTGAAGATTACACGCAATTTATCAATGGCTTACCACCTGGAAACAGATGGGCAAACCAAGCGAGTTAATCAAATTCTCAAACAATATCTTTGAATGTATGTTGCCTATCAACAAGACGGCTGGTCGCAATGGCTCCCACTAGCCAAATTTGCCTACAACAACTCCACTCATTCCTCCACCAAAAAGTCGCCCTTCCAAACTCTTTATGGTAGAAACCCAACTTTCTCTTCCCTTCACGTAGCACCTTCTCAACCTGCTACCAATTACCTTGAAAAAATTAAATCCCTTCAATTGCAACTTCAAACCAACCTCAAAGAAGCAAACCAGCGCTATAAGGAGCAAGCAGACCAATCTCGCACTTTGGCTCCAACCTTTGCAGTAGGAGATCAAGTATGGCTCAATGCTTGCAACATTTGAAGCACTTGCCCAACTCGCAAACTCTCCAAAAGAAAGCTTGGCCCCTTTAAAGTAGAATCAGTCATCTCCCCTAACGCCTTTAAACTTAATTTACCTGCAAAATGGCAAGGTATCCACCCGGTCTTTCATGTGTCTCTCCTAGAGCCAGCTTGAGTCCTATACCCGGGCAAGACTCATCCTCCTCCTGAACTGGTCACTGTCCTCAATCATCAAGAGTGGGAAGTAAGCTGTATTCTGGATTCCAGGTTACGCAAAGGAAAACTTCAATACCTTGTTGAATGGTTTGGCTTCCAGTCCGACAAAGATTGCACCTCGTGGGAACCAGCCCATCACCTTTGCAATTCACCCAATCTGATTCAAGAATTCCATGCGAGCTACCCTTGCAAACCTCAACAATCATGATTCTTTCCCATCCAATCCCATTCCATTCCATTCCACATTTCATCCCATCCAATCCCATTCCATTCCATTTGACATTTCATCCCATCCAATCCCACTCCATTCCATTCCACATTTTATCTTATTCAATCCCATTTTATCTTGCATTCTCTCTCATCCAATCCCATTCCATTCCATATTCCATCCCATTGAACCCCATTTTATTTCACACCATCATTCCATCAGTCAATTCCTCCATCTCACCATGTTATTCTTTTTCTCATTTTCCTTTCATTTCTACTAAATAAAAACTTCATTCCTTATTATTAAAAAAAAAAATTCTATTTATAATAATGAAAAAAAAGAAAATATATATTTTTAATTACAAAGTTTCTTTTATTTCTTTCTCCACATCCTCCCAATTCGCCGTCAATTCCGCAACCATGGATCGAAATGTATCCAGGTCTTCATCGTTGATCAATGCGGACATCCTTTGGAGAATCAGCACTTCCGTTACAATGTGCCTCTTGAAGATCTCCTTGCACCTTGCAACCTGAGTTTGCTTTGGCCGAGCATTCCATCTGCCTTCCTCCAAGAGCTCTTCATACGCTCTCTTCCTTTGGCCACCCAACGTGCCTTCTCCAATATTGTCCGTCAGGCGCCTTGCATCCGTTTTGATTGGCCCTACGACTTGCACCGGATCCGCTTTGCCTTGGCCCTCCATTCCTTTGGTCCCATCCACTCCATCCCTTCCATCTCCTTCATTTCCTCCTTCTAATTCATCCGCTCCATTCCTGTTCTATCCATCTCCATTCCCTCCATTTCCTGCTTCTCCCTCCGCTTCTTTCCCTTCCTCCTCCCTTGCTTCCTTGGTTATAATTCCTACCGGTTCCGCACCGGACACTTTGCCTTGCACCTTGGCATTCATCTGGGCCCTTGGGAGTTCAGTTGGCCGTCCCCAGTAAGGTGGTGGTGGTGGTGGTGTGTTGGTAGTATATCTTTGGAAACAGGGCAACACTAGCGAAACAAGCAAACAATTAGTTACTATTTCATGATCATTAGTCAGTCCAGATTAGTACTCACCAGGAACTCAAGTCCCCAAGTATTTGATCTCCAGCAACGGTGGTATCTCGTAATTAACCCTTGGCGCGGACCTACAACTTTGCATCTCCCTCAATGATTCCAAAGGACCCTTGACAGTTGACTCAACATTTATAGGGAAATTGCATGCCACTTTGCAAAGGCAACATTGCTTGCACTTGCCTCGAAGGCCTCGGACGGCAGTACTAGGAATACATCGCTTGTTGCGGCGAATACAGTTTTTGCAACAGCGGGACAACAATGACAACATTTTTATAAAATTTATAAATCTATTGGGTAATAAATTAAATAATGTATAAGGGTATACAGTAATAATTAACGACTTGAAATCAATGGGAAAATTTACCTGAACGCTTGCAGGAGCTCGCGTCTTTATACCCGGGCAACTTTCACGCTTCGCACTTAAGGATTATTGTCTTCACCACTTTGACATGTCCTCTCCTCAGTACCATCTACCTCAGTCTAAAAGCGTGACACAAATAAAAGCACAACATCAATGGTGCAATCCGCTATTTCCTCTGGCTCGCGCTGACCTTCCAATCTCGGCAACCAACTCAGTATATACTTGCAAACTTCGCGGTTAACTCCATACCGGTTGGCCATCCATTATGAGATCCAATCTCCTTCCCTGGCCAATCAACAGCCTTGGACTTCCATCTTTGGTCATGCATTGTTTGTTAGTTTGCATCTATGTCTAACTAAGCCATCACTACTGTATAGTTTGCAATTGGACTAGTCCCTACCCTGCATACACTATTACCTCTCATTTGCATTACCTTCAACGTCACTCGCTCCTGTCCCAATTTGTCACGCAATTGTAGGCTCAGATTCTATTGTCTTGCACTTACGCTAAGATCTTGGATCTATACCACTTCTTCATTTCCTATCCTGTTCCTGTCATTCATTGCCTCACCGCTTCAACTGTAGTTAGCTCATCACCAAGTTGTATCTAGTCACTTCGGATTACCTTATAAGGGCTATCCCCTTGCCTGATGATTGTCTCCTCAGTTAGTTAATTTCATACATTCTTGCATTTTCTACAACCTAGTTATCACATCAGGCTCAGGTTGGGTTTCCTTCTTTGGAACACATTCCATTCCTCTTGCCGTTTGTTGAGTGGCAATAACCAAGTTCGCACTTTGCAACTGGGTCTTGCTATTCGCACTTGCTCTTGCACTTGGCATTCCTTTGCGCTCATGATCATCTAAGAATTGCCCTATAGTACGTGGGGTGGTCGTGTGACACCCTCAAAACCAAAGTCATCCTTAAAATAAAACAATATAAACCATATTCTCCTTTTCAAAAAAAAAATAATCATAATAATAAGAATTGATATCAATAACATGATAAAAAAAATAATAAAAATAAATAAATAAAAATTCTTTCTCCTTTTCCCTTTTTCAACCTTAGCAAAAAAAAATCAATTACTCCCTTCCAAAGAAAATATAAATTAATAAGTAATAAAATAAAACAAATTTCATATAAACAAATTTTTAGATAGCTTCACACATCAATTCTTCCAACTCTTTTACTCTAGACATCCAAGTATTTACTAATTTTAACTTGGAAACTTGATAAGAATTTGGACCCCTTATAGTAGTCCCTACTTCAAAAGTATGTCCAGCTAAAGCCAAAATATCAGCTAGTCTTTTCTTTATCTCTAAAAACGTTTTCTTTCTAGCTTCTAAAAAACCATACTTCTCTTTTCTTATCTCACTACCCCAACCCTTCTTTAAACCTTCCTGAAAATTTTAATTTAAAGTCCTAGAATTCCTACTATAAATCTCCAAAGAATGATTAACTTGATCTTCATTTAAAACAGAATCTTCTCTGAATCTTCTTCCTTCCATCATCTCCAATAACATTCTCCATTTTCCAATTCCTCCAACAAGACCTCAGTTTCACCTCTTTTTTCAATTCCTTTCCTTCTATTCCTTCTGTCTTCCACCACCTTCATCTTCACCTCCAAATCCTTCATTTTGTTCCTTAAATCCTCCAACTCCAAAGAGTCATCTGATCTGCCCCCTTCTTCAAAGATGATCTCTCTAGCTTTCCCTTTACCTGTCTCTTTAGTGGTTTCTCTATCTTCATCCATCTCCAAACTCCCTTTGGCGTCTTCATTGTTGTCTCCACTTTGATATTCCGCTTTGATGCTTCAACGACTTGCTTTGACGCTTTGACATTTGACGCTTTGATGGTGGGCTTCAACGCTTCAACAGTTTACTTTGACGCCTTCACATTTGACGCTGTGGTTTCAATATATAGCCTTGGATCGGGAACTGCGTTGCGGCTTGCGCGCTCAGCATCTGGTAGGTCGGGCTCAGCAGTTGGGGTGCGCGCGTTCTCAGCAGTTGGGGTGCGCGCGTTCTCAGCAGTTGGGGTGCGCGCGTTCTCAGCAGTGGCCGCTGCGGGCTCAGCAGTGGGCGCGGCGGGATCGAGCACGCGAATGCGGGCCGGGCCTGACTAAGGGAGGCGGGCCGCGACCCGCTTGGATGTCCAACCCAGGGATGGAGCCGGGCCGATCAGGTTCTTGGGCGGTTAGTTAGGGAAGGAAAGGGCGGAGCAATCGCGGGGCTATACCTGTGGACAGCCGCGCGCAAGCGCGGGCCGGCTACGGGACTAGGAAATTCACGACGGCGCGTCGGGCGGATACGGGCAATCGCGGTGAACTTCGAGAAGCGCGCGGCGCAGGGTCGCGCCGCAGGGGACAAACCGGATGCGTGTAATGGCAGGCAAGCAAGCGGAATAGGATACGGATAGGGTATGGGTTGGGGGATGGGTCAGGGTTCTGGGTCTAGGGTTCCTTCTTCATGGTTGCCAGTCTGTCTTTGTGCTTGTACTTAGGTTAGGGTTGAGGGGGAGGGCTCAAATACCTTTCCCCTTGACTCCGGGTTGTAGGGGGGCATCTTACGATGGGATCATCAGGAGGCGGGGAGCAGACTTAGGAAAACAGAATCCCTCCCCTCTTCTCTCCTTTTCTCTTGAACGGCTGCATCCAATCTCCTTACAGACGCTTTGATCAATAACTTCCGGAACTTGAGGACGACTTCAGGGGCGTTGCCCTCAAAAGTTTCCACAACGCTTCAACCGTTTGATTCAACGCTTCAACGGTTTGCTTCAACGCTTTGACATTCAAAGCTTCAACGGTTTGCTTTGAAATTTCAAAAAACCCCTTTGACGCTTCAACAAATCCCTTTGACGCTTTTACAAACCCCTTCGACGCGTTGACGATTTCCTTTGACGGGTTTGACGGACTCCAGAATTCCCTTGTTTCTTACCCTTTTTGGAGGGACATCGACCACCTCCTTGTCCTAATCTATGTGAGGGGTTCCCCATTGTATAAATTCTTTGCCGCACTCCTCCTGCGGATGCCTCGACGTACCATCTATGGCCAAATTGCCAGTTCAACGTAGTGCCTCCCTCTTTTCTTGCGTTTTCTTCAACCTCTCCTGCATCAAACGGACTATTCCAAAACTTGTATCAGCACTCCAGCACCTCCAATACTAAATCCAGAAGCACTTACCTGAAGATTTATTGAGTCTGGATGAATACCTAAGGGTCATGGTATCATCATCTGGAGCCTCCTTCACTTCAAAAGGTTGACTCTTCTCCAGGACCCATAAGGTTGGCCCCAAGGCCTTTCTGCCTTGCTTATCCATATCACTCATTCTTCCATACTGCATAAAACTTTCACATTTGGCAGAATTGTGCTTGATACTGGTGGTGCAGATTCCTCCAAGCTTGATGCACCTATCACAACTTGGGTAGTATTGCTGGACTGGATAATAATTTTTGGTCTTCTCCATTGGATAGGTTGGTGTAGGTGATCTGGTTTAAGGAGATAAAGGTGGTAATGGGGTGGATGTTGGTGATGGTTGTGGGTAAGGGGAAGGAAAACTCAAGTTAGACATGGCTGAAGGACAACCTGGATGGCCTCTTCAACCTCTCCTTTTATGGTCATCAGGAGATGCCCTCTTCTTCACCAGGGGGTACTTTCATACTGACACCAAACTCAGTCTAACCTCAGTCTAACCCTCAGGACTGATCTTCTTTCTCAGGAACTTCAACCTCAGGGCTCAGGAAACTTACATCAATATGTCTCCAGTAACTATATACCTCAGGATCTTCATGCAGTACATATCTACATATAGTCTAAACTCATACTATACACAGATAGACTCCATAGGCTTGCCTATACTCAATCTCCCAGGCTCTACTCTACCTCTCTATCTAACCCATACCTCTTTGGGTTATCTCTCTGTCTAACCCATACCTTTTTGGGTTATCTCTCTGTCTAACCCATACCTCCTCTGTGTGGTTTATCCTTTGGGAATCTTTATGTACATCCTCTTGCAGATTGTATTACATACTCTCTCTACTTAGTACATATTTTCATGACCCCCATGTACACTGTACATCCTGAATTTAATTAATTTACAAAACAGGAAACAGATATTTATGCCCCTAATATTCCAAATAAATTTTTCAAATGGGAAGGTCACATTTTCCACACAGGTACAGTTTTGAAAACCTTAATTGAATTGAGGAATTGTTGTTGAATTATTTTACAAAAAATTATTCTTTTCAACCTTCAACTAGCTTTCTGTATTCGTAAAAATTCA
The DNA here is from genome assembly GCA_025617555.3 of Puccinia polysora. Classification (NCBI taxonomy): domain Eukaryota; kingdom Fungi; phylum Basidiomycota; class Pucciniomycetes; order Pucciniales; family Pucciniaceae; genus Puccinia; species Puccinia polysora. Next base: position 32,237,806 of record CM062639.1, read on the forward strand.
ACTTGAATGTTTTTGATAAATTTATAATCTTGTATTTTTGCAAAAAAGGATTGAATTTGGACAACAAGGCTTGAATTCACAAAGAAGGGGCTGATCTTTCAAGAAAGGGCTTAAATTTGGAAAATAAATGATTTTGGAGAGAAAACATTGAATTCTTAAAGAATGTCTCAATCAATTGATTGTCTGTTTTTTTTTTATAATTAATAATTGTGTTTCATTTAGTGTTTGTCAAGGCATGAATTCAGCTCAGCCTTTAAAATGTAAATTTTCAATATTATTTTGATTTTTCATTTTGTTTTTTCATTTCTCAATTCATCCTTTTTTTCAACTTTTGCAGTATTTTTTTCCTCTGTAGTTTTTCTGATGGTGATTCTTAAGAGACTTCCTAATAATATTCTTGAAATTTAAAAGTAATTGAAAAAGAAAATGATTTAGTTTTGACCATAAAAATGGGTTTCCTGTGTTTTTCCTGATTAGGGAATCATGAATATATTTATTTCTGAAAATTTAATTCATTTTTTATCACTATTAGAATCCTATTTTCATTTTTTTCATTGATTTATTTAGAAGAAAATTGAAACTATCTTCCATTGTTTATAGTTTAACACATCTTTTCCAATATACGGCCTGAATTTCTTTCCTCTAAAAAGAAATGTATTTAAATTTTCTTTATTTTAAAATAACTTGATTAATTATTGAATTATAATTCTCCAAAGACTCTTCCTACCATTGAGAGTTCCCACAGCCTTGAAAAAACTCATTCAGTAATTTTTTAACTGTCTTGTTTATTCAAGGCTTGAAAATCTTGAACATTCCAAAATGGAGTGTTTCAATAGTCTGATAAATTCTTGAAAGGTCAAAGTTTCATCCCAAATTTTTGAAAGAATTGACACTATTAAATTCAAAAATGTCCTGTTTTTTCAAAAATTTCCCATAGTTAAAATCTCTCTAAGGGTTTGAAAATTCAAGATATAGATAAAATGAGTAATTCCCAAGAATTTATATCCTTTAATTTTCTCTTGAATTTAGCCTGTCCTACGTGCAACCTACAATAATGAGAATGTTACTTGAGAATCCTCCAATCACCATGAAAAAAATGTCTGCGCCTGCCAGCCAGTTTAGCACCCAACACCTGTCTGGGATTGGTTTGAACTCTGAAAAAAATATGTTTCTAAATTGAGGAGGAAGCTGAGAAAAGTCTTTTCTATCATTTCTTGAGGATTCCAGTTAGTTCTAGTGCATACATGGGATACAGAAGATTTGTAATTGTAGGGAATTCAAATTTGATTTGATGAAGAAATTTGGGTAAACAATCAATATAATAATATTTATTTTAATTATTTATTGGATTCGTCAAATGTGAGTTGTTGCCATCAAAGTTTCCTGATAATTCAGGATTTCATCACTTTAATTCTCAAAAAGGAAAATGAGCTATTTTGAAAATATGTATTTTTTTCATTTTTTGGGATACATATGTTCTTTTGGAAATTTTAATGCTTTGGTGAATTTTCAGTTGAATCATTCATTTCAAAAACCTTTTTACCTTTTTTCCAATTCAGTTTTTTCCCTGTGAACAATGGTATTGTTAATTTATTGATTTTTCTCTGATGGATTTAATTTAAAAATGTTTGACTTTAATTTAAATTTAGGTATCTTTCTTGGAAAACGTTAAATTTGCAACCCTGAGGTTGCAAAAGGGGCGCAAAACGCCGTTCTTGACCCATCTGAGTCGCAAATGGCTGTTTGAAACCCATCTGAGTTGCAAATGGATATATATATATTTTTGATTTTTTTTTTTTACTTTTTGTTATCTTACTTTTTTGTTTTATTTTAATAAAGAAATAAATAAAAGATAAATAAAAAATAAAAATAAAAAATAAATTAATCCATTAAATTAAAAATATTAATATGAACAAATATAAAAAAATGAAATTAATCAATAAATAAAGGGTGATGATAAATTCAAAACTCTTTTGACTTGTGTAAAGGACCCAAATGGGCCGCGTGGCATGCTACACAACTACAATTGAGTTTTGTGGCCTCTACAGAACTTTAATGTAGTTGTGTAGCCCCCACACAATGGTTGTGTGGTGTTTGGCACCCTACTCAACTACATTCAAGTTGTGTGGGGCTATACACATCTCAAATGTAGTCTTGTAGCGTTCCACACAACTAAAATTTCTGTGGGCCCAAATAAAAAAAAAGTAAAAAAAATTGAATAAAAATTCAAAAAAAAAACAGAAATCAACAAAAAAATTAAAATATGTTAATTTTTTGGTTAAAATGAATAGATTAACTTAAATAATCCTCCTTCAATTATTGATTTGAATTCAAAAATACTGATTTATTCTATTGATTTCAACCTCTTATATTCTTTGAGTCCTTTTGCATATTTTTTCCAGATCTATTTCCTTTATCTATAACAATAGGTGCTATTTTGATGAATTTGGTTTGTGATTGAAGCAAGATATTGTTGGATTTTCATACCATGTGAGATTCATCTCAAGAAATGGTGGTCATACTTCCTATTTCTATTGTTTAGGTTTGCATTAATTTTGAGATATCTCTCTGGGTACACAGTCCAATCCAAGTTTTTTATCCAATCTCTCACCCCTGCTATTAGTAGTCAATTTAAATTGAATTTCTGATTCATCAAGAATTAACTATTATTGTTGTATATCATTTTTAAAGGAAAAAAGTGTTTCTTTTTTGAATTATACTCATTTTCTTTCAGACTGCTTGATGCTAAAGGTTTTTCTCCATTTAAGAATTTAGATTTCATAGAAGAAGAATGAAATTCTTTTATTCTCAAAAGAAAAGAAAAAGCCTCAGAACTATGGAAATATCACAACTGCAAGTATAAAATGGTTTTGAAGAATTTGATCAAATTCAAATGTCACATCAATTTGATTAAAAAAAAGAAACATGAATTTTCTATTCTTATAAGGGTGTATCAAATTTAGCAAAACCTTCATTAGAAACCCGCCATTTTTTTGACCAAACCCTCCATTTTTAATGGCCGGTTTCTGAAGTAAAAATACCCCCTAAGTGGTGTATTTCAAAATGGCGGTGTAAGACTCCAAACGGTGCTAAGCCGTGGCAGTTCTGTGGAGGGGAAAGGTGCTGTTTAGGCTGCCCTCCTAGGAGTTACAATAATATTTTAATGTAACCGGAATCAAGGTCCAGAACCTTATGGATGAGAAATCAAACTAAGAGAAGAGGATAAGAGTTGTCGGTAGCAATGGAAACAACACTATCTGAGACCAGATGGCGCAGGGAAAGACTTGAACAAATAAGTCAAAGTTTGTTCAGAGTTCAATAGAACAAGGCAGTTGTAAGTAACAACGCCCACAAGCTAATAACTCTGGTCGTCAGCAGCTGATTAGGAAAGATCAACTCAATCCCAACCAACCTCCAGGTTCTCAATGAACCTGCCCAACTCTCCGCAATCAAGCGCTTGAAGGGTACCAGATAACTGTGGGAGGCTGAACAAAACAAAAGCAATTTGTTTATGAAGCTCTAGAAGCAAATCAATAACGAATTTGAGCAAGAATATCCCAACACTTCTCAAGGAACTCAAGAATAGCGTGGCGAAATTCAACCTCAAAGAAGAAGGGAGGTATAACACTCCAGGTTTTAAGCTTAATAAAACCTCTTCAATCAAACGTGATTGGCTCCAGAAAGATGATCAAGGGAGATCAAGACCAGTATGGTCGGAAAAAGGGATCAGAGTGGTATAACACACTCAAGAATTCAGGCAGACAGGAATTCTTCTTCAACCAGCAAAGCTATTGGTTGGTGATAAGGATCAAGGTCACAAAGGACTGAGTTTGAGTATGGAGGCTCAAAGGATCAAGGGGCAATCATAGATATACCCGGATAATTTGCTGAGATAAGTGGGGAAGGATGCCCACGGATAAATTGCTTATGATGATGGGATGATAGGATGCTGGGGTGTTGAGATCTGAGGTACTAGGATGATGGAATGGTCCGCCAAAAGGCAGGGGAGAGCCCCTCCTTATATGGGCAGGAGGCCCTGTTAGACTATATACAACGGATTCTACAAATAGAGCGGAAACGGGAAGGTAACCATGTGGTCACTCGCGTTGGTCAAGGATCTGCCAAATGCTTGCGGGAGCGGTCGGGATGGATTCAGTAGATCATGGATGAGCGTCGCGCGACGGTGGCAAAGAGGAGAGGGGAGGCGCAACAACGAAGATGAAGACACGCAACAACAAAGATGCGGACGTTCTATAACAACAGCGGAGATGGGAAGCAACACGGACAAAGGACGCGCGACGCGCGCGGATGAAAGGAGCGCGGCGCGGAGCGGCGCGACGCGGCGCGGAGCGCGACGCGGATAAACAATAGTTGGATGAGCCTGAGGATAAGTTGTCCAGCCGGGCGGTACGTTTGCGCAACAGTTTATGAATTGAGGTCTTGAGGCGGTCCGGGTGTCCAGGATGGGGCACCACATCTCTCCCCAACTTACAGACTGTCCCTAGTCTGCTCCCGAGTTTGATGCCATAGAAAGAAAGAAAGGAAAGACAGATGATTGAAACCAAAGAATGGCCATTTTGATCCTGAGAGTGGTTGAAGAGTTGAGGAAAATATCTTGATTCTTCCAAATGAACCCTAGAAGCAGCAGGAATAGAACAAGGAGGGCGTCCCAGGTGCTCACATATGTGGCATACAGTAGAGTTTTACAACAAAAACGCAGCAAATGACCCTGGTGGTGCACAATTGGGAGGACTTACTTCTGAGATAAGTTGCCCCCAAGACAATGGAACTTCTTGACTTGATCAGCAGAGAACCTTCTGGCCAACCGAGTACCATCCAGCTCCTCCAAAACATAAGATCCACCTCTAACTTGATGAACCACTCGATAAGGGCCATTCCAACGATTAGAGAAAACTTGCCCCACTGGGTTTCCAAAGATCGATTATAAGCTAAAACTAGGTCACCAGGGTTCAAGGGCTCCCTGATTCGATTAGAGTGCTTGTCCTCCCAATACTGGACGGATTTTGCTCTGGCCTCCATCATTGTTTGATAAGCTTCATCACGAACGTCTTCACTTCGCTCCAGTTGCTTGGATCTAGCAACTAACAGATCAGTGGTTGAGGACACCTCTTCCCAAGAGATACCCAAGAAAGATTCCATTTCCAGATCCAAAGGAAGGACTGCTCTTTGACCAAAGATGATTTCATAAGGTGAGTAGCCAGTAGTCCTTTTGGTTGAGATTCGATCAGAAAAGAGAACAAGAGGAAGGAATTTGTGACAATTCTTGCCACTTTCACCAGCCAGTTTAACAAGTGCAGCCTTCAAAGGGGCATGGCCTCGTTCCACCATGCCTTGGCCTTCAGGATAATAAGGAGTAGTAACTCTATGTTGTCCAGGAAGGGATCGGATCATTTCAGCAAGCTTGCCCCCAAATTCAGAGCCACCATCAGTAGAGTAAGATTGAGCCAGGCCATAACGCATTGTCCAGGTCTCGTAGAGGAAAGCTGCCACTGATTCAGAGCTAAGGTTCTTAAGAAATTTCGCTTCAACCCATCCGGAAAAATCATCCCTAGCCACAATGAGGTACTTAGCACCACCTGCCTTAATATGAACCACATCCATAGCAATCCTTCCAAAGAGAGTGGACTCCCCAGTAGGATAACGAATTTCGGCTGGGCGCCTAAGATCACGTTTTTGGCAAACTTCACAACTCTTGCACCATTGGGAGACTGATTTCTTCAAAGATGGCCACCAGAATCGTTTGGATAATTGTCGATAAGTTTCAGTTTCCCCACGATGACCAAGGCCTTCATGGAGACTTTCAAGGATGGAATCTTGTTTAGAGGGAATAGTAACGACAATAAGAGCACAAGGATTGCCCCTCTTCATAAGTCTAGAGCCTTGAACAAAAAAATTAGAAGACTTTCGTTTGAGAGATCGAAATTCCTTAGCAGAGAGATCAGGAGGTTTTTGAAGAGTTGAAAGGTACTGCTCTAATTTAAACCAGAAGCCTTGTTGAAAGCCAGAATAATTTTGTGAAGAAAAAGAGAAAATAGGTCGAATTAAAGGTTCCTCTTCATTGAAATTGGTTCCAACATCAGATTTGTTGTCCCCAAGAGGTCGTCGAGATAAACCGTCAGGCATGGTGAAAGATTTTCCAGGCCTGTGAACAATATCAAAAGAGAAAAGCTGGATAAAGGCCACCCAACGAGTCATAGGAGCATTGGGAAGACTGGGAGCGTTGATCATTTCAATGATGGATCGGGCATCAACTTGCAATTCGAAATGTTGGCCCCAGAGAACGGTTTGAAGTTTCTTCATCATTCGAGCCACACCACAGAGTTCCAGTTTGGGCTGGGAGTATCTGGATTCTACATCTGAAAACAACAAAGATTCATAAAGAACAGGACGGTCCCAACCATTTTCATCTTCCTGAGTAAGGACGGCCCCAACAGATTGATAACTAGAATCGACAGCCAGCTTGATCTTGCCAGCTCCAGGTCCGTAAGAGATCTTTTTCAAAACTATGTCTTCACCAACTATCCTTTTGAGTAGCTGGAAAGCACATTCACAATCTTGGGTCCAAATCCATTCAGCATCTTTTCTGGTTAGACGACGCAAGGGTGCACAGATTTTGGATAAAGATGGGATAAAGATTCTAACATAAGTGACAACACCTAGAAAGCCCCTAACTTCAGTTGGATTGATTGGGGTAGGCCAAGAGATGATCTTGTTGACTTTGGCTGGTGCCATCCTTCTTCCTTCCTTGCAGACCACATGACCAACAATTTCCAGAGCAGGGACACAAGCCGCCAGTTTGGATCCAGAGACAGTAAGGCCAGATTCCTCAATTCGAAACAGAATCCTCTCCAAGGTAGTAGCATATTCCCAGATAAAACGACGAATTCCTGAATGCCAAGGTAAGAGCTCATTATCATAGTCAGATACTGGACCTTTAATTCCGCCATCGTCAATAAAGATACCAGCATGATCAGAGATTTCATCCTGGAGGATCCACATCATCTGAGCCTGATAGACTGCGACCGAGTTGGTGGCTCCTTGAGGCAATCGAGTAAGTTGAAATCGACCAAGAGGAGTGTTGAAAGTAGTGAGAGGACGAGAAATAGGATGTAAGGATCGTTCGTCATAGCCACCCATAATATCCCCTAGACCATAGCAAGCTCTTCCCGCAAAGGATTCAACAAATTCTTCAGTAGCAGGAGGGATACCAGAGTCTTTAATAGTAACTTTATTAAGAGGTTGAAGATCATGAACTATTCTAAGTTTACCATTACTCTTGAGGACACAGAAGACGGGGCTGGAGTAACTAGAAGTTGACTGTTCATACAGGCCAGTTCGAACTCGTTCCCGGACCAACTTGATGAATTCGTCAACTTTAGCAGCGGGGATAGGGATCTTTTTCTTTTGCCAAGGATCATGTTCAACTACAGGGATGATATAAGGGAGGCCATAGGATTCCCGCAAGAGACCTCTCTCTTCTTCACAGAAAGCAATAGATTTTTCTCTTAGAGATAAGACATTTTTGATTAAATTTAACTCATCAGGAAGAAGCCATCCATCTGGACCAAAGTTGACCACCTTCAGACGTTCTTCAGTGACCCGTCCATTAGGCACAAAGGGACCAGTAAGAGATTGAGGAAGCCCACAGTAAGGATCGCGAGGTAGAGGAGGACGCATAAGGGGAGGATTGAGGTTGAGAGGCATAGGCTGGTTGACTGGTTGGACCTTCTTAGCAACTGGTTTATACTTAGTGGCAAAAGAGAGAATTTCTTGTTTCCTCCAAGAGTTGACCAGAGAGACTTGATTAGGAAAGCTGAGTCCAAGTTCCAACATCTTCCAAGTCCGATGTTCTGCAATATCCTTGAAGGGTGCCTTTTCCATAAAAGGAGAACCAGGAGATAATACATTGCTCACATGTGTGGCACAAGGTAGGGTTTCGAAAATGACGGTAAAAGATTGCCCTGGAAGTGCACAATTGGGAGGACTTACTTGTACCCCGAATTGCCTCCACTGCAGCCCATATTCCTTCATACCAAAATCGCCAAAAACGGAATTGTAATTAGGATCTAGTTTAGACTCATTGCGGAGATTCAAACCGGAACTGAGAGAAGATTGATCAGACTTAAAAGTAGAAGGAAAAGAAGACACAACAGATCCAGAGAGAGAAGGAGATGGAGGAGAAATATTTTTGGATTTTTCTATTTTGATATGTTTCTGTTTTTTAATATTCTTGAGCTCAGAAGAGAATGATGAAAGGAATGAAAAATAAGCCTGAGGGAGGGGAGTTGACCCTTGAGTTGCAGTCTGAGGCTGAAAAGAACTACAATCATTAGTAGGATCAACTATTCCCCTAAAAAATGAGAGGAACTAGAGTTATCCTTCTGCTTCCCCTTAAAAGATGATTTGGGAGAATGACCAGGAAAATCTCTTTCCCAACGACCAGAATCCAAAGAGCAAAGAGGAACTTCAATTTTTCTGCCATCAGCATCAGGGAGAAGAATTCTCTCCCCAACTTGATCAGAAAACATCAGGGTTGCACCAAAGTCCATTAAGAAGGGTCGTCCCAAGATCATAGGACTGTCCAAACGAGTAATCCAAAAATGGCAGGTTCCAACAATATTTCGACCAATCCTGACTGGTACATCTTCAGCAATACCAACCAGTTCACAAGCTTGATTTCCTATCCCATACACTGCAGAGTTGAAGCTGACCCTAGGACTAAGTTTGAGCTTGCAGGCCATAGCATCCGAGATTAAGTTAAGCTGAGATCCAGAATCCACAAGAGGAGAAACAGTTTTAGCTGAGTCACCAAGATAACAAGGAAGAAAGCCAAGAGGACAGGAATAAAGATTGGATTCTATAGAAGGACTGGTTCCACCAGAGTCCTCCATTAAAGTGCCAGAGGAGACTTTGAGTTCTTCAGGGCCAATTTCAACACGTCGACGAGAGACCCATTTCTTCATTCCTTCAGAAACAGATGGAGAGATCGATAGGAGTTCAGCCACAGATAGATCAGGAATTTTGAGATCAGAAATTTTCTTTAATACTCCCTCCACAGCATTAGGGTGATCCTTGGAGATGCCTCTTTCAAATCGAACTTTTGGCTGGGTGGGGGGAGGAAGTTCAGGTGACGCAGGATCTAAGATTGGATTAGAAGGTTGAGGTAAGGGAGAAGGATCAGGGCGATCTGGGAACCTTTCCATGAGTGGTTCCTTTTCCACCTCCATGTCTTCTACATCAGAGGAAGGAGGCTCAAGTGTTGATCGACGTTTAACGGGTTTTCAAAGGATCGAAGTTGGCAAGGAAGGAGCCTTATGAGGTTTAGGTTCCTCATGTTGTTTCCTGGCTGGATTGGATTGATAAGTAGTCCCAGCAAGACTAGAGGAAGAAATGGCTGGAGGATACCAAGGTTGGAGGGTACCACAGGATGATCGAAATTCAAAGGAAGCAAGAGATGCTTTCACAGGAGGTGATGGCTGGTAAGAGGCCACCACATGTCGGATAGGACGAGACAAGTCAAAAGGGATTAGGGCACCATTAGGGAGGAAGTAATTGTTTCCCCTCTGCTCTACCAACTTTTCCTTTAAGTCCTTCTGAAGTTCTTGACATCGTCCGGTTCCATGGCCTTCCCTATGACAGTAGTAACAGACCAGAGTTGATTTGGGGACAGAAGAAGGAGTTTTAGGAGTAGCTAGCGAAGAAATCTTTTGATCTATTTTGTTCTCAAAGGCTCTAAGTAACTTGGTGATTTCATCTATAGTAGTAGGTTCTCGATTGGAATTAGGATCTGCTTTAGGCCTACGATCTGCCTCCATTTTAATCATAATATCGTTTGACTCTTTAAAAGAAGGAGCATGGACTGGTTCAGTAGTTCTAGGCTTTTCAAAGGTAAGAGCAGTTTGACCTTTCATGACTTTATCCACAGTACTCCTAAGGGTAAGAAAAACAGGGAGCTTGAATTGATTATCCCTGGTAGTAATCATGGATCCAGATTTGACCAGTTTGTCTTTAATCCTTTCCTGCACAGCCGACGAAAAAGATTGAAAGAACTTTGCTCGAATTTCGTCCACTGTGTCAATGTGATCGTTTCGGATAAGATAGTTTTGAATGGGGTCCCAAGACTTCCTAAAGGTCTGATAGTCAGAGGCTGAAGAAAGACCACCATTTGAGATCCACTGAGAAACCAGAGCATACAAATCCTGCAGAGTAAACCTAGCCACATCTATTTTACCCCAGTATGCCAACATAGCCTCCCTGAGAAGCGTCCAGTTGTGGGATTCGAATCCCTCGAAAGACTCGATTACCTCCATAACTTCATCTGAGGAGATAAAGAATCGCAACTGATAAGCCATATCGAATTCACTAGCTCCATCCACTTCAGCAGCCATTTTGTAGGAGTCCAAGAATCGCTCGACATTTGTACCGTTGAAGCCTAAGTTCTTGTTCTGGGGTTTGATCTTTACCATCTTAGGTCGAACAGAGGTGGTTGGAGTAGCGGGAGATGCCATATCGAATAACAGAGTTCCTAGGGGATCCAAAGAGCAGATTTCCAAAGTGGCTCACGAGTGTGGCAAGAGTAGGGTTTCGCCAAAAACGACAAGTATCTTGCCCAAGCGGTGCACAAATTGGGAGGACTTACTTCTAGACCAAGCTGCCTCCACGGATCGAAAAAAGAACAAACAGAAAAAGAAAGAGAAATTGGATAGGATTTTGGAGTTGATTCTTCAAGTTGTTGGGACTGTAAATCCCAAGGTTGCTGGTTCGATCCCGGCCCGGGGGACCAAATGTAAGACTCCAAACGGTGCTAAGCCGTGGCAGTTCTGTGGAGGGGAAAGGTGCTGTTTAGGCTGCCCTCCTAGGAGTTACAATAATATTTTAATGTAACCGGAATCAAGGTCCAGAACCTTATGGATGAGAAATCAAACTAAGAGAAGAGGATAAGAGTTGTCGGTAGCAATGGAAACAACACTATCTGAGACAAGATGGCGCAGGGAAAGACTTGAACAAATAAGTCAAAGTTTGTTCAGAGTTCAATAGAACAAGGCAGTTGTAAGTAACAACGCCCACAAGCTAATAACTCTGGTCGTCAGCAGCTGATTAGGAAAGATCAACTCAATCCCAACCAACCTCCAGGTTCTCAATGAACCTGCCCAACTCTCTGCAATCAAGCGCTTGAAGGGTACCAGATAACTGTGGGAGGCTGAACAAAACAAAAGCAATTTGTTTATGAAGCTCTAGAAGCAAATCAATAACGAATTTGAGCAAGAATATCCCAACACTTCTCAAGGAACTCAAGAATAGCGTGGCGAAATTCAACCTCAAAGAAGAAGGGAGGTATAACACTCCAGGTTTTAAGCTTAATAAAACCTCTTCAATCAAACGTGATTGGCTCCAGAAAGATGATCAAGGGAGATCAAGACCAGTATGGTCGGAAAAAGGGATCAGAGTGGTATAACACACTCAAGAATTCAGGCAGACAGGAATTCTTCTTCAACCAGCAAAGCTATTGGTTGGTGATAAGGATCAAGGTCACAAAGGACTGAGTTTGAGTATGGAGGCTCAAAGGATCAAGGGGCAATCATAGATATACCCGGATAATTTGCTGAGATAAGTGGGGAAGGATGCCCACGGATAAATTGCTTATGATGATGGGATGATAGGATGCTGGGGTGTTGAGATCTGAGGTACTAGGATGATGGAATGGTCCGCCAAAAGGCAGGGGAGAGCCCCTCCTTATATGGGCAGGAGGCCCTGTTAGACTATATACAACGGATTCTACAAATAGAGCGGAAACGGGAAGGTAACCATGTGGTCACTCGCGTTGGTCAAGGATCTGCCAAATGCTTGCGGGAGCGGTCGGGATGGATTCAGTAGATCATGGATGAGCGTCGCGCGACGGTAGCAAAGAGGAGAGGGGAGGCGCAACGACGAAGATGAAGACACGCAACAACAAAGATGCGGACGTTCTATAACAACAGCGGAGATGGGAAGCAACACGGACAAAGGACGCGCGACGCGCGCGGATGAAAGGAGCGCGGCGCGGAGCGCGACGCGGATAAACAATAGTTGGATGAGCCCGAGGATAAGTTGTCCAGCCGGGCGGTACGTTTGCGCAACAGTTTATGAATTGAGGTCTTGAGGCGGTCCGGGTGTCCAGGATGGGGCACCACAGCGGGTTTCATGAAAATGGCGGGGTTCAAACATCAAACCGGCCATTATCATCCATCCGCAATCCATGGCATGCAAAACCCCCATCCACACCTCCAACTCATCAAATCCATACGCATGAAACACATCTCATCTCCAATATTGCTTCACATCTCTATTGCTTCACATCTCCATTGCTTTGCATCTCCATTGCTTCACATCTCCATTCATTTGCATTTCCATTGCTTCACATCTCCATTGCTTCACATATCCATAACTTCACACACATCCCATCATCATCAAATCACCATCTTTCCCAACATATCCAATCAAAATTCCCGGCAGCAAGTTGAAAACACAAAAAAGCTGACTGAACTTTTTTTATTATTTGACTCGGATTCAGACTCCAATTTGGAATCAACTTGGTTAGCTTTGAACTCTATATTGGAAAAGCAATACATGGTTCCACAAAGACAAACTCTCAAAGCCCTATTTATGAAAGGAAAAAGCTTCACCTACTGCCCAAATTAAGCTTCCAGAAACTTTTCCAAACTTTATTGCCTTCTTTCATGAAACTTGTGGAGATGAATTAAGACCACCACATCTTCCAGAAAAATTCTTGGAATCCTCAATGAAATCTGTCTATCCAACTGGCTAATGCTCTTTATAGATTGAGATAAAGTGGAAATGGAGCAGCAATTCATCAATTAGAAAATTTATTCTTGTTCAGTTATGGATCCATTGACTTATAAACCAAAAGAGTCATGATTGCTATCCAATCTTTCTTTTGCTTGGTTCTTTGTTGTCCAACCAAAGAAGACCACAAGGAGATATCTCAAGTAATGGATACTGAAGGCTTTCCTGGTTGCATTGTTTTTTGTTGATGGAATCAATATCCCCTTGAGTCAAAAAGCCATGCTAGATGGCAACCATTATTTTGATTGGGGAAAAAGAAAATTGATTCATTTTCTTTCCAAAGCCTTTGATAATACACTGACCAAATTTTTTTTCTTGGTTTGTATAGATACTCCGTGGTACTACAACTTGTTTTTAATAAAAAAAGAAGGTCATATCCCTCCATGCTGGCCTTCCGGGTAATTTTCATGATTCATATGTTTTCAATTGGATGCGGATTGCCAAAAAACCAGATAACTAATTTGAACAAGATCAATACCTTCTGGCAAATTCAGCTTATGCTAGCAGGAAATATGTGGTTCCAGCATACCCCAATCTTTCAACCAATGATCAAGCTAAAACTTATTTCAACTATCATCTTGCCCAATCACAAGTTTGGATTGAGCATTCCATAGGAATCCTGAAAGGAAGATGGGCCAGCTTACCAGAGATCCAAAACCAGCTTCAATCATCCAAAGACATGAAGTTCCTCATCAACTGGATTATCAGTTGTGTAATCCTTACAACCTTCTTGCTAACATCAAAGATGAATGGGGTAAAATATTTCAAGAAGATATTCCTGATCCTCCTCAAGTCATCCCAGCCTCATCTTCTACCTCATCTTTGGCCATGAGAGAGCGGATTCTACCCCTCACACTTGCTCACTTTGATGAGTACCATTGGGCTTTTAAATAAGTACAAAAAAAAATCACCAGATTTTTTTGGTTTTGCTTCTTTAACCAAGAATCCTAGGCTGACTCCCTTTTTTTTTTTTTTTTTTTTTTTTTTTTTTCTTTTTTTTTGGTGGACTTAGACAAAAACCAGAACCACAAATTCCAAACCAGCCACCTCATCCCACCAAAACACTGGTCCAATCCTCCCTCCTCCTCAAAAAACCATCACCTCACCTCACCAAAACACTGGTCCACACCTCCCTCCTTGTCACCAAACTACCTCGCCATACACCTCCACCTACCTCCAAGTTCACCCAGTCATCCTCTTCCTCATTTGTCTTTTCTCAGTGCCCCAGGTAAGCCCCCCCTTCACCTCCTTGATTCATCAGAGCTGACCTCCCCTCTCCTCCTCCTACTTTTACAAGTTCCAGGCTTTTCATCCCCCCTTGCTCAGCCCCACCAGTAAGCTCCCTTGCTCAGCACCCCTCCTCCTCCTCCTCCTGCTCTCCTTCTTCCCCCTCCTCTTGCTCCCCATCTCCCCCCACCACCACCTCACTGGGCAATTGGCAAGAAATCAATCAATTGCTTGCCAGTTGACCAATTGATTGATTGCTTTCTGGTTAATGAATTGGTTGACTGGAAGGCAATTGATTGATTGCTTGCCAGTCAATCAATTGTTTGCTCACCAATAAATAAATCCATCAACCAGAAAGCAAACAATTGATCAATCAATCAACCAGCAAGGAAATAGTTATTGCTTGCCAATTGATCAATCAATTTATTGACTGACCGGTAACCTGCCCCCCCTTCAGCTTGTCCTCCTCCTCCCAGTTCTTTATCAGTTGACTGGATTTTTTTTTGGTAGGAGAATACCAGTAATTTTCTTGTTATTTTATATGTTGGTTGATCATCTAAGTGGTTTATACCGGACTGATGATTTTATATTTTTGGTAGGAGAATTATCAGTATTTTTTTGTTATTTTCTATGTTTGTTGATCATAATGACTGTTTTTTTTTTTTTTTTTTTTTTTTTTTTTTTTTTTTTTTTTTTTTTTTTTTTTTTTTTTTTTATTTAATGAAATGCAATTCGACATTCCACTGCTTTGACTACCCTTTCTTGAAGGCCCATTCTTCACCCACCAAACTCAAAATATTACAACTAATGGATTTCCATCTTGATCCTCACCCTGATCAAAGTATATGGTTGGGAGGGAAAATGATGGAAGGAGATAGTTTGAAAAACATACAGAGGAGTGGGAAGCAAAGGGCTTGCCAGAGAAGGAGGGCTCAAATGCGGGATTTTGAAATTGCATTGGAAGTGACTGAGGAAACAATTAATGAAAAGAGTTTTTTGTCTTCATGCAAACTATGTCCCTTGAACCTTTATCCGCCCATTTTCAAAAAAAGTCAAAAACCCATCCTTGAAGAGTTGGAACAGGCCAAACAAAAGATCAAACCGTTCCATTTCTTCAGCTCTGGAAAAGTATATTTTCAAGATTGATTAAATCATGAGGCTACGGTTGCCATCATCCAATTTATCCCTTTGAATGAACTCTCTGAGAAAGAGAAGAAGGAAATCAACTCAGTAACAACATTCCTTAACCAATCCAAAAAATTTGTCAACACTGTTGGTCCCTCAAGATCTTGGGGTGGGAAATTGTGGGAAATTGGATTGAAAAAATAAATGGAACCTTCTGAGATATTTGGAAAATACTTGAAGAAAGATGCTGTCAAATCCTACCTTAAAGAGTGTTATATTTTGAACCTTAGGTCTGACAAGGTCTCTCATATATTGGGCCAAATGTTCCAAAAATTAGCCAAACTTGTGTTTGATTCCAACTGTGAAGCTATGATGGACAACAAAATCCCTTCATTATCCTCATTGGAATTTGGATGTGGCCTTAATGCTTTTTACTGCTCACCTCACCTTGCCTTCACCTCAGACTCCTTTTACAACTTTCCCCATATTGACCAAGGTGATGTCTCTGAATATTTCTTTTTACTTGTGGTCCGAACCAAAAAATCAAATGGACAACTTATTGAAAACAAGGATGAATATCAAGTATCTGACAGAAAATTTGTGTTCCCAGACTTGTGTTTTGGGATTGATTTCAAAAAAAAGGGTATTGTGAAAATGTTTTGTGCATCAAAGAAGTACAAAAACTGTACTTTTCCTGCAGTGGGTACTGCCACCCATACTAGGATGGCCATGTCCATGCAAATCAATAGAAAAACTAAAAAAACTAGCAAGGACTTGGCCAGTGGCAAAATATATCTTAGGAAAAAAAAATAAAAATAAAAAAAGATTTGTTCATTGGTGGTGTTAAAAATAATCTCAAACATTGTTGAAATCAAAAATATTTTTTTTGTTTTTATTTTTAAAATTTTTATCAAAGTCAATATATATTTACAAAACAAGCAATCAAGTCATTTAATTTATTGCATCCACAGTTCTACTGCTACCAATACATGCCATGGCTACCAATAACCTATCTTTCATTTTCTGTGGCTAGCCTTTCCCTCTCCTTTACAAGTTGGTCTTGCTCTTTATCCTTCTCATTTTCCTCTTTTTGAAACTCCAGCTTGGCCTGTTTGATTTGCCACTCAGCATCCAACTTGTGTTGATGAGCCAAACTCTCATCTTTCCACTTTTGAAAATCCATATCCAGTTGACAATTGCACTTCTCCTTTTAAAATTGAATTTTTCAGATTCTATTTTTTATTTCAATGTTTTTTGGAGGTGAATACAAATGAGGTTGATTTTGAAAGCAATTACAATCAATCAATGAAATGAACTGAATGTTGCTTCTCCATGATATACTCAAATCCAGAAAGATTTGAAGTGTTTCTCTGCTTTTGACGGCTTTAGGGTTGAGGTTGATGAAATTGGATGCCTTTTTCTTTCCCTTTGCAGAGGAGGTTTGTGTGTGAAAATCATTGCTCTCATTTTAAGGGGTTTTGGGAGGCCCCATTGGCTTGAGTATTTGGCCATTCAGAAACGGCTGAACCTGTTTTATTACAATCTAAATCAGTCAGGATTAACCAGACAGAAGAGAAAAGATCTTGGTTCCTTACTTGAGCAGATGATGAAAATGGTGGTGATACAGGAATAAATTTCTCCTTGTTGGCCAATTTCTTAAGTTCTTCCACCCCAGGAAGAGAGCAATCCAAAGAAGGAAGTGAGGGGTCCAAGGAAGGGTTTGAATTGTTGATCAATGCTGATGTAGACGTGATTGGAGCTGATTACGTTGGAATATCCGCCTCCACATCAGATTGGGGCCACTCATAGGTTTCATTGGGATCATCATTGCTAGGCCAAGCATCCACAGCCAGGTCCTCAGCATCAACCAAATCTGATTGTTGGGCATCAAAAGCGGCTAAAGGGGTGATATTGGTCTTCTTTCCAAAAATTTCATCCATTTTAACATAAAAAGGACAAATGGAATCCAACTTATCAACCACCAAGTTGATTCCCTTTGCTTTATCAGAGTTGGTGATATCAAAGCTGGTGGAGATTGAAATTGAGTGGGCTGTTTGCACTTGGTTCAATAGTTCTTGAATGGCTCCATCATCTGTTTGGATGGAAGATACAGCCTACCTTTGTTTTTATTCTTGAGTTCATTGGCCATCAGCGATAACCATTAACCTTAGAGGATGGAGGTTGGTCAACTTGTGTTTCATTTTTGGATCCAAAGCAAGCATTGTAGTTAGATGGAATTTTGAGCCAGTTTACCAGGATTATGTGATCAGCTCTCTTAAGCTGAATTGAGCCTTTGGAAGCTGATGGTGGAGGATTGTTGGATTTTGAGTTTCTGGGGGATGTTTTCTTTGGTTGAGTGGACTTGCAGGGGGAGTGTTGCTGAGGGGAACTTTAAAAAGAGTAAGTGGGATGAAGTGATGAAGCAATAAAGCAATGACAGTTAGGATGTGATGAAAGGGGTTATGAAGTGATGAAGCAATGAAGCAATGAGAGGATTGATGTGATGAAAGCAATAAAGTGATGACAGTGATAAAGCAAGGTGAGAGTGATGGAGTGATGAAGCAATGAGAGTGATGAAGAGATGAGGATAGCAATGAAGCAATGAGAGTGATGAAGTGATGAGAATAGCAATGAAGAAATTGGAGTGATGAAGTGTGAGAGTAGCAATGAAGCTATGAGAGTGATGGAGTGTTCAAATAAGGTTGGAGGATGGAACCAGGGTTTATTATGTGCACTGACGTGTGGTTGAGCTGTTGAAGGCCTTTATATAATTTATTTGAAAAAAACCATTTATTTTTGGGTAACTTTGACATTTCTGATGTGAAATAAGTGAGTTTTTTTTATTTTAATGGCAGTTCTGAAATGGCCAATTTGGGTTGAAACCCACCATTAAAAAATGGCGGGTTTGCTTAAATTTGATATTCCCTATTAAGAGGAATATATTTTATATTTGATTCTCAATATTACAATAAGATCCTGAAACATGGTTTCCATTTTGTATTGTACAGAATAAAAGAATTATTTTATAGGAACAGAGAGGATTACTTAATTTTGTGAGTTATAATCCAAGTTATCAAGAATATATTATAAATTCATGGCCATTCAAAGATGTTTAAATGATAATTTTCCCTCAGCATGCTGGAAAATTATTCAAATAAAAATTCAATAAAATATAAATTTTTATTCAAAGGAATAGAGTTTTTACCTTTAATGTATCATTATTCTGTGACTGATTTT
Source organism: Puccinia polysora (assembly GCA_025617555.3). Lineage (NCBI taxonomy): Eukaryota > Fungi > Basidiomycota > Pucciniomycetes > Pucciniales > Pucciniaceae > Puccinia > Puccinia polysora. The sequence continues at coordinate 32,256,259 of CM062639.1, forward strand.
TTTTGTGAAAATATTTAAGAGTATTTGGATTCCCATCATAAAAGAGGTATATGTAGCATTTTCATATTTTATTTATGCTTGGTAAAAGGTTCTTTAAATTCCATCAGAAATCTTGAAATTTTCAAAAAAAGTATGTTTTTAATATTTTTTATGATTCTTTTTGGACTTCATGATACCATTGTTCAGATATTTCAACTTATTTCAATTTCTCTTATGAAATATGGACATGTAACATTTTCCATGTTCTTTATGCTTGCTGAAAATTTATTTATATTCCACTGGGAATATTCCTTTTTGTGAAAGTACATTAAATTTTTGTTTTTTTATAATTTTTATTACAATGAATGAATTATTTTTTATTTTTTTTTAAAAAAAGGCTTATATTTTTATTCCTTAAAAAAATGGTATTCATGGTATTTATAGTTGTTAAAATATCTCATGTGGTGTCCATGATTGAATTTTTCAAACAATTCTAACCCAGGTAGACTCCACAGGGGTTTTGGGTGCCTTATCTTAGCCCTCAATGCCTGAATTAATCTTTAAAGGCTGACATAGTCTCAAAAAAGCCTTGAAAGGGATTTATTTCCACCCTTATTTCTCCTTTTAACCTTGAAATGCCTTTTTTCCCACCCCAGGGAGTCCATTAAAACTTAAATGGCCTGTATACACCCTCAGAAGGATCATCTTACCGCTCCAGGCACCTCCTTAGAAATTAGAAAAGTTTTTTCAAATCTCACATTTCAATATTCACACCTTTTTTTGGGTGGAAATATGTCAGCTATCTTATACCAGGAAACTTGCATTCCTTTAGCTAAAGAAAATCATGCAGTGATCTAATGATAATATTTACAAAATAAACACAGTGGGGGATCCAAAAGAATGAATATAACAGGAGAAGGTGCAAGGTTTATCTTTGTTTGGTTAAAGGTTTTTTCAATATATATTTTAAGAGGGGCCAAATTTTTATATTTTATACAATAATGGGGATCTTTATAGCAAACTCACTTCAGGGGGTCAAATTTAGACCGTATAAAACCCTGGAATGAAGGGAACCTTTTTTAATTAATCAGGAAGGAAGTATCTTCCAAATTATTGGTGAATAAGGCTGGAAATAATAAATTCCTGGTAAAAATTTCTGGGGAACAATAGGCCAAATGAGTTCTGTATAAATACCTTTTTGGGGTGAAAAGAGCTTCCTCATGGCACATAGAGTGGGTAGAGCTCATAGTCTGAGGCTAGTAAGCCAGTAAGGGAAAGCTTAGAATATCCTCTTGGTGCTTTCAATAAGTTTATCACCAATCTGAAGGATTTTTACACTATTTTAGCTGTAGGATCTGTTATTATATTAATTTGTTATTTTAGTGATTCTGCATGTAAATTTCATTTTTACATTTATTATTTGATAAAAGTGATAATTTTTGGGTGTTAATTAATGTGCATCACCTGCTGATCACGTTGATTATTTTTGATAATTTATATCAAAACGCTCTGGTATGTTTTGTGATCCTTGAAGTTCTGGATCTGTTAATATTGTGGTGATAATCAATATTTGTCTTTCAAATTCAAATAATTTAAATTGTATTTGTTTGAATTTTGATATATCATGTTTTTAGAAAATCTACCATGCATATGTCATATTTCTTAGACATTTATGGTTGATCTCACTAGGTTTGAGCTGTCTGGTTCAGTACCCTGTTGATGCGGGGAGGTCTTGCCGATCATAGGTGTGGTGATCAAATCAGCTGCATGCGGGAGGAGGGTCTGCTGCACATGTGAACTTTTGCAAATCTTGCATGTGGGTCATCTGGATAACTTAAGTTGCACGCGGGAATCTGGATGTGGGTTCTATCTCACTGTCCAAGCGTGTGGCCACTGTGGGGATGTGGGGCTGCGCATGGAAATCTTGACAAAACACCTTTCTGCATGTAACTCCTGAAGTATACACAACACCTCAATTCTGACTGAATTTTTGGTGTAGAACCCATCTGCTACAACATGTGTGAAATATTAAAATGGCCAAAAAGTGCAATGGTGGTGTTGTGACTTTTGGTTCATTTTTATTAAATTATTTAAAAATATGAAGGGATGAGATTTTAATGGTGGGTTCAGTGAGTGAACCTACCTAATTTTTGGTGGGAAATCTATTGCCCTAGAAATATCTATAGATTTCTTATTCATTCTTTGTTTTATGAATTTTTTTATTTGTTTCTTTTATTTTGGTACTTTTGACAGATTTCTCTGTAAATATTAGCAAGGAAAAAATACTTGAATTTTTTCAAACCTTCCTAGAGTGAAAAAATTCACTATCATACATGATTTTGTAATTTTCTTTACTATATTTATGCCTTTTTGCAAAGAATGCTTGAATTGAGGTGAAAAAACATCAAAAATCACACCTTTTTTCAAAGAGGGTATGTCTTTACAAATTTTGAAGGCCTGGTTCCATCCTGGGCATATTCAATATAATTTTATGACATATCTGGGTGGGTATGATCGTTAAATGAGCCTGAATTTAGAGATAATCACCATATTGCTGGGAGCTGTCCAATATTGAGATCATTCTTTTTTGGTTTGGGGTTTTTTGGGTATTTTAAATTAATTTTAATAGTTCTATTTTAGGGAATATATAATACTGAAATTGAGAAATAATGATCCTTTCAAGTCAATTTTATGCAGTGAATGATGTAGCCAAGCATTAATTTTTTGGTTTTCCACTACAATCTTTGCGGAAATGCACATTTATCATGTATTTTACCAAGCTAGAGTGCTGCATCCAGTAATTGTACTAAAGAAAGGATTTTTTTAGATTCTAATTTGGCTGCAGGAACAAATTAAAAAACAAAAAAAAATTATTGCAATAAATTTTAAAATATATGCAAGAATGATTGTTGGATTTAATTCCTGAACCTATTCATATTTTTTGATATAAATGAAACATGTTTATGGGAACTGTCCAATATTGAGATCATTATTTTATGGCTTTGCGTTTTTTTGGGTATTTTTAATTAAACTTAGGCCAATTTTAAATTTGAAAACTCAGGGTTGCAAACAGGCATGAATCCTCATTCACCATCCATAGGGGTTGAAAAAGGCAATTCACAGCCCAAAAAGAAGCAAGCCAAGTCACTCCAAACTCGCACATCCCCTTGGGGGGTTGCAAACCCCCAATTGCAACCAATTTCAAGTTGATATTGGGGAATTGCAACCTCTAAAGGGTTGCAATTGGGGGGTTTCAACCCCCCAAGGGATGCCCAAGTTTTGAGGGGGGGTAGCGCGTGTTTTCCTGGCCCATTTAGGGTACCCCCCAAATAGACCATTTGAGGGGGGATTTGGGCTACCTAGGCACCCCTGTACCACATTTGAGTTCTTTAAACCCCAATTTAGGGATTTGGCATACTATGTGGGACTTTTATTGGACCAAAAAAAGAAAATTTGAACATTGGAATCAAAAACTCTGCCTATTGTCGCAACAAAATCTTGACACAAACTGCATACACACACAACACATGCCATTAGATAAATTAAGTTTTCTCAACCCAATAGTGAGCAAACTTTTGGAGTTGTTGAATTGACAATTGAATTGAATACTACATTGCCATTGAGTTTTTTTGGTTTATGGGAACAGTGGCAAGCCCAAACCCTCCTATTTTAGACATTTCTGTGTCAACAGACTTAGTTGAAAGGGTAATGTAAAATTAACGGCCCATTGAGCCGTGTACAGAACTCTGTACACGCCTCTTTGAACGGTGTACAAGGCTCAATGGGCCGTGTGGCACCCTACACAACTCAAATCAGCCGTGTGGCATGCTACACGGCTGAAATGGGCTGTGTGGCATGCTACACGTCTCAAATGGGCCGTGTAGCATGCTTCCCGACTCAAATGGGCTGTGTGGCATGCTGAAAGCCCCATTTGAGTTGTACGGCACGCTAAACAACTAAAATCAAGTTTTTTAGTCTCCACTAAATGATAAATAATGAATAATAAATAATAAATAATAAATAATAAATAATAAATAATAAATTATATATAATAAATAATAAATCATAAATAATAAATAATAAATAATAAATAATAAATAATAAATAATGAATAATGAATAATAAATAATAAATAATAAATAATAAATAATAAATAATAATAATAAATAATAAATAATAAATAATAAATAATAAATAATAAATAATAAATAATAAATAATAAATAATAAATAATAAATAATAAATAATAAATAATAAATAATAAATAATAAATAATAAATAATAAATAATAAATAATAAATAATAAATAATAAATAATAAATAATAAATAATAAATAATAAATAATAAATAATAAATAATAAATAATAAATAATAAATAATAAATAATAAATAATAAATAATAAATAATAAATAATAAATAATAAATAATAAATAATAGATAATAAATAATAAATAATAAATAATAAATAATAAATAATAAATAATAAATAATAAATAATAAATAATAAATAATAAATAATAAATAATAAATAATAAATAATAAATAATAAATAATAAATAATAAATAATAAATAATAAATAATAAATAATAAATAATAAATAATAAATAATAAATAATAAATAATAAATAATAAATAATAAATAATAAATCATAAATAATAAATAATAAATAATAAATAATAAATAATAAATAATAAATAATAAATCATAAATAATAAATAATAAATAATAAATAATAAATAATAAATAATAAATAATAAATAATGAATAATAAATAATAAATAATAAATAATAAATAATAAATAATAAATAATAAATAATAAATAATAAATAAAAAATAATAAATAAGAAATAATAAATAATAAATAATAAATAATAAATAATAAATAATAAATAATAAATAATAAATAATAAATAATAAATAATAAATAATAAATAATAAATAATAAATAATAAATAATAAATAATAAATAATAAATAATAAATAATGAATAATAAATAATAAATAATAAATAATAAATAATAAATAATAAATAATAAATAATAAATAATAAATAATAAATAATAAATAATAAATAATAAATAATAAATAATAAATAATAAATAATAAATAATAAATAATAAATAATAAATAATAAATAATAAATAATAAATAATAAATAATAAATAATAAATAATAAATAATAAATAATAAATAATAAATAATAAATAATAAATAATAAATAATAAATAATAAATAATAAATAATAAATAATAAATAATAAATAATAAATAATAAATAATAAATAATAAATAATAAATAATAAATAATAAATAATAAATAATAAATAATAAATAATAAATAATAAATAATAAATAATAAATAATAAATAATAAATAATAAATAATAAATAATAAATAATAAATAATAAATAATAAATAATAAATAATAAATAATAAATAATAAATAATAAATAATAAATAATAAATAATAAATAATAAATAATAAATAATAAATAATAAATAATAAATAATAAATAATAAATAATAAATAATAAATAATAAATAATAAATAATAAATAATAAATAATAAATAATAAATAATAAATAATAAATAATAAATAATAAATAATAAATAATTAAATATAAATAATAAATAATAAATAATAAATAATAAATAATAAATAATAAATAATAAATAATAAATAATAAATAATAAATAATAAATAATAAATAATAAATAATAAATAATAAATAATAAATAATAAATAATAAATAATAAATAATAAATAATAAATAATAAATAATAAATAATAAATAACAAATAATAAATAATAAATAATAAATAATAAATAATAAATAATAAATAATATATAATAAATATTAAATATTAAATAATAAATAATAAATAATAAATAATAAATAATAAATAATAAATAATAAATAATAAATAATAAATAATAAATAATAAATAATAAATAATAAATAATAAATAATAAATAATAAATAATAAATAATAAATAATAAATAATAAATAATAAATCATAAATAATAAATAATAAATAATAAATAATAAATGATAAATAATAAATAATAAATAATAAATAATAAATAATAAATAATAAATAATAAATAATAAATAATAAATAATAAATAATAAATAATAAATAATAAATAATAAATAATAAATAATAAATAATAAATAATAAATAATAAATAATCAAATATAAATAATAAATAATAAATAATAAATAATAAATATTAAATATTAAATAACAAATAATAAATAATGAATAATGAATAATGAATAATAAATAATAAATAAAACAATAATAAATCATAAATAATAAATAATAAATGATAAATGATAAATGATAAATAATGAATGATAAGTAATAAATAATAGATAATAAATAATAATTGATAATTAATTGATGAGATTTGGATAGAATTTCTTAGAGCTAGAACCAGCAGACTATAAACAAAGATTAGAACCTGGGAGGATTAGACAAGGCGTAAGGAAAGAAAGAAAAAGAATACCAACAGCTTATAGAGACTTATCACTTAAAAAGGAGCTGAGATGGCACAAGGTGTAGATGTTGAGGAGGTTGAGGAGATTGAGCCGACGAAGATGAAAGACAGGGCGTAGATAGATGGAAGACTATGAGGAGAAAGCTGAGTGGTTAGAGAGCTTGAGTGAGAGTGGTCTTGAGGATTAAGCTCTTACCAGGCATAGGTTCAAGGGCAGATTGACAAGACTGACCAGAATAGGAATCTTGAGTTGGTGAGAGACATTGGGCGAGAAGACATAGACCAGATAAGAAGGGATGGAAGATAGGAGGAGAAGGAAGATAGCAAAAGAGAATGGAAGATAGAACTGAAGAATTGGTCACTGAGATAATGAGATGTTCACCCGGGTCGACTCGCCAAGCGGGGAGTCCTGGTTAGTACAGATATGTCACAGGATTTGCCTCAGTTCACAGAAGTACTGAGGCGGAGACAGACAGAGTAAGCGTAAGAAATGGAACACGGAAATGAAACACAAGAATCAAACAAAATAGATAAAAATAGATCATGATAATCTCAACACTCCCCGTGACTGGTGAGAGAGTAATCTAGAAGATCACTGATCTTGTGTATTGAAGATGGATTTTTGAAGAAGTTGTAAGGAGGCCACCGACAAAGCTTTTGTGAGAGAGTCTGCCATCATGGACGGACTTTCAATCAAACTGAGTGTAAACTCCTTGTTTGAATAATCCTCACGCAGACCTTTGGTTTTGATATCAATGTGTCTGGACTTCAAATGTGATCCAAATTTCTTAATTTTGTCATCCAGGCCCTTATTATCAATATGTAGAATAGGCTTGGGTTTGGCCATTTGTTAGATTTTGCTGATGAGGTGCTTGATCCATTTGATTTCAAGGTAACAATCCAGTAGTGCTTTTAGTTCAGACTCAGTGGAAGAGTAAGTGATATTACTTTGTCGGGTGGAATTCCAGATAACAGGACTGCCGTAATGAAGGATCACGTATCCCGTTTGAGATTTGCTGAAAGTCGGGTCATCCCCCCAGGTGGCATCGCTGAAACCTGAGAGGATTTCTTGCTTTGGTTCATATTTGACAACGGGTTTGAGATCTTTAGTTGTTTTGAGATATTTCCACACTTTCTTGACTTCTCTCCAGTGAGTCATGCCCGGTTTGGCATTAAACCTAGCCAGGCTAGACACAGAAAATGAAATGTTGGGTCCCGAGTACTGAGCTAGATGATTTAGAAGTCCGGTCGCCGATCTATAGTTAATATTAAGTTGGCAAAATTCCGCATGATCGGTGTCCGACGCAGGTTTGAGTTTTAAATTTTGCGTTAGTGGAATAGGGGTATCTTTACAGGAAGTCAAACCTAGCTCTTCTAGTCCTCTGGCAATGTGGGTCGGTTGACTCAGCAGAATTCTATCATTCTTGATTTCCATAAACATGCCAAGAATAGTATTAGGAGGATGACACGAAGAATATTTGAATTGTTTGAGGAAACTAGTTTTGAAGAGATTGGAGTTGCCCACGTGGATCAAATCATCTACATGGAAATAGAGTATTTTGCTAGTTTTGGAGTTGATATACAGGCATGGGTTGCTTGCTGACTCGTGGAATCCTTGAGACTTTATCCACGAGGTCAAGGTTTCATACCAATTCTTGGGGGATTGCTTCAACCCATAGAGGGATTTCTTGAGTTTTAGATAGGGAGATTTTCTTTCTGAGCCTTCTGGAGTTCTTATGATAACCGTTTCGTCAATAGGTGCATGAAGGAATGCGCCCTTGACATCAAATTGTGTGAATTTCATTTTCATTTTTAACCCATAGACTAGAGCCACTCGTAGTGATCCAAGTTTGCCGGTTGGCGCCCAAGTTTTTTTGTAATCAACTCCTAATACTTGATCAAATCCTTGAACACAGAGTCGCGCTTTATACTTGACATGATCACCGTGACAATTTTCTTTTATCTTGAAAACCCACGTTGTATTCAAAACATTATCTGGAGTGCCGTAGTACTCTTCCCAAACGTCTGGAAGTTCTATGGAGTTTAGCTCATCTTCAGAAGCCTTCTTCCACTTTGGCCATTCAGGACATTTGCGTGCTGCTTTGTAAGAAGGAGGCTCGTAGTAATGATGAAAGCCGTATTGTTGAGGTTTTCTTACCTCCCTTCTTGGTCTTTGAGAGGTCTCTTGAATGGGAGCAACAGGAACTGGCGAGGGTAGAGGAGAAGGATTGGATGGTGGAGAAACTACGGGTGCAGTGTCATCTTGATCTGAGTCTGATTCTTCAGAAAAGTTGTCTTGAGATTCTTGAAAGGCATATTGCTTTTCAAAAGATGAGAAGTTTGGTCCACTCAGTTCAGAATAGGTTTGAGTGAAGAGATCAATTCCCGGTGATTTGAGGAGGGGAAAGTTATATAGCGGATTTTTGAGAAACTGTACATGTTTGGTTTCAACGATGGCACCAGATGAGCTGAGAATCAAGTAAGAGTGAAAAACGGGATTGAACCCAACTAAGATCCCTTCCAATCCTTTCTCATCAAATTTTCTGCCTTTTTGTAGTCGATTCGCGAGGTATATGACATGAGATCCTACAGGCTTGAGATAATAAGTAGGGAGCTTCTTGTTAAACATGATTTCCCAAGGGGATTGGTCATTACCTTCCCGAGGGACTTGATTTAACATAAAAAATCAGCTTTGAACAATGACATGCCAATAACACTTGTTCAACCTTGATGATGAGAATGTTGCACAAGCTGATTGTATAATTGTCCAATTGGCTCGTTCGGCTCGACCATTATGCTGTGAATGATATGGTTCTGATGTTAGCAGTTTGATGTGCTTGGATTTAGCAAATTCTTTCAAGGTATTATTGGTGAATTCCGTTCCTTTGTCGGAGAAAATTTTCGGTGGGGTAATAGTTTAAGCGCTTGTATTCTGTTTCCAGAATATTAATGATTACATCTGGGGTTTCTTCTTTAGATTGAAGAGGAAAAGCAGCGAGATAACCTGTGAAATTGTCCACGAGAGTCAGGACATATTGATGAACGGCTTTTGATTGAGGCGTGATTTGTCCAATGAGGTCAAGGTGGATCCGTTCAAGTGGTTTCAATGACAGTGACGAGGTGCCTAAGAATGAGGCCCTGGTGATCTTGCTTTTTACACAGCCATTGCACTGAAATTTATCCAATTCTTCTTTAGAGTATTGGTCTTTAAGGATAGGTTTAAGCGTGGACAGCAAGGCATGTCCATACATTCTATGAAGATCAGAGAGTGATTGATTTTGAGTAGGGAGATTGGTAGAAGGTTGGTTTGAGAAATTGACAGACAGGTTGTTCCCAGCCATTCAAGGTTTCTCAATCACAAATAGGTTGTCTTGAATCAAACCTTTAAGGACCATCTTGTTGCCTCGGGTAATGTGAAATAAATCTTGATTCTGGGAGAGATTGCATCCTTTTTTCGCCAGGACACCTGGACGAATCAGATTGACAACAATTTCGGGCACATACATGCATTCTTCAAGCGTAATAACGGAGTCATTCCACTTGAGTCAAACCATGCCTGTTCCTCGTATCTTGAGATTTGCTTCCAATTTTCCTGTTTTGATTTCTTCAGAATCTTCTGGTAGATCAATAGACGTAAAGTATTTTAATTCATTAAATATATGTATGTTGGCGCCGGAATTGAGGAGAAGATTGGGTGTACTGTCTGCATTGATCCATAGCTTTAATAATGCATGATAATTGATAGTGGGAGTCTTCTTTTTCCTATTCTTCCACTCTTTCTGCTGTTCAACCCACCATCCAGGAGCGATTTGAGGGTGAAGATGGAAACAGGAGGACTCGGGATGGGGGGCATTTGGATTGTGGAACCCTTCTTTGCACCTGATGCGCACCTTTCTATCTTCCTTATTGGGTTTGTTCCTCATGGTTACGAGAGAAACATCCAAGGTGGATTTGCCAGTCTTGAGTTGAGCCTTATGCTTGTTGTTGTATTGAGTTAGATGATTGAATACGACTTCTACATTTATCAGTTTCTTGCCATGCATAATTTGTTGTTTTAGATTCTCTAGTGTTGGAGGGAATTTGAAAAGTATTAAGTACGCTATTATGTCGTTGGGTAAATCTATTCCTACATCCGCCATACAAGTAAGGGATTTCCGGATGTTGGTTATAAATCCTTCAATAGCATGTTTGTTAAACAGGGCATGTAGAAATTGATTAAAAATTCGGGCTTGATTGGCGGTTTCTGACGAAGCTAATCTACGGGTGATCTCGGTCCAGAGTAGTTTAGAGGATGCGATATTGGCGGCATTAACCACATTTGCATGCGTAGTGCCATCAAGCTTGGATAAGATGATTGCTCTAATTTCTCTGTCTTGTTTCAGCAAGAGTTGTCCAACATTAGTAGTTATAACATCTTTAACGTCTTTGAGGTCAAATAACATCATCATCTTATTGCGCCAAATTGAGTAATTATCCTTGTTGAGTGGTGGAATTGCATCAACAGAGGCCTTGAGAGCAACTTGGTGAAAGTAATCATTTGCCCCCGCTGGTTTGTTCATTTACGGTAGCGTATGATCGTCCTTTTGGCTTTTAACCGTGATGAGATTTGGATAGAATTTCTTAGAGCTAGAACCAGCAGACTATAAACAAAGATTAGAACCTGGGAGGATTAGACAAGGCGTAAGGCAAGAAAGAAAAAGAATACCAACAGCTTATAGAGACTTATCACTTAGAAAGGAGATGAGATGGCACGAGGTGTAGATGTCAAGGAGGTTGAGGAGATTGAGGCAACAAAGATGAAAGACAGGGCGTAGATAGATGGAAGACTATGAGGAGAAAGCTGAGTGGTTAGAGAGCTCGAGTGAGAGTGGTCTTGAGGATTAAGCTCTTACCAGGCATAGTTTCAAGGGCAGATTGACAAGACTGACCAGAATAGGAATCTTGAGTTGGTGAGAGACATTGGGCAAGAAGACATAGACCAGATAAGAAGGGATGGAAGATTGGAGGAGAAGGAAGATAGCAAAAGAGAATGGAAGATAGAACTGAAGAATTGGTCACTGAGATAATGAGATGTTCACCCGGGTTGACTTGCCAAGCGGGGAGTCCCGGTTAGTACAGATATGTCACAGGATTTGCCTCAGTTCACAGAAGTACTGAGGCAGAGACAGACAGAGTAAGCGGAAGAAATGGAACACTGAAATGAAACATAAGAATGAAACAAAATAGATAAAAATACATCATGATAATCTCAACATTAATAATTGATAATTAATAATTAATAATTAATAATTAATAATTAATAATTAATAATTAATAATTAATAATTAATAATTAATAATTAATAATTAATGATTAATAATTAATGATTAATGATTAATAATTAATGATTAATGATTAATAATTAATAATTAATAATTAATAATTAATAATTAATAATTAATAATTAATAATTAATAATTAATAATTAATAATTGAAGATTAATAATTAATAATTAATGATTAATAATTAATAATTAATGATTAATAATTAATAATTAATGATTAATAATTAATAATTAATGATTAATAATTAATAATTAATAATTAATAATTAATAATTAATAATTAATAATTAATAATTAATAATTAATAATTAATAATTAATAATTAATAATTAATAATTAATAATTAATAATTAATAATTAATAATTAATAATTAATAATTAATAATTAATAATTAATAATTAATAATTAATAATTAATAATTAATAATTAATAATTAATAATTAATAATTAATAATTAATAATTAATAATTAATAATTAATAATTAATAATTAATAATTAATAATTAATAATTAATAATTAATAATTAATAATTAATAATTAATAATTAATAATTAATAATTAATAATTAATAATTAATAATTAATAATTAATAATTAATAATTAATAATTAATAATTAATAATTAATAATTAATAATTAATAATTAATGATTAATAATTAATAATTAATAATTAATAATTAATAATTAATAATTAATAATTAATAATTAATAATTAATAATTAATAATTAATAATTAATAATTAATAATTAATAATTAATAATTAATAATTAATAATTAATAATTAATAATTAATAATTAATAATTAATAATTAATAATTAATAATTAATAATTAATAATTAATAATTAATAATTAATAATTAATAATTAATAATTAATAATTAATAATTGAAAATTAATAATTAATAATTAATAATTAATAATTAATAATTAATAATTAATAATTGAAAATTAATAATTAATAATTAATAATTAATAATTAATAATTAATAATTAATAATTAATAATTAATAATTAATAATTAATAATTAATAATTAATAATTAATAATTAATAATTAATAATTAATAATTAATAATTAATAATTAATAATTAAAAATTAATAATTAATAATTAATAATTAATAATTGGTAATTAATAATTAATAATTAAAAATTAATAATTAATAATTAATAATTAATAATTAATAAATAATAAATAATAAATAATAAATAATAAATAATAAATAATAAATAATAAATAATAAATAATAAATAATAAATAATAAATAATAAATAATAAATAATAAATAATAAATAATAAATAATAAATAATAAATAATAAATAATAAATAATCAATAATAAATAATGAATAATAAATAATAAATAATAAATAATAAATAAAAAATAATAAATAATAAATAATAAATAATAAATAATAAATAATAAATAATAAATAATAAATAATAAATAATAAATAATAAATAATAAATAATAAATAATAAATAATAAATAATAAATAATGAATAATAAATAATGAATAATAAATAATAAATAATAAATAATAAATCATAAATAATAAATAATAAATAATAAATAATAAATAATAAATAATAAATAATAAATAATAAATAATAAATAATAAATAATAAATAATAAATAATAAATAATAAATAATAAATAATAAATAATAAATAATAAATAATAAATCATAAATAATAAATCATAAATAATAAATAATAAATAATAAATAATAAATAATAAATAATAAATAATAAATAATAAATAATAAATAATAAATAATAAATAATAAATAATAAATAATAAATAATAAATAATAAATAATAAATAATAAATAATAAATAATAAATAATAAATAATAAATAATAAATAATAAATAATAAATAATAAATAATAAATAATAAATAATAAATAATAAATCATAAACAATAAACAATAAATAATAAATAATTAATAATTAATAATAAATAATAAATAATAAATAATTAATAATAAATAATAAATAATAAATAATAAATAATAAATAATAAATAATAAATAATAAATAATAAATAATAAATAATAAATAATAAATAATAAATAATAAATAATAAATAATAAATAATAAATAATAAATAATAAATAATAAATAATAAATAATAAATAATAAATAATAAATAATAAATAATAAATAATAAATAATAAATAATAAATAATAAATAATAAATAATAAATAATAAATAATAAATAATAAATAATAAATAATAAATAATAAATAATAAATAATAAATAATAAATAATAAATAATAAATAATAAATAATAAATAATAAATAATAAATAATAAATAATAAATAATAAATAATAAATAATAAATAATAAATAATAAATAATAAATAATAAATAATAAATAATAAATAATAAATAATAAATAATAAATAATAAATAATAAATAATAAATAATAAATAATAAATAATAAATAATAAATAATAAATAATAAATAATAAATAATAAATAATAAATAATAAATAATAAATAATAAATAATAAATAATAAATAATAAATAATAAATAATAAATAATAAATAATAAATAATAAATAATAAATAATAAATAATAAATAATAAATAATAAATAATAAATAATAAATAATAAATAATAAATAATAAATAATAAATAATAAATAATAAATAATAAATAATAAATAATAAATAATAAATAATAAATAATAAATAATAAATAATAAATAATAAATAATAAATAATAAATAATAAATAATAAATAATAAATAATAAATAATAAATAATAAATAATAAATAATAAATAATAAATAATAAATAATAAATAATAAATAATAAATAATAAATAATAAATAATAAATAATAAATAATAAATAATAAATAATAAATAATAAATAATAAATAATAAATAATAAATAATAAATAATAAATAATAAATAATAAATAATAAATAATAAATAATAAATAATAAATAATAAATAATAAATAATAAATAATAAATAATAAATAATAAATAATAAATAATAAATAATAAATAATAAATAATAAATAATAAATAATAAATAATAAATAATAAATAATAAATAATAAATAATAAATAATAAATAATAAATAATAAATAATAAATAATAAATAATAAATAATAAATAATAAATAATAAATAATAAATAATAAATAATAAATAATAAATAATAAATAATAAATAATAAATAATAAATAATAAATAATAAATAATAAATAATAAATAATAAATAATAAATAATAAATAATAAATAATAAATAATAAATAATAAATAATAAATAATAAATAATAAATAATAAATAATAAATAATAAATAATAAATAATAAATAATAAATAATAAATAATAAATAATAAATAATAAATAATAAATAATAAATAATAAATAATAAATAATAAATAATAAATAATAAATAATAAATAATAAATAATAAATAATAAATAATAAATAATAAATAATAAATAATAAATAATAAATAATAAATAATAAATAATAAATAATAAATAATAAATAATAAATAATAAATAATAAATAATAAATAATAAATAATAAATAATAAATAATAAATAATAAATAATAAATAATAAATAATAAATAATAAATAATAAATAATAAATAATAAATAATAAATAATAAATAATAAATAATAAATAATAAATAATAAATAATAAATAATAAATAATAAATAATAAATAATAAATAATAAATAATAAATAATAAATAATAAATAATAAATAATAAATAATAAATAATAAATAATAAATAATAAATAATAAATAATAAATAATAAATAATAAATAATAAATAATAAATAATAAATAATAAATAATAAATAATAAATAATAAATAATAAATAATAAATAATAAATAATAAATAATAAATAATAAATAATAAATAATAAATAATAAATAATAAATAATAAATAATAAATAATAAATAATAAATAATAAATAATAAATAATAAATAATAAATAATAAATAATAAATAATAAATAATAAATAATAAATAATAAATAATAAATAATAAATAATAAATAATAAATAATAAATAATAAATAATAAATAATAAATAATAAATAATAAATAATAAATAATAAATAATAAATAATAAATAATAAATAATAAATAATAAATAATAAATAATAAATAATAAATAATAAATAATAAATAATAAATAATAAATCATAAATAATAAATAATAAATAATAAATAATAAATAATAAATAATAAATAATAAATAATAAATAATAAATAATAAATGATAAATAATAAATCATAAATCATAAATAATAAATAATAAATAATAAATAATAAATAATAAATAATAAATAATAAATAACAAATAATAAATTATAAATTATAAATTATAAATTATAAATTATAATTATAAGGAGTAATGTATGGGCCCCCACGCCTTGAGGGGCCCTACACAAATCCCAAACAACTGGAGCCGTGAATTGAAAATCACCCTAGTTGAAATGGTTGTTAACAAAGCTTTGAATTCTTGGGATTTGGGTAGAGAGTTGGAAAAGAAAACATTGGAAGCCCCAATTGCATCCTCATCTAGGGTTACAATTGAGGAACAAGATGTTTCTTCAAAACTGTAAAAAGATGTTTCATCAAAACTGGAATTGAATGAAGGTGGTTGGTCACATTTCATTGTAATTTGACTGAGAAGGATTTGGCTTGAAAAATTCTAATGTCACTAAGGGGTGGAAGACCCACTTGACCCTCCTCCTGTGAGAGCCTTTGCTAGTAGGAAAGAAGCCAAGATTTATTGTCAAAAATGGGCAGTCATGCGTGGCTGAGCATTGAAAACTTTCAAGTCAATGAAAAAGAAATATGTTTATCTAGCATGTGACAGATTTGGGGTTTATGAAGGGCCATGCCCCACCAAAAATCAAAGGCAAACTCACACCAGGAATTTTGGGTGTCAATTCATGATCCATGAAAGTCGGAAAGTAGCAGATCCCCCATGGCATCTCTCCATTATAAATGGCCTACACAATTATCAACAGTCTGAAAGCCTTTCAGTGCATCCTCAACCAAGGAGAATCTCTGGGAAATCCTTGGATCTACTTAAGGAAGGCATGAAATATGGGATCAATACAGTGAAACTTAAAATGAAATGTAGCAGTATTGATGGTGGAGAATACATTGATGATAGGAAAATCTCTAGCACTAAGCAGAAGGTAAATCAAGCAGAAATGGATGGGAAAGGTTTTATGGAGGTTCTATTGGAAATTCTCCAGGAATCCTGGTGGGTTTCCAGGTCCAAATTAGGTGGAGAGGGTCACTTAGTGGCCCTTTTCTTGGATCTTCCTGAGTCTATAAAATTTTCCAAAAAAATTCCATCATAACGCTTTTTTGGATTGTACTTTTAAAACAAATAGCTACAAAATAACTCTATTGCATGTTGTATGAATGAAAGCCAACCAGAAAAACTTTCAAAAGGCTTTTGTTTTTATGAAAAAATAAATTTATGATTTCTACATTTGCGATTTGAATGCATCAAAGGAGTGGGCTTACGATCCCAAGAGGCTTCCCAAAGTCTTTGTGATGGACCCTGAAAAATCATTTTTTCTATAGAAAATAGTTTACCTGAGTCATCCAGACAGCTGTTCTACTGGCACTTGTCTAAAAATATTCAAGCTAACTGTAGATTATGCTTCATTGATTAAGTTGAAGGATGGAAAAGTTTCATGACTCTGCGGGAAAAGTATGGGGCATCTTAAAAAAATGAGGAGGCAGAAGTCAATGATTTGGAACTTAGATTAGGCCAATTTATTGCTTCTTCTATTGATCTCTGCTGGGATTGCTTACTTTGAAACTTTTATACAGTGTTTCTTGAAAGACTGTGAGACTGTGCTTGAGTATATGGAAAATACTATTTTCCCTATCAAAGAGACTTTTTTAATGGTGTGGACTTGTGTCAACCCTGACTTTGGAAATAAAAAAACGTTGTGGGTAGAAGGGGCCCATGTTAATTTCAAAAGATTAATTGATGGATCTTTGGGGAACATTTGGGATGTGTCAAAAAACCTTGAATTAACCATTGAAAACCAAATTCAATCAGTCCATGTTTCACTCAAAAACTCTCAAAAAATTTTAGGAACAGGTCTTCCAAAAGAACTGTTGCCTTTGGGATATAAATTGTTGATTGAGGAAATTAGACTCATTGGGGAACAATTTGTGAAGTTAAAGGGCAACCATGATGGAAAGGTGTGCTCAAATTATTATTCAAAAAAAATTGGCTTGCCATGCTCCCACATTCTAGGTGAACCTTCAGCATCAAGAGGATCCATTGTTCCTGAGGATGTTTATCCTCAGTGGCACTTAGACTAGGACCCTTCCAATGAAGTAAGTGGGTTTTTTTTGAAGGTTAACAATTATTTTATTGACAGATTAATTATTGGATTGAAATATTGATTTTTTTTTGAAAGTTTGAAACAGATCCAGGGCTTGATGAAGAATATCAAATTTTTAACAAGTTTAATCCCATCTTTAGGGGACAAACTTAATTAGTTATTTTGGAGATTCTAAGGTCAATGCTCAAGGGTACAGCCACTTTGATTCCCAAGCCAAGGCTTGAGCCAAAGGTGTTAAGTTCCAGCTGTGGTTGTCCCAAATTGAAGAAACCTTTTGTGAAATTTCAAAATTTGAACATGTTGAAAGAGAAATTAAGAGAGAAAAAAGGGTTACAAGGGGGCCAAAAAGACCAAAGATAGTAAGTCTTTTATTTTTATAAATTTTGATTTTTATGGTTTAATGAACTTATGGTAAAATGTTTTCTTTAGTGCAAGGAAGGCTCTTCATCTGAATTTTATAGTTCAGTGGAAGAGACTGAAAGTTGATTAGGGTCCCTTTCTCTAGAATCAGAATCCTTTTCAAAGGTGGAGGAAGAAAAAATTGCCAAGTCAAACAGGAGCTCATCTTTGGTGAGTGTTGCTTCTTTTAATGAGATTAGAGTTTTGACAAATTAATTTTTGATTGTAGGAACCAAAAGTGAATTAACTCAATCAAATACCTGCGAAATTACATATGTTCTTGAGGGAAGTTTGAGATCTGGATGGTTATGGGAATTGTGGATTTTGAGTCATTTCAAAATTACTTGTGTATGATGAGCATGGATGGTTTAATGTACAAAAGGAAATTATTGAAAAATTGAGGAAATATAAGACATTTTATTCTAAGATTCTTGGTGGCAGTAAAGAAGTTGAAAAGTAAGGAAAAATACTTGATTTTAATGACATAAATGAAAAGATGCATTCTTCAAAATGGCTTTCAAAGTTGTATATGGGTCAAATAATATCTGATAATTATGGGAGACCAATATTTTTCATTTCAATGGATTCATGTTGTACTTATACTCCTATGAAAATGGGTGTAAAGAAGAATCAGAACCAATATTAATTTCATTTTTTAATAAGAACCATTGGTTCCAGGTTGTGCTGAAGGGAGATGTGATTCTAATCCTGCCCATATTTTCCAAACCACTTTCCATTATTTCTAAAAAAAGCCTCTGGTTGGGTTGATAACCTCAGAGATAAACTAAAGTTGTATTCTAGTTTATAGAAAGAATTTAAATTTCATCATTTGGGTTTGGTCTAACATGCTGATCTTGTAATTCTATTAATACAAAGGGTTATCACATTTTGAACATCATTATGTTGATTGTTTTGAGTTAAAATCATGTGGAGTGTTTTGAACTTGATTTGATTGGTAAGTCAATTCAACTTGTGTTCTGCTGATCCAATCATAAGAAGTCTTTTTACTTTTTTTGATGGGATCAGCTTAACACAAGTTGAACTTAATTTTTTTGGTGTTTTTAATTTAGGTCTAGTCAAGTTGAACTTGTATTTTTGATGTTTTTACTTTAGGGCTAGTCAAGTTGAACTTAATTGTAATTTTTCCTTTTTTGGTTAATGGTAAATTCACAGCTCATTGAGCCATGGACACCATTCAAAGTGGGCCGTGTGGCATGCCACATGGTCCAATCCAAGCTTTGTACAACCCCCCACAGCTCAAAGAGTTGCGCAGCCTGCCCAGCCTGGTCCAACAACGTGTTGGATTCCACACAATACATTCAAGTCATGTGGAGTTGTACATGGCTCAAATGTAGTTGTGTGGCATCCAACATGCCACTGGACCGCGGTGAGCCCCCCCCCAAAAAAAAAAAAAAAAAAAAAAAAAAAAAAAAAAAACAAAAAAACAAAAAAGCAAAAAAGCAAAAAACAAAAAACAAAACAAAAACAAAAACAAAAACAAAACAAAAACAAAACAAAAAAAACAAAACAAAAACAAAAAAAAAAAAAAACAAAACAAAAAAAACAAAATGGAATGAAAGGTCACCAACATAACCCGTGAATAAAATAATCCATCAAAAAAACAGGAATCAACCAAAAAATCAAAGAAATAAAAAAATGTTGATTTTTTGGTTAAAAAAAAAAACAAAAAAATGTAAAAAATAAATAAAAAAACAAAAAAAAAAACTGGGACTATCTAATGAACTAGCCCTAAAGTAAAAAGACCCAAAAAAAACACAAGTGACTGGACTAGCCCTAAACTAAAAAAACAAAAAAAAAAGACAAGTAACTTGACAAGCCCTAAAGTAAAAACACAAAAAAAAAACAAGTAATGGGACAAGCCCTAAAGTAAAAAAACCAAAAAAAGACTAGTAACTTGAATAGCCCTAAAGTAAAAACACCAAAAAAAAGACTAGTAACTTGAAAAGCCCTAAGGGAAAAAAACCAAAAAAAATACAAGTAAATTGACAAGCCCTAAAGTAAAAACAAACAAAAAAACAGTTCAACTTGCATTAAGCTGATCCCATCATAAGGAGTAAAATACTCCTTATGATGGAATCAGACAAACACAAGTTGAACTGACTTACCATTAAACTCTCATTCAAAACACTCAATATAATGATTTTAAATCAAAACACTCAACATAATGATGTTCAAAATGTGATAACCCTTTATATTAATAGAACTTGTTAGCTGCATTATAATTACAATTTATATGAAAACCAATGATGAAATGAAGTAAAAGTATGTTACAATCTAGAATACATTTGCAGTTGATATTTGAGATGATCAACCCAACCAGAGGATTTTTTAGAAATCAAGGAACGTGGTTTTGCTACAATGGGCGGGATTGGAATCATTTCTCCCTCAAGTACTAATAGAACCCAGTGGTTATTGTTTACAAAGGAAATGGAAATTGGATCTGATCAATCAGTAACACCATTTTTTATTGGAGTATAAGTATCACATGACTCCAATGAAATGAAGAATATAGGTCTGGAATATGTTTCTGCTATGATTGACCCATATCTAATTTAGCAAGCCATTTTGAGGAGGGAATCTTTTCATTAATGTCTTAATCTTTTCAACCTCCTTTGCACCACCAAGAATTTTTATTTAGCATGCTTTATGTTTCTCAAATGTTTTTTATCATTTCTTTTCTCACTTCAAACCAACCATGTTCTTCATAACCAAGAGATTTAGCAATGAATCTAAATACGCAATTACCATCTCCAATTGGATCCTAAACCTCATCCAAGAACTTATGCAATTTCTTGGGTATTTTATTGAGGTATTTCATGTTTGGTTCCTATCATCAAAACTAACTTAGTATTCAATTTTTTAATAACATCATTCACATGAATACTCACCAAAGGTGAGCTTCTGGTTGAGCTTTGCTGCATTTTTTCTTCCTCTGCAGAGGATTCTGATTCCAAATTAAGTGATCCCAATTCACTTTCAGTCTCTTTCTCTGAACTATGAAATTCAGATTCTGATCCTTTGGACTTTGACTAAAAATTATGATCATATCATCATCAGTTCATTAAACCAAAAAAATGAACATTTCACAAAAGGAAAAAATCAAAATCTTCTGTCTTTTCTTATTCAGTTCCCATCTGATTCCCTTTTTCTGCTTAATTTCCTTTTCAAGGTTTCAAAATCAAAAAGGATCTCTGCGCGTATCTGTCAATTTTGGCCAACCTCTACTTGATTTCAAGAATTTGGTTGAATTCTTGGCTTTGATAAATAATTTGTGGTCTTCTGAATCAGTTACTTCAACAGCTTGCAATGATCTTGTTCACAATATCCCAATATCATTGAATTCAGCTTCTCATGTAACTGAGAATTGTTGAGCATTTCATAAAAATCAAATTTCCAAAATTTAAAAGGATTAAACATAGGAATCATCCATCAAAAAGCTTTGATCAAAAAGCATTAATCCCATTAAACCATATTACACAACTAGAACTGCAAGGTTCATAATCCAACCTCCACTGTGTATAAAAATTGTCAGGCACAATGGATCCTCTGAACCCTAGTAGGTCACCTATCTTTTGGCAAAAGGGAAAACCCATAGTCTTGGAGTATGACTTGATGCACACTTCCCCATCATGGTACTGCTTTAATTTCTCAAATTTTTCCACAACAAGTTTAATTGCCTCCAAAGACAACTTTTATACCAATGGTAACAGTTCAGTGGGAATAAATATTCATAGCATTATTCAACAGTTGTAAAGCAAGGCCTGAACCAATATAATTTGATTTTAAACTGTTCCCCCTATGTTTTTTCAAACATCCAAAATGTTTCCCAAATAATTTGCAAGGAATTGTTTGAGAGTAGCATGGGCCCCTTCCACTTGAGACATGTTTTTATTTCCAAAGTCAGGTTTTTTGCAAGTCCAAGCCTTTACAAAAGTCTTTTTGATACAGAAGATTTTATTTTCCATATAATCAAGCACATCCTCATGGTCTTCCACAAAACACTTTATACAAGTCATAAAGTAAGCCCCCAAAACTAGGAAGATTAACATTATAAGCAGTGATTGGGCACTTACTCTTAGTTCCACATCATTTACCTCTTCCTCCTCCTTGGTTTTAGAGGCCCCATACTTTGCCCACAGAGACATAAAGGCTTTCACACTTCAAAGTCATTATAAAAGCTAACTTTACAGTTTGCTTGTATGTTTTTAGAAAAGTGCCACTGACAACACTGTCTTGTTTGCTCAGGGAAACTATGTTCTATAGCAAAAATCAGTGCTTTTTCATGGTCCATCACAAAGACTTTGGGAAGTCTTTCAGGATCATAAGCCAGCTCCTTTGGTGCTTTTACAGACCAACTGTAGAAATCAAACTTTTCTCTTGTTATAAAAGCAAGAGCTTTTTTGAAGGTTTTTCAGTTGGCTGTTATTCCTACAACATGCAATAGTGGTAATTTGTAATGATTTTTTTTATAAGTAAAACCAAACATAGAAATATGATTGAATTGTTTGCAAAGCTTTAATGCATCAGGATGAGCCAAGGACAGGGCCTACAAGTGTCTGTCTCCACTTAATTTTTCTCAATGAAACCAACCAGAATTACCAAGTTTTTCAAAGAGGACCTCCCTAACACTTACTCCCTTGAGTTCCACAAGTGTTACTTTTTGCTTAGTTTTATAGATTGTTTGGTCATCAACATATTTGCTACAATCAATCTTGCTCAATTTTCTTTTAAGTTGAAGTGTATTGAGCCCATCATTCATCTCTTCTATTTAATTCTGAGTTGAGGATCCACTGAGGGGTGTGGAGATGGTTGATGGTTATTTTTATCATTTCTGTAGGAGATTTGCTACAAGGGGTCTGCCTTTGTGTGACTTGCATTGATTAAAAACTTGCCCCCAAACTTGCTTGTGTGATTTTTCCTTGACCTTTGATTCAGCAATGGCCCAGAGTAGGAACCATGTCTATCAAAGTCTAAACCCACATATTTATCAAGCTTCAATTTGAAAACTGTCATAGCATAACCATGCTTCATTGCCCATGTTTCAAAATACTTTTTTGCCTCTTCCCTAGTAGGAAAGTCTCTTGCAGGGGTTGGGTCAAGTGTATCTGGCACCAATTAAATTTTTATATGATAGTTACATAGTTACATAGTTACCAGCCGCAGCCACTATGAGTCTCCATCAAATCAAATCAGGCAAAGGCCAGAGTAACATAAAATTTTACTCACCACCAGAGGTCATGTCCATTTGTGAAACATTTTATTCCTCAATTTTGAACCTAGATGAGGATGAAATTGGGGCTTCCAATGTTTCATTACCCAGATTCTTTTTTCTGCAGCTATTTCAATGGCACTGTCAGTGTAGTCCTCCAATGCAGCCATTTCATAAACAGGATGGCTTGCCAATTTTCCCATAATAAAAAAAAAGCAATGACAATTCAATATTCAATCCAAGTTTCAATTGTACAACTACAAATTTTGCTCACTTTTGAGTTGAGAGAGATTAAGTTGACCAACAGGCAGTAAAAAATTGCTTTTCTGTTGTCCAATAGGCAGTTTGAGAGTGTACCATGTGGGAAGTTTGTTTGCAAAAGGCAATTATTGTGTTTGCAGTTTCACTTTATGATTGCTAGTTGTGGTACAAGACTCCCACATAGTATGCATTTATATTTGGGTTGATGGAACCCAAATGTGGTCCAGGGGGCCCCAAAACTTCTGGCACCACCCCTCGGGGGTTCTATACCCCCGCACA
The DNA here is from genome assembly GCA_025617555.3 of Puccinia polysora. Lineage (NCBI taxonomy): Eukaryota > Fungi > Basidiomycota > Pucciniomycetes > Pucciniales > Pucciniaceae > Puccinia > Puccinia polysora. Next base: position 32,280,629 of record CM062639.1, read on the forward strand.
GGCGTCTAAAGTTTGTTTACGGGGGTACATGACTGAAAAATGATTTTATGGAGGGTAAATGACCCACAGGGGTTGCATGTGTTGCAAACAACCCTTTGGAGTTGTGTTTGGAGCAACCCATTTGATGTGTGTATGGGCCATGTAGGGCCCTAAACCACTCCCACACAACTGGGGCTTGTGAATTCATCATAATACTTATTTATTTTTTTTTTTGAGGCATTATTTTTCTCACACATCAAATATTTTATTTCATGCAAAGCAAGGTTGATGTTCAGTTGCACGCCTCTGGTATTTCATGCAAAAATACTTTATTTCACGCAAATTTCAAGAAATTATTTTTTTTTAAATTCTGACTCTGCAGCCTTCTAGCAGGGGTCTTTAAACCCCTAGAAAAATATTTGGTATTTTTTGAGGGATTAGATTCTCTTTAAAAATTGGATGAAAAAATTAAAAAATTCTGTAAAAACAAATTTTTGCATGGGTTTTGTATCCTTATTTTGGCTAATTTAATTTTTTTCTTTTGGTCAATTCAGCAGCCAAAGGTTTTAACCAATATTGAAAGAGCTTTCAAATATTTTTTTATATATTTTTTGGATGTATCCTTTCACCTTAACAAATTCCTTCAAAAAACACAAAAAATCAAATTTCTTGTTGGACATTTCCATCCATTTTCCCTTTTTATTGATTTTTTTTGTAATTAAAGCTTTATAAAAGTTAAAGAACAGTCAAAGATCATTTGAATTATTTTCTTGGATTTTTTGGATGTATGATATTACCTCAAAAAATACCTTCAAAAAATTAAAAAATTAAAAAAAATGAATTTTCTTATTGGACTATTGCATCCTTTTGTTTGAATTTTTTATTACTTTTGTTTGTTGTTTCAAGCTTTTATAAACTTAAATCAATTATTAAAGAGCATTTTAAAATCCTTTCAGAGTTTTTGGATGTTTCATTGGCCTCCAAAAATTGAATCCAATGTGAAAAAACTTCAAATTAACACAACTGTTGCAATGATTTTTTTTTTTACATCTTGCATAAAAATTTCCACAAATTTTTTCTGAAAAAACTTTAGAGTAGAATCCAATGACCCTAATAAAAATTTCTATGACTGCTTGTCATATTTTTTACACATCAAAATATAAATGAAAATGAATAAAGGGTGGTCTATCTCTAATTATCCTTTTTGGATTATTTTTCCTGAAACAAATAATGATGATCTGAAAGATTTGAAGCTGCAATTTTTAAAGGATTGTCTAAAACTTTAAAAAAAATTGTTTTAGGGTAATTTTTGAGGCACTATTTGTGCCTCAAAAACTAAACCAATAAAGCATCTTATTAGACCTCTGGGAATGTTCTTTGAACCCTTTTGCATGCATTTATTTGATGTGACTAAAAATGTTTTCCTGGGACCTTCGCCCATCTTGGAGTGCTCAAGTTATCTTATGAAACACCCCCTTGACCTGTTCCACCCTCCCATCACCCCCACCACTACCACACCACACCAAACCAAACCACACCTCCTCACACCACACCACAGCACAGCACTCATCATCCTTCACCACTCATCAACAAAAACAAATCAATACTCCAAATAATTTCAAAAACAACTTTTCCCTCTGATATCAATTCTCTGAATACCTTTTTTCACTCAATTTATTTTCAATTTATATCTCAAATATCAACTTTTATTGTCACTTCATTTTTTACAAAGAAAATAATTTTTTGCAATGGCTCAAGAAAACACCCACCCACTTTTCAGGACTGCTTCACCAGGCCCATCCTCAATTATCTCATCTAATTAAACTATTGATTCAACTAATTTTTCTCCTTCTACATCTACTCAAACTCCTGCTCCTGATTCCATCCCTCTGGACCCTCCTCCTGAGCTATCATGTCAGCTTGCTACTATATACAGAGCAAAACTGTCAAATAGTAACACAAAATATGAAAAATAAGAAACCTCAAATAAAAAAGTAAGGAGAGAGAAATCCATAAATATTATTACAGGAATGGATTCCTCACCCAAAATTAGGTAGGGTCACTCCCTGACCCCACCCTTGAATTCCAAGTCCTTATATTTTTAAAGTAATTAAAAGGAAAAGTACTAAAAATTATGACACCTGTATGGCACTTTTTGGCCATTCTATCATTTCACACGTATTGTCACGTATAGGGTTTACACCTAAAATTCACTCAGAATTGAGGTGTTGTGTATATTTTAGGAGTTACGCGCAGAAATGTGTTATGTCACAATTCCCGCGCGCAGCCCCGCATCATTACATAACCCTATGTACTAGCAGCAGCAGGATCCTGCGTACTAGAGACCCGCGCGCAGCTGATTCTGCCACGCACGCAGCGGATCCTACCCTGCGTGCATCTTTACTACTGATCCCCGCGCCTGGATCAGTCGTGACTAATCTGACAACCAGGTACCGCTCAGAAGAGCTACAACCTAGTTAGGGTTGCCTAGTATATGTAACAAACAGACATATGCATTACTAATAATCTAAAAAGATCAAAACTTATATAAAATTAATGAAAATTAAGTTTTAAACATTTTTTAATAATAAATCAAAGATCAAGGACTACCACGTAAACCACAGATCTTGATCTTTGAAGACCACAAAACACTACAAGAAGTGTTCATCAAAATTATGAAAAATTATCTAAATGATCAGCAGATGACGGAAAATCAGTAAACATCCACATCTGCATGCTTTAAAGCAATATCAATAGTACAAATGCAGGATGAGTACAGAATGATCAAATTTATGCCATAACTAATTAAGAGATCCTGTGGCTAAAGTAGTACAGAAATCCAGCATATCTAAGGACAGCTGTTTGACAGCACCAGGTAGAAGTGCTAATCTTTCCCTGAATGGCTTGCCAGCCTCAGCCCACAAGAAGAACCCTCTCTATGTTCCCTGAGAAGAAAAAAATCACCCCAAAAAGGTATTTACACAGACCTCTTTGGATCTAATCAGTTAATCAGTTTACCAGGAATTATTTATTATCAATCAGACGCCATGTAATTGTTAATCAAGTGCTTATATGCAGATAAGCAAGTGATATATGACTTAGTCTGAAGTAGTATTATTTTATCTTTATAAGCAATCAACCATTGAAGTTTAGTCAAGCAATCTACCCCATCTGCTCTGAAAACCTTCCAATTATTCCAGGATTTTCGTGGTAAAGTGCTCAGAGTGAGTTTTACCCTTCCTGTCTAGGCTGCTTGTGCTGTTAAGCCCGGCCATCAGTGGAATAATTCCTTTCTGAGGCACCCATATTTATTCCAAGGTTCTTAAAAACTGCCAAAGGAGGCCCCTTGAAGAGAGGTTGCTAGTCTGTAAAGAACCCCAGTAGTATAATACTGTGGCCCCTCTTTTATATTATATTGAAAACCATTTACTACCAAACCAATTAAACCTTGCAACTGCTCTTATTTGAGCTTCTAAGAGTTTATTATTGGAATAATAATTATTATTTTCATTCAAGCACTTTTATTGCTCTCTGTAGCTAAAGGACTGAAAGTTTCCTGGTATCAGAGAGCTGACATATCATATAATCAAAAGGAGGATCTGGTTGAAGCTATCCAGTCATGGGAAAAGTACAATGGATATTCCATCTCTACCTAAGTATCTGATTCCAAGAATAAGGCCTACACTTATCAATGTGATTGATCTGGGGAATATAAAACCATAAAAATTACCACAAAATTAAAAAAAATTAAGAAAGACCAATTGTCCTTTCAGGTATCAGGAAATTTTTCAAAAAGATTGGGTGTTTGGATGGTGAAGCTTATATTTCCAAAGCACAACCATCCACCTTCCATTGATCCTTCCACTCATCCCATCCACAGAAGAATTCAAGGGAAGCAAAATGAGGTGGTTGAAAATTTATCCAAAGGTGCATTTCCCCCATTCAAAATTCTCAACTCTCTTTCATACAAACCTCATCATCTCCTGTCCACAAAAATCCCAACAGTATTTAAAACCAAATATATCAAATTCAAAAAAATGCCCTTGATTGCAAAACACCTGTTGAAGCACCTTTACTGGAACTACAGAATTTATCTTTTTGCTACAAAATGAACAATGTGGATGGTCAAATTACTTCCTTATTCATTTCAAACCCTGATTAAATTAAACTTCTCAAACCTCTTCCAACTCTCATCATAATGGACTTTTCACAACCGCCCCTGGCGTGCAAGGGGCTGAAGGCACAGGCACTACTGCTCACAGAACTCAGGATAGAGATAAAGAGATTGATTGCATATGAAGAAGAGATTTAGAGTAAGGAAAATGATGAGGAGAAGAATCCAGGAGTAAGGCTCTGAAGGATTGTGATGAGGGAATCCTGTAAGAGTAACACCAGAGGGATAGGTAAGATGAGTGAGGTAGGCTGGTTGGTCTTCTTGTGCTGAGATGACACCTATTGGATGAGGGACTAACCAATAAGAAGTAGTATACTAATTCCTTGGGGGAATTAGTCCAAGAGGAGAAGAGAGGCCAGTATATGTGAGAGCTGAGAGGAGGCCTTGAGGATTGGATGACTGGTGATGGGCTGGGAGGCCCATGGCATTACATGTGGACCAATTTGGTTGGAGGTTGCGGATTGACAGGTTGAGTAATGGGCCTGTCCAGGAAGGTCATGTACTGAACTGGAGTATGGGTTGTCCAGCCAGGAGTATGTACTATGGGTTTGAAGTATGTACTTCTTGTGCTAGATAGAGTTGAAGGAGAGATGAGGATGCACTAAGCCATAGAGAGGTAGAGGGTATGCCTGGCAGATTACCTAAAGGCTGCAGGATATGCAGGGGGATACTTCAGGATATTCAGCAGTAGAGTGTGATTGAGCTGGACTGAGATTGGCTGAGGGCTGAGTGAGGCTGAGGAGACTTAGTCAAACTGTGGTTATGACAGGACTGAACATATAAAACCAAAAAATTTGGAATGTCCCTTCTTCATATTCTTCTGTTGAACAATTTTGCCAGAAGCTTCTTAGCTGCCTTCCGTTTTTTATCTTAAGAGAACAAACAGAAATATGATTTGGCCCTGACTCAACCTCAGGATATATTAGAAGATAAAGAACCTAGAATGATTGTGACAGACAAGGAACAAGGACCTACTAGTTCAATTGAAACATTATTACCTTCCTCTCATCATCTCCTCTGTGTCTGGAACATTTTCAAGAATATTCAAACCCATTTCCGGAAGAACTTCAAATCTTAATATGAATGGAAGCTATTCCACAAAAAATGGTATCAGTTGGTCTATTCAAAATCAGAAGCAACTTTTCAGGAAAACTTCATAAAACCTTATCTTTTCTGGAATGCTCCAACTTCTGACTACCTTCTTGAAAACTGGATTCCTCTAAAAAGAAAATTTGTCTCCTATTTGGAAAAAAAACACTTTCACTTTGGAAACACAAGTACATCAAGAATGGAAGGTTCTCACTACTACATTCAATGTTTCATCAATTCTTCTATTGGCTCTTTCTATAATTCAGTTCATAAAATTTACAGTTCCTTCACCATCCAAAACCATGAGAGAGCCATTGAAGTCTCTCAGAATAATTCAAGAATCTCATTGGTTTGCCTCACTGTGTGGATCATCTTTCTGGAAAGATCAGCCACTTTGCCCTCAAAAATATTCATTCATTTCATAAAGTTCCTGAATCTTGTAGAAATAAAAAGAGCTTAATCTCAAATGAAGTAAAAGGCAAAAAAGAATGAATGAATGAAACTTCTAACGTCAAGCATAACAGATCTGGGAACAGGAGGAAAAGGACACCCCAGTTTATTAGTTGACTGAATAGATGGTTTAATTCCACTTGAGAGTACCATGGTTTATTTAGACTAAATACATGATTGGATAAAAATTGGTTGAGTACACAATGAATAGGCAAAATTAACATAAGCACTTTAAGTGACATGGTAAGTGAAATGCTATGACTAAACAATCTGATAGCTATGACTAAAAAGTCTGGTAATCACAACACTACAGCACAGCCCAGTTATATTTTGCTTGTTTTTTTAGTACTTTAAGGTTAAAAAACATAAGATCAAATCAATCCAATCAATGATACTCTGAACTCTAGTGAAAGTCGCATATATAAAAACTCAAATTCTAACAAATCTTCCACCAATTGCAACAACTGTGATTACTCTTTTTACATGTCACAAAGTCAAACTGGCTATCAGAAAGGGTGAAATCTTCCAAATTGATTATTTTCATCCTCAATGGCATGCCATAGCTCTCTCATCATTGACTTTATTTTTTTCAATTTTTTTGGATTTGAGCTCAAAGGAATAATTTCCTGGTTAACTTTAATTTTTCTTTCTCCAGTTAACTCTGAACCATAATTCAACTGAAGAATCTGAAAACCTTGAAGTTCTAACCAGAGACCGGAATGAAAACCAATATTTCACTTAACTGTTTGATCAATTCAGCAAGTTGCCACCTGGAGAACAGCTATATTTTCTTGGTGAAAGCACAAATCTATACAGTGGAAGATATCAACTTACTCTGATTCAAGAGCCCAATTTCACTCAAAGATCGAAAGTAAGAGGAAGACCCAAAGAAGCAGTCAATAAGCTCAAGAATATCTCTCAGTCTTCAAGGAAAAGAGATCCATCTAGTTTTGAATATCTAGAAGAACGCAAGAGGAGAGGAAGGCCAAAGAAGAAAGGCCAATGTTAAATTCACAACCCTGTGATCGCAAACAGGTGCAAAAAGCCATTTGCAACCCATCTGAGTTGAAAATGGCGGTTTGCAACCCATCCAAGTTCCTTTGTTATAATATATATACATTTTTTTAACATTTTTTTGAATTTTTTATCTATTATTTCTTTTTGTGATTTTAACAAAAAAATAAAAAAATAAAAAAATAAAAAAAATAAAAAAAAAAAAAAATAAAAAAAATAAAAAAATAAAAAAATAAAAAAATAAAAAAATAAAAAAATAAAAAAATAAAAAAATAGAAAAATAAAAAAATAGAAAAATAAAAAAATAGAAAAATAAAAAAATAAAAAAAAATAAAAAAAAATAAAAAGTAAAAAAATAAAAAAAATAAAAAATAAAAAAATAAAAAAATAAAAAAATAAAAAAATAAAAAAATAAAAAAATAAAAAAATAAAAAAATAAAAAAATAAAAAAATAAAAAAATAAAAAAATAAAAAAATAAAAAAATAAAAAAATAAAAAAATAAAAAAATAAAAAAATAAAAAAATAAAAAAATAAAAAAATAAAAAAATGAAGAAATAAAGAAACAAAAAAATAAAAAAATAAAAAAATAAAAAAATAAAAAAATAAAAAAATAAAAAAATAAAAAAATAAAAAAATAAAAAAATAAAAAAATAAAAAAATAAAAAAATAAAAAAATAAAAAAATAAAAAAATAAAAAAATAAAAAAATAAAAAAATAAAAAAATAAAAAAATAAAAAAATAAAAAAATAAAAAAATAAAAAAATAAAAAAATAAAAAAATAAAAAAATAAAAAAATAAAAAAATAAAAAAATAAAAAAATAAAAAAATAAAAAAATAAAAAAATAAAAAAATAAAAAAATAAAAAAATAAAAAAATAAAAAAATAAAAAAATAAAAAAATAAAAAAATAAAAAAATAAAAAAATAAAAAAATAAAAAAATAAAAAAATAAAAAAATAAAAAAATAAAAAAATAAAAAAATAAACCAATAAACAAATAAACAAATAAAAAAATAAACAAATAAAAAAATAAACAAATAAACAAATAAAAAAGTAAAAAAATAAACAAATAAACAAATAAAAAAATAAAAAAATAAAAAAATAAAAAAAAATAAAATAATAAAAAAATAAAAAAATAAAAAAATAAAAAAAAATAAACAAATGAAAAAATAAAAAAAATAAACAAATTAAAAAATTAAAAAATTAAAAAATTAGAAAATTAAAAAATTAAAAAATTAAAAAATTAAAAAATTAAAAAAATAAAAAAATAAAAAAAAAAAAATAAATAAAAAAAAAAATAAAATAAAATAAAAAAATAAAAAAATAAAAAAATAAAAAAATGAAGAAATAAAGAAATAAAAAAATAAAAAAATGAAGAAATAAAGAAATAAAAAAATAAAAAAATAAAAAAATAAAAAAATAAAAAAATAAAAAAATAAAAAAATAAAAAAATAAAAAAATAAAAAAATAAAAAAATAAAAAAATAAAAAAATAAAAAAATAAAAAAATAAAAAAATAAACAAATAAACAAATAAACAAATAAACAAATAAAAAAATAAAAAAAATAAACAAATAAAAAAATAAAAAAATAAAAAAATAAAAAAATAAAAAAATAAAAAAATAAAAAAATAAAAAAATAAAAAAATAAAAAAATAAAAAAATAAAAAAATAAAAAAATAAAAAAATAAAAAAATAAAAAAAATAAAAAAATAAAAAAATAAAAAACTATGAATATCAAAATATAAATAGATAAATAGATAGATAGATAGATAAATAAATAGATAGATAAATAAATAGATAGATAAATAAATAGATAAATAAATAGATAAATAAATAGATAAATAAATAGATAAATAAATAGATAAATAAATAGATAAATAAATAGATAAATAAATAGATAAATAAATAGATAAATAAATGGATAAATAAATAGATATATAGATAAATAAATAAATAAATTAAAAATAAATTAATCAATTAAATTGAAAATATAAATATTTAAAAATATAAATATATAGAAAAAAGAAATGAATAATATGAAATAAATAAATAATATGAATTAAATAGATAATATAAAATAAATAAATAATAAAAAATAAATTAATTGATTAAATTAAAAATATAAATATTAAAACAAATATGAATAAATAAAATGAAATAAAATGAAATTAAAAATAAATGTATAAATAGATATGTAAAAAATAAATTAATTAATTGAATTAAATATATACATATATATATATATATATATATAAAGATTGAACAAAATTCCCACAAATCAGCCAGGGCTGATGTACTTGGGTTTGTATTCACTTGCCGATGTGGTTATGCACCTCTTGCATTGACAATGGGAAATTCAATACTGCACTGGGCAAAGCCCATACTGCACCGGGCAAATGCCATTCTTCCCCCAATTTGGGGGAAATTATACACTGATCAATATACAAAGATATAATGGGTAATGTTAAATTCACGCTCCCAACTGTGTGGTGGTCGTGTAGGGACCAATACGGCCCATTTCTGCCATGGGGACCCATAGAAAACTACAAAGGGCCATTCCAAACACAAGCAACCCCCTGGGGGCTGTATAGGAGCCATTTACCCCTTGGAAGCGGCAATTTTGAGCCGTGTACCTCCGTAAATGGCTCAAATCTACTGTTTTTGGGGGTGCACAACAGCCCACAAGTTGTGCCAAAATTATGGGCACCCCCTGGACCACGCTTGGGTTCCCTTCACCCAAATTTGGGATCAAAGTATACTACTTAGGATAGTTGGACCACAACTAGCAATACCAAAGCAACATTAAAGTGAAATCAAAGTTAAATCAATTGAATTATCCTAGATATTAAAGTGAAATTTGCCAAATCTTTCTTAACTCAAACGTGAGCAAAATTTGAAGTTGTTCATTTGAAATTTGGATTGAATACTTAATGAAAATTGCAATTTTTTTGCATTATGGGAACAGTGGCAAGCCCTCCTTGTGACATGGCTGCATTAAAGGGCTACATTAGGGGGTATCAAAGTTAACCAAATCCGCCATTAAAAATCAAAAAAACCCACTTATTTCAGATCAGACGTGTCAAAGTTAACCTGAAATAAGTGGGTTTTTTCAAATAAAGTATTTAAATGCTTCCACCACCTGTCCGCGTCATACACCCCTGTCTTCCCACCTCCTTCTACCTCTGACCTCATCGGAAAATTTGTAACCCCCACCCTCATCATCAAATTGATTGACCACTCTCATCACTTTATCGCTCTCATCACTTGATCACTCTCATCCACTTCATCGCTCTCAAAACTTCATCACTCTCATCACTTAACCGCTCTCATCACTTGATCACTCTCATCCACTTTATCGCTCTCAAAACTTCACCACTCTCATCACTTTATTGCTCTCATCACTTGCGTAGCCCGAACTCTTTCAAATGGCCCCTCAGCAAACCTCCCCCCACAAGTCCAACACACCCAAGAGAACATCGCCAAGGAACTCCACAACAAACAATCCTCCCCCATCAGCTTCCAAGGGCTCAAGTCAGCTCAAGAGAGCTGATCACATCATCCTGGTAAACTGGCTGAAAATTCTCTCCATATACAATGCCTGCTTTGGATCCAACAACAAAACACGTGTTGGCCAACCTCAATCCTCTAAGGTCAATGGTTGTCTCCTGATGGCCAATGAACTCAAGAACAAAACAAAAGGTAGGCTGGATCTGTCATCCAAACAGATGAGGGAGCAGTTCAAAAACTATCAAGCCAAGTACAAAAAGGCCCACTCCATGTCTATCTCCACTGGCTTTGGTATCACCAACTTGGACAAAGCCAAAGGAATCAACTCAGTGGTTGATAAGTTGGACTCCATTTGTCCTTTTTATATTCAAATGGATGAAATCTTTGGAAAGAAGGCCAACATCACCCCCCTAGCTGCTTTTGATGCCCAACAATCCGATTCCGTTGATGCCAAGGACTTGGCTGGGGATGCTCAGCCTACCAACGGGGACCTTGATGAAACCTTGGCCTTGGAGTGGCCCCCATTGGATGACGAGGAGGATATTCAAACACAATTGGCTCCAATCACTTCTACTTTGGTATTGATTGATTAGTCAATCACAACCTTGGACCCCTCACTTCCTTCTTGTGATTGCTCTCTTCCTGGGGCAGAACAACTGGAGAACTTGCCCAATGAGGAGGATGTTATTCCTGGATCACCGTTGCCATCAAAATCTGCTCAAGTAAGGAACTAAATTGTTTTTGATTCTGTCTGGTTGCTCCTGACTGATTTACATTGTAAAAAAACAGGCTCATCCATTTTTGATTGGCCAAAACCTCAAGCCAATGGGGCCTCCCACATCGCCTTCAAATACTAGTGAGGACTTTCAGACTCAAACCTCCTCTGCCAAGGGTAAGCAAAAGGCCTCCAATTCCATCAATGTCAACCCCAAAAGTCATCAAAAGAGGAGAAACACTTCCAGTTTTTCGGGGTTTGAAGAAATCATGGAGAAGCAAGATTCATTTAAGTTGATTGATTCAATATCCTTGCTTTCAAAATCATGCTCATTACCATTCCCCTCCAAAAAACAGTGAAATCACAAATTGAATCAGATAAACTTCAGTTTGAAAAGCAAAAGTGGGATCGCCAACTGGCCATGGATGGTCAAAAGCAGCAAGCCAAGACTTTGGCTAATCAACAAAAATTGGATGCTGAGTGGAGGTTGAAACAAGCTGAGCTAGAGTTTCAAAAAGAGGAAAAGGAGAAGGATCGGCAGCAAGTGCAACTGCAAAAGGAGAGGGAACAACGGGCAAACAAAAAAAAGGATAAGGTATCAGTAGCTTTGGCTTGCATTGGCAGTGGTAGATTGGTAGAAGAAATACAGCAGATTACTCAAATGCTATATTTGCATGGATGAAAGAAAAACAAATTATTTTTTACTACAACAACGTTTGAGAGCATTCTTAACCCCACTAATATACAAATCTTTTTTGTTTTTATTGATATTTTTTTCTCTAGAGTAAATTTGGCCGTTTTTCATGTCCCTACAAGTGCTCTGAGTTTTTTTATTAATTTGGAGTGACATGGCCATTCTGGTATGGGTTTCTGTGTCCAAAGCCAGAAAGGTACAGTGCTTGTACTTGTTAGCCGCCAAAACCATTTTGACTATACCTTTTTGCTTGAAATCAATTCCAAAGCCAAGGTCAGGAAAAACAAATTGACTTTCCAAAACTTGATATTCATCCGTATCTTCAATAAGTTGACCATTTGATTTTTTGGTTGGGACCACAAGTAAAAAGGAATAGCCAGAGATGTTGCCTTTGTCAATATGAGGAGAATTGTAAAAAGAATCCAAGGTGAAAGTGAGGTGTGGGGAGCAATCAAAAGGTGTAGGCTTGGAACCAAATTCCAACAAAGAGAAAGAGGGGATGTTGCTGTCCTTCATGGTATTACGGTTTGATTCAAAGGCAAATTTGGCCAAATTACGAAAAATTTGTCCTAAAATTTGGGATACTTTGTTGGCCTTCAAGTTGAGGACAGCGTACTCTTGAGGAGAAGATCCAATGGATGATTTCTTCACATAACGTCCAAATAACTCCAAAGGGTTCATCAATTTTTGCCAACCAATTGCCCACATTTTTCCACCCCAAGATCTTGAGGGACCAACTGGGTTGACAAATTTTTTTGAACTGTGAAGGAATGTCCTCACAAAGTTGATATCTTTCTTATCTTGCTCAGATAGTCAATCCAAAGGCACAAATTCAATGATGGCAACGAGAGCATGGTGATCAGATTGGTCGAGAACAATAACTTTTCCATGGTGGAAGAAGTGGAAAGCCCCAATTGTCTGTTTTGCTTGCTTAAATTTTTCCTGGGTGGGTTTCTGAGGGTTGTTTCTCTTTTCAGTCATGATAGCAGGGTACAGATCCAAAGGGCATAGCTTTTGTCTAGATCAGGCAAACGTTTCCTTGATCAAGTCGTCAGTCACTTCCAAAGAAATTTCCAAATCCCTCATTTGAGCCCTCCTTTTTCTACGATTCCTCTGCTTGCCACCTCTCTTTATTTTTTTCATACCATCTCCTTCCATCTTTCTCCCTCCCAGGCACTTGCTGCACCCAAGGTGAGGATCAAGGTGAAATTTGAATGGATGTATAACATTTTGAGTTTGGTCGCCAGTGAAGGAATCTATAGATATCAAAAGAATAGAATTAGCTGGGGAGGAGTGGTAATGATGAGGAGCCGCAGCCGGCATCATACTAGGCAAACCAGAATGTCCCAGGACGTAGCTTGGTTGGCATAAGACTTGAGAGAATTTGTTCTGGCCAAGCTCAAAAACCTAAAAAAAAAGAAACAAAAACAAAGAAAAAACAATGGGGAAGTCAGTTCCTGTACCCTACAAAAACCCTGCATCGATTGGCCTAAACAATTGGCCAATCAATTGCCAATCAATTGGGAAATTGATTGCCGATTGATCGAGCGATTGATTCGCAATTGATCGCTCAATCGATTTGCAATCAATTGAGCAATCAATTGCCGATTGATTGCGAATTGATGAGAGGAGGAATTGGAGCAGGGGAGGGGCTCACCTTGATGGATAGAGAAATGGATCCAGGGGGGGACTAAATGTTGAATGATCAAAGGATCAGCAACTGGTGAGGGGAAGGAAGAGGAAGAGGGTGGAGGGGGCTTACCAGGATTAGGAGGAGGGGATTCAGTGAGTGAGGTGAGATGAGGTGGTGGTGGTGATTAAGGTGGTGGTGATGAGTGAGGTGGTTTGGTGAGGAGGAGGCAGGGTTTGACCAGTGAGTGAATGGGGTGGATCCAGGGGGGGACTAAAGGATGAATGATCAAAGGATCAGCAACTGGTGAGGGGAAGGAGAAGGAAGAGGGTGGAGGGGGCTTACCAGAATTAGGAGGAGGGGATTCAGTGAGTGAGGTGAGATGAGGTGGTGGTGGTGATGAGTGAGGTGGTTTGGTGAGGAGGAGGCAGGGTTTGACCGGTGAGTGAGTGGGGTGAGGTTGAAGGGGTTGAGTGGTGAGGGGGAGGGGGGTGGCATTTGGTGAGTGGCAGGGTTTGAGGTGGAGGTGTTTTTGGATTCAAGTCCACTAAAAAAAAAAAATAAAAAAAAAAACTCAGCATATGAATCTTGGGTGAACAACCAAAACCAAAAAAATACGGTGAAGGGAATTTTTACCAATTTCAAAATCAAAAATTACTCATCAAAGCGAGCAAGGGCGAGAGGAAGAATCCGCTCTCTCATCGAAGAAAATGAGGGACCAGATGAGACAGGGATGACTTGAGGCGGATCAGGAATATCATCTTGGAATATTTTGTCCCATTCATCTTTGATGTGGGCCAAAAGGTTGTGAAGGATTACACAAGTGATAATCCAGTTGATGAGGAACCTCATATCTTTGGAACATTGGAGCTGGTTTTGCATCTCCCATAAGCTGGCCCATCTTCCTTTCAGAATTCCTATGGCATGCTCAATCCAAACTCGTGATTGGGCAAGATGATAGTTAAAATCGGTTTTTCCTTGATCATTGGACAAAACATTCTGGTATGCTGGAACTACATATTTCCCACTAGCATAAGCCAAATTGGCCAGAAGGTATTGATCTTGGTCAAAGTAGATCTCTGGTTGTTGGGTAATCCGCATCCAATTGAAAACATATGGATCATGACAAGAACCTGGAAGGCCAGCATGGAGGGAGATGAACTTCTTGTTGTTATCGCAAACAAGTTGTAGTGCCACGGAGTATCTAAACAAAGAGATGGAACATATTGTCATACTGACACCAAACTCAGTCTAACCTCAGTCTTACCCTCAGGCCTGATCTACTTTCTTAGGAACTTCAACCTCAGGGCTCAGGAGACTTACATCAATATGTCTCCAGTAACTATATACCTCAGGACCTTCATTCAGTACATATCTACATATAGTCTAACCTCATACTATACACAGATAGACTCCATAGGCTTGCACATACTCAATCTCCCAGGCTCTACTCTACCTCTCTGTCTAACCCATACCTCTTTGGGTTACCTCTCTGTCTAACCCATACCTCTTTGGGTTATCTCTCTGTCTAACCCATACCTCCTCTGTGTGGTTTATCCTTTGGGAATCTTTATGTACATCCTCCTGCAGATTGTATTACATACTCTCTCTACTTAGTACATAGTGTCATGACTCCCATGTAAACTGTACATCCTTCAACTGTACTCTCCCAACTTAGACAGCTCAGACCTGGAACCTTGTCCCAATGTAGAAGCAGCCTAACCTAATGTAGTAGCATCCCTGATCAGCCCTCTCTGTTACTTAGAATGTTCCCATGACATCATGTGTGTAGTCTGAGCCCCAATCACTTGTACCTCTGTTGTAGTTCCAACCTCTTGTCTATTTATTAAGCCTCCTCTTTCCTCTTCCTGATGCTTCCCCCAAGAAATCAGTTTACTACTTCTTACTAGGAGATCTTTCCCAGCAAGTGTCATTCAGCACCATTCAACCCAATCCTCCTCTGCTCCTGTTAGCCTCCTTCAGTAACCTTGCCCCCAAGCCTACTGTGGGTAGAGACCCCTCTCTGCCAAGCCCTGCTTGCATGTCAGCAGCCCTTGTTACATTAAACTGATTTCTTCCCCAATAACCCCTTCTTCACCAACCACCCTCCCTATCCTTTTAGACAGCATCAAATTTTGCTATTGAGTTTTGGCAATTTTTTGTTTGCTTTATTTCTGTCCCTACCTTGAACTTGGCTATTTGATTTGTGGCCATTTTCATTGCTTCCCTTACCTTACTGTCAAACCTACTCAGAGCTCCAGCTCTCCACCCTCTAAGTATAACTTCAACGCTTCAACGCTTTGACACTTTGACGCTTCGACACTTTGACACTTTGACACTTCGACACTTCAAGACTTTGACACTTTGACACTTCAACGCTTTAACACTTTGACACTTTGACACTTAGACAGGGTATAGTAACCAGTATTTGACTGTCCCATAAAGGTAATCAGAGGAAGAAAAAATTCCTTTTTTTTAATCATTTTATTCTTGCTCCAAGGTGAAGAACAACTTTTGGGTAACTAATTATTCTTAGAAGTAAGAATGCCCCCACAAAGTGCTCTCTTTTCTCACATTTCTAGCCCAGCAGTCACCCGCAGCTCTAGGGGGAGAGGTACCACTGAACCTACTGACCATTCTACCCCTAGATCTTGTGGTACAGGTAGGACCTTTTCTAACCTGATTGCACCAGTGGCTACCACTTCCACTCCTATGGATACAGGTTTATTGGAACCTATTCCCCAAGTATCCCTTTCTACTATTCCTTCTTCTGACAATGCTAGCCTCCACAGGATCACAGGTCCGTTTCCAAGCCCAGGTTACCATGGTTTGGACTCTCCTGCCTATGATGCAAGCATGGTCCCAATCCCAGGAGAAGGTGAGGAAGATGAAGAGGATGAAGACTCAGGATTCAATTCCAGAATCTTGAGTGGCCTGGGTTCACCATCCCCAGAGGGTAATCCTAGTCAAATTTCTAATGCAACTGCAGTCCCTTCACCTTCCCCGCACACCAACCTTCCTTCCACCACTCAGGCTCCTTCAACTGATCATTCCCTGCTGGCCATTCTTCAGCAAATGACCACTGCAATGACTCAACTTTCTAAACCTGCTGACCAGGGACCCTCTGCTAACTTTAAATCTCCATCTATCAATGCCCCAGATAAATTTGATGGAACTAACCCAACCAAGCTTAGACCTTTCCTTCAAGCTTGTGAACTCATTTTTGCAAATGATGAGAGAGTTTTTGCTAATGAAAGAAAGAAAGTATTTTTTACAGTATCTTACCTTTCAGGAAATGCCAGTCAATGGATCCAACCTTATCTTGCTCACATTGGTAATTATGAGCCAGAATTCATACTTAACTCCTGGCTTCTATTCACTCAACAGCTTCATACCCTTTTTGGGGATCGTCTAGAAATCCAGCGTGCTGAAAAGGAGTTAACCCTCCTTAAGATGAAAGACAGTGGTTATGCTACTGACTATATCACTGAATTCAGGACACTTATGACCAAGTTCTCTGGGTGGGGTGATAAAGCCTTTTTCTTTCATTTTAGACAGTGTCTCCCAGCCAGATTACTGGACCAACTAGCTGGTTATGATGGACCTCAAGAAACCTTGCAAGACCTAATGGATATTGTTCTTAAGTATGACACTTGTTACCATGAAAGGATCCAGGAGAATTCCTTCACTCTCCCTCAGACCTCAAGACCTGGACCCAGTCTTCCAAATCCTCAGAAATCTCAACAGACCAGCCAACCAGGTAGGTTTAAGGGGAAGACCAAGCCAACCCCTACTAATTCTACTCCAACCTATGTCCCTAATCCAAACGTAGGAGAGGATGGACACCTCAAGGCTGAAGAAAAAGCTAGACGAGAAAGAGAGGGTTTGTGTAACTACTGTGGAGGAACTCAAAAAATTAGCCTCTGCAGGAAACGTCCAGATTTTCAACCTGGCAAGAAACCCAATCCTATGAATCCAAAAAAGGGAAAAGACTAGGTGATGGGAATGTGGTACTCCTTGACCATCACCCTCCTAATATTCGAGTACAAAATTTGGAAAGAAAAGACGCTAACCCTCCTTCCAAAGACTAATGTTTTTTTTGCTTGACCAATAACCAGGCTTACAGTGTACTTGTT
Organism: Puccinia polysora; assembly: GCA_025617555.3. Classification (NCBI taxonomy): domain Eukaryota; kingdom Fungi; phylum Basidiomycota; class Pucciniomycetes; order Pucciniales; family Pucciniaceae; genus Puccinia; species Puccinia polysora. Next base: position 32,298,015 of record CM062639.1, read on the forward strand.
GACTCTGGAGCAACTCAATCTGTTATTTCAAAATCTATGGTTTTAAAGTTTTCTCTATCACTCAAACCCCTGACCACTCCTATTTTCTTATTTACCTTCAGTCCTTCTGACTCACCTTCCCAGGAAATCACCCATAAGGTTTCCTTAAAATTCTCTTTGCCCTCTTTTCCCAACTTAGAATGGGATTTCTTGGTTGTTGATACTCCACCCAAAGAAGACATTATTCTAGGTATTGACTTCCTCCATTTCTGGAACCCAGAGGTAAATTGGCAACTGGGATTGATCACCCCAAGAGACCAACCAACTTTGGATCATTCCTCTTCCGTTGAACTCTCCTTGGCCACTACTTCCTTTCCGCAAGTGAACCTCCAGGTCACTGCTCCTGTCCCCTTTTCAGAATCTATGCACTCACAACACTTCCCTTTGAGTTCAACAACTACTTCTGTGAACAGGATTTTCTTTGGAAATTCTCTGAAATTCTTGGAGGATATGGAGAATGATCTATCCGTTCAAGTTTTGCGTATGATTATTTCCACTTCTGACTCTGACCCAAAGCAGGCTACTGCGGAAGGTTTGGATGAAGATGAGGAAACTTATGAAATTGAAACTGTGATGGAGAGAATTCCTGATGCTTATCATAACTTTTTAGATGTTTTTTCCCAGGTCAAAGCTGATAAACTCCCTCCTCATTGCGCTTACAACCATCATATCAAACTGGAAGGCCCTATGCCTCCAGTTGGGCCTATCTACTCCCTTAGTCACCATGAGAAGGAGGCCCTACAAGCCTATATAGCGGAAAATATAGAGAAAGGTTTCATTCGCCCCAGAACTTCCAGCACTGGAGCACCTGTCCTCTTTGTAAGAAAGAAGGATGGTGTTTTGCGATTGTGTGTTGACTATTGCAAACTCAACGCTGTGACTCAAAAGAACCAGTATCCCATACCTCCCATGACTCACTTATTAAAAGTCTTTTCTGGTTCTACCATTTTTTCCAAAATTGACCTCAGGGGTGCTTATAATCTCCTTCAAATTAAGGAAGGGGATGAACATCTTACAGCATTCAGAACTCAGTTTGGGAGTTTTGAATATTTGGTAATGCCTTTTGGACTCACCAATGCTCCTGCCTCTTTTCAATGTCTTGTTAATGTCATTTTTGCAGACCTTCTGAACATCTGTGTGGTGGTATACCTCGATGAAATTCTTATATTTTCCAAAAACTTAACAGAACATACAGCTCATGTGTGTGAAGTCTTGAACAGACTTTGGAAGAACAACTTATATGCAAAAGCTTCTAAGTGTGAATTTCATGCCTCCTCAGTGGACTATCTAGGATATGTCATTTCCAGAAGTGGAATTGAAAGGACAACTCCAAGGTCCAGAAGATCTTGGACTGGCCACCACCAACAAACAAAAAGGCCTTGCAACAGTTTTTGGTTTTTTCTAATTTTTATTGCAGGTTTATCATTAACTATTACAGAAAGGTGCACCTCCTCACTGCTCTGACTGGAGCAGACCCCATCTTTCCTTTATCCCCAGGGGCTCTGCAGTAGTTTGAGGACCTCAAGGTAGCCTTTACTAAAGCTCCTATACTCAGACTTTTGATTTTTCCTTACAAACCTTTTTGGAGACTGATGCGAGTGACTATGCCCTAGGGGCTGTCCTCACCCAAGTCCCTCTTGATGGATCCAAACACCCAATTGCTTTTGACAGCAGGAAATTGGGTAATGCTGAACTGAACTATGAAATCCACAATAAGGAACTCCTGGCCATTGTATGGGCCATCAAGATCTGGAGAGCTTACCTCCTCAGTCTTTCTTCTCCCTTTGAAGTTCTCACTGATCACTTATCTCTTAAATATTTCATGACCTCCAAAGTCTTGACTCGTTGCCAAGCCTGTTGGGCTGAGTTTCTGTCTGAATTTGACTTCACTATAGTCTATAGACCTGGAAAGCAATTGATAGTTCCTGATGTCTTGTCACGTTGAGACAATGTTTATCCCAAGGGGGGGATGCCCTATGCAGAAAAGAATCCAGCAAATGTCAAACAACTCTTGAAACAGACTGACTTTGAACCTTCTAGAATTTTCTTTATCTCTGCAAAACAGGTTGAAAAACAATTGGAATCCTTAATTCAGTCCCAGATCTCCAACAAATCAACCCAGAAGATTATTCAGAAACTACATAAAAAGGAACAAGTAAAGAGTTACCTTATAGACCCAGACACTGGACTCCTTATTTTCCAAAACAGAATAGCAATCCCCAAGGAGGATGAACAACTCCAACTTGAAATACTTTGACAAAGACATGACTCTCCCCTCTCTGGCCACCCTGGACAAGACAAAACAGCTGATCTAGTCAAAAGAGATTTCCATTGGGAAAATATGACTTCCTTTATCAAAGATTATGTTTCTTCTTGTTACCTTTGCAGCAGAAACAAAGCCAGTCACCACAAAAAGTTTGGACTTCTCCAACCCTTACCAATTCCAGATTCTCCCTGGACTTCACTCTCTATGGACTTCATCTCACAACTACAACTATCCAATGGGTTTGACTCAATCCTTGTGGTGGTTGATTGTTTTTCAAAAATGTCACTCTTTATTAAAACCAGAACTGATATCTCCTCTGTGGAGTTGGCTAACCTACTAATTTCTCATGTTTTTACTAAACATGGCCTCCCAACTGACATTGTCAGTGACAGAGGATCTTTATTTGTTTCTTCCTTTTGGAAAATTGTATTTGAAAAATTACAGATAAAAAAAAATCTTTCCACAGCTTATCACCCTGAAACAGACAGACAGACGGAACGAGTAAATCAGATCCTAGAACAATTTCTGAGAATGTATTTCAGTTATCACCAAGACAACTGTGATACCTGGATCCCCCTTGCTGAATTTGCTTACAATAATTCCACTCACACTTCTACTAAGCAATCTCCTTTTTTCACCATCTATGGACGACATCCCAACTTTGACAGTCTCCATGTAGTAGATGATCAAACTGCCAGCCACTACATAACCCAGATTCACCAGAATCAAAAGTTATTGGGTATTGAACGAGAAAAGGCAATTAAAACCTACAAAAGATATGCTAACCTAAAAAGAAGTGACTTTCCTGCCTCATTTGCTGTTGGAAACAAAGTTTGGCTCTCTTCTAAAAATATCAAAACTAATCTTCCAACTCATAAACTCTCAGAGCAATGGTTTGGTCCCTTTTTGATTACAGAACAGATTGGAAAAAGTTCATTCAAGCTTCAACTTCCTCAACAATGGTCCACCATTCACCCAGTATTCCACTCCTCCTTACTCAAGCCATATCAGGACAACTCACTATCCCCTAGGCACCAACCACCAACTGAGCCAGTCAAAATTGATGGTGAAGAAGAATGGGAAGTGTCTCAGATATTGGATTCCAAACTTAACAGGGGGGAAATTATTTTACTTAGTTGAATGGAAAGGCTTCCAGAATGACAAGGAACGCACTACTTGGGAACCTCACTCTAATCTTACCAACTTCCCTACTTTACTTCAAGACTTCCATACACTTTATCCCTCAAAACCAAAGTCATCCTTAAAATAAAAACAATAAAAACCTTACTCTCCTTTTCTAAACAAATATATATATATATATATATATATATATATATATATATATATATATATATATATATATATATCAATAACATGATAAAAAAAATAAAATAAAAAAAAATAAAATTAAGATTCTTTCTCCTTTTCCCTTTCTTCAACCTTTAGCAAAAAGAAAAGAAAAGAAAAGATCAATTACCCCACTCTAAGAAAATATAAATAAAAAACAAAATAAAATAAAATAATAATAAAATAAAACAAATTTTATATAAACACCTTTTTAAATAGATTCACACATCAATTCTTCCAACTCTTTTACTCTAGACATCCAAGTGTTTACTAATTTTAAATTGGCAACTTGATAAGAATTTGGCCCTCTTATAGTAGTCCCTACTTCAAAAGTATGCCCAGCTAAAGCCAAAATATCAGCTAGTCTTCTCTTTATCTCTAAAACCTTTTTCTTTCTAGCTTCTAAAAAACCATACTTCTCTTTTCTTATCTCACTACCCCAACCCTTCTTTAAACCTTCCTGAAAATTTGAATTTAAAGTTCTAGAATTCCAACTGTAGATCTCCAAAGATTGATTAACTTGATCTTCATTTAAAACAGAATCTTCTCTGAATCTTCTTCCTTCCATCATCTCCAATAACCTTTCCCCACTTTCCAATTCCTCCAACCAGACCTCAGTTTCACCTCTTCTTTCAATTCCTTTCCTTCTATTCCTTCTGTCTTCCACCACCTTCATCTTTACCTCCAAATCCTTCATCTTGTTCCTCAAATCTTCTAACCCAAAGAGTCATCTGATCTTCCCCCTTCTTCAACAATGATCTCTCTTCCTTTTCCTTTAACGATCTCTTTGGTGGTTCCCCTATCTTCCTCCATATCACTTAATTCCATCTCCAAACTTCCTTTGGCGTCCTAATCATCATCCCCGCTTCAACAATCCGCTTTGATGCTTCAACAGTGGGCTTCAATGCTTCAACGAATTGCTTTGACACTTTGATGTTCAACGCTTCGACGAATTGCTTTGACACTTTGAAATTTGACGCTTCAACGATTTGCTTCGACGCTTCAACATTTGATGCTTTGACGGTGAGCTTCAAAGCTTCAACTACTTGCTTCGACGCTTCGACAACTTGCTTTGACGGTTCGACAAACCCCTTTGACGCTTCGACAAATCCCTTTGACGCTTCAACCAACTCCTTCAATGCTTTGACGACTTCCTTTGACGGGTTTGACGGATTCCAAAATGCCTTTGTTTTGTACCCTTTTTGGGGGGACCTTGACCACCTCCTTGTCCGAATCTACGTGAGGGGTTCCCCATGGGATGAATGCCTCACCGCACTCCTCCTGCGGACGCCTTGACGTACCATCTATGGCCAAATTACCGGTTCAACACAGTACCTCCCTTTTTTCTTGCGTTTTCTTCAATCTCTCCTGCATCAAACGGACTATTGCAAACCTTTATCAGCACTCCAGCACCTCCAATACTAAATCCAGAAGCACTCACCTGAAGATTCATCAAATCTGGATGAGTAACCCAAGGTCATGGCATCATCATCTGGAGCCTCTTTTACTTCAAAAGGTTGACTCTTCTCCAGGACCCATAAGGTTGGCCCCAAGGCCTTTCTGCCTTGCTTATCCATATCACGCATTCTTCCATACTGCCTACAACTTTCACATTTGGCAGAATTGTGCTTGATACTGGTGGTGCAGATTCTTCCAAGCTTAACGCACCTATCACAACTTGGGTAGTATTGCTGGACTGGATGATAATTGTTGGTCTTCTCCATTGGATAGGTCGGTGTAGGGGATCTGGTGTAAGGAGATAAAGGTGGTAATGGGGTGGATGGTGGTGATGGTTGTGGGTAAGGGGAAGGAAAACTCAAGTTAGACATGGCTGAAGGACAACCTGGATGGCCTCTGCAACCTCTCCTTTTATGTTCATCAGGAGATGCCCTCTTCTTCACCAGGGGGTACTGTCATAATGACACCAAACTCAGTCTAACCTCAGTCTTACCCTCAGGCCTGTTCTACTTTCTTAGGAACTTCAACCTCAGGGCTCAGGAGACTTACATCAATATGTCTCCAGTAACTATATACCTCAGGACCTTCATTCAGTACATATCTACATATAGTCTAACCTCATACTATACACAGATAGACTCCATAGGCTTGCACATACTCAATCTCCCAGGCTCTACTCTACCTCTCTGTCTAACCCATACCTCTTTGGGTTACCTCTCTGTCTAACCCATACCTCTTTGGGTTATCTCTCTGTCTAACCCATACCTCCTCTGTGTGGTTTATCCTTTGGGAATCTTTATGTACATCCTCCTGCAGATTGTATTACATACTCTCTCTACTTAGTACATAGTGTCATGACTCCCATGTACACTTTACATCCTTCAACTGTACTCTCCCAACTTAGACAGCTCAGACCTGGAACCTTGTCCCAATGTAGAAGCAGCCTAACCTAACGTAGTAGCATCCCTGATCAGCCCTCTCTGTTACTTAGAATGTTCCCATGACATCATGTGTGTAGTCTGAGCCCCAATCACTTGTACCTCTGTTGTAGTTCCAACCTCTTGTCTATTTATTAAGCCTCCTCTTTCCTCTTCCTGATGCTTCCCCCAAGAAATCAGTTTACTACTTCTTACTAGGAGATCTTTCCCAGCAAGTGTCATTCAGCACCATTCAACCCAATCCTCCTCTGCTCCTGTTAGCCTCCTTCAGTAACCTTGCCCCCAAGCCTACTGTGGGTAGAGACCCCTCTGTGCCAATCCCTGCTTGCATGTCAGCAGCCCTTGTGACACATATTTTGTCAGTGTGTGATCCAAAGGTTTATCATAGCTATTGGAAAAGAAATGAATCAATTGCCTTTTTTTACAATCAAAATAGTGGTTGCCATCTAGGTTTGGTTTTTGACTCAAGGGGATGGTGGTTCCATCAACAAAACCAATGCAACCAGGAAAGCCTTCTGTCTCTATTACTTGAGATATCTCCTTGCGTTCTTCTTTGGTTGGCCATGAAAGGACTGAGCGACGGAAAGATAGGATAGCAATCATGACTCTTTTGGTGTATAAGTCCATGCTTCTGTAACTGACTGAGAATAGATTTTCCAATCAATGGATTGCTGCTCCATTTCCATTTGACCCCAATCTACAAAGAGCAACGGCAAGTTGGATGGCTGGATTGCAATGAGGATTGCAAGAATTGTTCTGGAAGATGTGGTGGTCTTCAATCATTGCCAAAAGTTTCATGAAAGAAGGCAACAAAGTTTGGAACAGTTGCTGGAAGCTTAAGTCAGGGATGAGATGAAGCTTTTGCCTTTCATACATAGGGTTATGGAGAGTGTGTATTCTTGGAACCATGTATTGCTTTGCCAACAGAGAATTCAAAGCTAACCAAGTTGATTCCAAATTTGAGTCTGAATCAGAGTCTGAATGGGAGTCAAACGGTAGCAAAAGTTCAGTCAGCTTTTTTGCGTTTTCAACTTGCTGGCGGGATGTTTGATTGGACATGTTGAGAAAGGTGTTGAGTGATGTGGGGTGATGAGATGATGATGGGATTGTGTGAAGATGGGTATGTGAAGGTATGTGAAAAACGATAGAGATGTGTGTGATGCAATGGATATGGGACCAGTATGTATTTGCTGATGTGGATGGGTGTTTTTGATGTGATGGATGGTGGATGGAAGATCATGCATAAATGGCGGGTTTAATGGCGTGTTTGATTATTGAAATGCACCATTTTCATGAAACACACCATTTTGAAATACACCAGTTAGGGGGTATGTGTATTTCAGAAACCCGCCATTAAAAATGGTGGTTTTTGTCAAAAAAATGGCGGGTTTCTAATGGCAGGTTTTCTAAGTTTGATACGCCCTATTGATAGTGTTGTTAACAAAGATTTGGAAAAAAAGGATTTGTGTAATGAAACATTGGAATCCCCAATTGCATCCTCATCTAGGGTGACAATTGAGGCAAAAAACGTTTCACAGTTGGATTTTACCTCTGGTTGTGAGTAACATTTTATGTTACTGAAGTCTTTGCTGGATTTAATTTGATTGAAAGTAATGGGGTGCATGTAACTGAAACTATGACTTAGCCAATGAATGTTTACTAGATCCACTCAACCCACCTCCTGTGAGAGCCTTTCCTACTAGGAAAGAGGCGCAAAAATATTTTCAAAAATGGGCTATGAAGCATGGTTACGCTCTGAGATTTTTTAACTCAAACAAAGATTAATATCTGAATTTGGCCTTTGATCAAAATGGTTCCTACTTGGGGCAACTCCTTACCAAATTTTCTTGGAAAACTCACACAAGGAAGGTTGGGTGCAAGTTTTCAATCCATGCAAGTTGCACAAAGGCAGACCCCTTGTGGGGAATCTCCTACAAAGAAAATCAACATAACCATCAACCATCAGAACATCCCTCTGTGCATCCTCAACTGAGGAGAATCACTGGGTTAGCCTTAGAAAATCTAATAGAAGGCATGAATGATGGGCTCAAAACATTGCAACTTAAGAGAAAAAAATGCAAGATTGAAGGCGGCAATTATGTTGATGACCAAACAATCTATAAAACTAAGAAAAATCTAGTGCTTGAAGAACTAAAGGCAAAAGTTTTATGGATGTACTCTACAAACAGCTTGAAGAATCAAATTGGATTCATTGGTAAAAATTCAGTGGAGATTGCCACTTGGAGGCCCATTTTTGGCCCACCCAGGTTCATTAAATCTTTCCAAACAATTCCATCATATTGCTATGTTGGATTTTAATTATAAAACAAATAAGTAGAAAATCCTGCTATTGCATGTTGTAGGAATGACTGCCAACCTGAAAAATTTCACAAAAGCTCTTGTTTTCATGACACAAGAAACTTTTGAGTTCTACAGTTTTTCTGTAAATGCATTAAAGGAGTTGGCTTATGATCCTGAGAGACTTCCAAAAGTCTTTGTGATGGATGGTGAAAAAGCTCTGATTTGTGCAATTGAATCTAGTTTCCCAGAGTCATCAAGACAATTTTGCAATTGGCCCTTGTCTAAAAACATACAACAAAACTGTAAATGGAGCTTTTTTAATGATGTTGAAGGATGGAAAAGCTTTATGACTCTATGGGCAAAGTACGGGGCCTCAAAGACCAAGGAGGAGGCAGAGGTCAATGATGCAGAACTCAGAGTAGGTCCAAATCACTGCTTCTTATTCTTCCTATTTTTGGGTTCTGACCTTTTGACTTTTAAAGTGATTCTTGAAAGACTATGAGGATGTGCTTGAGTATATGGAAATTAGCATTTTCCCTATCAAAGAGACGTTTGTAATGGCGTGCAATTGTATAAAACCAGTTTTTGGAAACAAAAAAACTTTTTGGGTTGAAGGGGCTCATGCCACTCTCAAACTATTCCTTGCAAACTCTTTGGTAAACATGTTGGATGTTTGGAAAAAACTTGATAGAAAAGTTTTGAATCAAATTAAATTGATTCATGCATCACTAAAAAACTCTTGAATTAAGTTAGGGACAGTTCTTCCACCTGAACTGTTACCATTGGGTTAAAAATTGTCTTTAGAGGCAATTCAGTTTATTAGGGAACAATTTGAGAAGTTCAAACGTGATCATGATGACAAAGTGTGCACCAAGTAATACTCCAAGACTATGGGTTTGCCCCGTTCCCACCAAATAGGTGACTGTCTAGCATTCAGAGGATCCATGGTACCCAAGGATGTTCATCCTCATTGGAGGTTGGACTAAAAACCTTTCAGTTCTAGTTCTGTATGTTGGCTTAAGTTGGATTGTTCAAATCACTATGTGATTTATTCTTTTTGATTAATTATGCCTAATTCACTAATGGTTGATCCTCTTGAATTTTTGAAGTGCGCCATGGAAAAATTCCTGACCATTCCTCAGTTATGTGAAAAAGTGAATGCAATGATCTTGGAATCTCCAGATCATGAGCAAGGCGGCCTATTGAATTATATCATTTGAAATATCAAAAAATACTGATTGAAGCCAAGACTTTAACCTAAAGTCTTACAATCAAGTAGGGGCCAGGAAAAATTTACAGATACACCGAGAGAACCATCTTGGTTTGAGCATTTTGAAAAATGAATCAAGCGGGAAAATAGGACTGGAAGGGTGCCAAATAAGAAAAGAAGAAAGATTTTAAGTCTTTTCTTTGGGAAAATGTTCATTTTTTTAGTTTAATGAACTGACTAACTAATGATGAATTGTTAGTTGAAGTCAGCAGGATCAGAATCTGAATTTCATAGTTCAGAGGAAGAGACTGAAAGTGAATTGGGATGAATTAATGTGGAATCCAAATTGTCAGCCTCCTGGATGCCAAGACCCTTGCTATCCTTTAGCTACCAGAGGTGATAAAATAAATAATAAGTATATTATTTAATAAATGCAGAAAAAATCTGTAAAATCTTTGGACAAAGCTTATTGCAAGGTTAATTGGTTTGGTTATGGTTTATTGTTATAAATCAATATAGATAAATTGATTATTAAATATTTATATAGAGGGGCCACAATTATATTGGGGATCTTTAACACCTCTCTTCAGGGAATTTGGTATGAAAAAACGTAGGCCTGGTTACTTTGGGCCCTTTAGTTTAAAGGATATTTTTCCCAAAGATAATATTTATATAAAATACACAGTGGAGTGGCAGGGCTTTTTAACCAAGCTGCCACGACAGAGAAAGACTTACTGGTATATTATTAAATCCTTAGGATATCTGTTTGGGATGTGCACTGATGGGTTAAACCTGTATACTGGGGTTATAAGGTTGTTCAGCAGTTTAAATCTATAAAAAGAGGGTTGAGGAGGGATATTATTAATCAGACTAAAGCCATAAATCACTTACTTATCTCTTATAAGTATTTGATTACCTTGACACAGTTTCTGGATATAAATATAACTGGGTCTCTGGGTATCAATATCCTCTAAGAGCTCTTTATTTTTAGTTTTTGGAGTCCCAATATTTTCCTTCTGAGGGGTACAGGGGCTCAAAGGGACGGACACTGAGGCTAGAAGGTTACCCAGTGGTAGCTTGTCACGTGTTCCTGGTGCTGTAACAGGGGTAGCATCTAATTCCACAGGGTATGGGAATTATTCTACTTTATAATAGATGTTTGGACGTTTCAATAACACTAATCTGTCCTTTATTTTGTTATTTAATTAATTATCCTTAGTAAATGTTTCCAGTAATTTAATAATTATTTTAATAGACATTCCTACAAATATTCTGATGTTAGCTGAGTTCTCATTATGTATTAAATATTTGGATTAAAATCATGATATTGATTTTACTCCTTATTTTAGAAATTCAGTTAATTTACTAAAATAATTACTTTAAAATGTAAGTAATGGGTATTCATGTAATATTTTTACATCATAAGTTTTCTTAGTATGTCAAAAAAATGTTGATCTCTAGAAATTCTCATAATAGTATATCAAAGTATTTTAATATATTTTTAGAAGTAGTAATTGTCTTATTTTGGACATTTTTGGTGCTTTAAATTATATTTAATAAAAAATATTTATAAAGTTTATTTAAGTATTTTTATATAATTTTATGTACTTTTGGACTATCTACTATTCAAGGAAACATTTATTACATATGTAGAATGTTCCCATGTAGGCTGTAGCATGTTTACGCAGTAACTAGGTTTCTCACGCCACCTGTCACTTTGTCAACCCGTAGTCCTGCGGCTGCGTACTTGTCAGAGGCCCACAGCTGCATGCACAGCTTTGACAGAGTGACAGAGCTGTAGCTCAGACACCCGCGGGTGCATTTGCTGCTGCGGCTGCGTGTGGGAATTGTGTCAGAACAAATTTCCATCTGTGACTCCTAAAATATACACAACACCTCAATTCTGACTGAATTTTAGGTGTGAAACCTATACGTGACAATTCATGTGAAATATTTAATTGGCCACAAAGTTCAATAGTGGTGCTGTGGTATTTTGGTCTTTCTTTCCTCAATTATTTAAAAATATAAGGAGTTGGATTTCAAGGGTGGGTCCAGTGAGTGACCCTACCTAATTTTAGTTTTGGGTGGAGAATCCATTTTTGCAATAATATTTATTATTTTCCTACTTCTTCTTAGGTTAATTTTATTATTATTATTTTTATGTTATTTCTGTTACTTTTGCAGCTTGCTCTGCAATAGTAGCAAGCTGACACAAATCCTCTTCAGAGGAAGACAACATGCAGCAAAGCTCAACCAGAAGCTCATCTTTTGTGAGTTTTCATTTCATTGATCTGATTAAATAAATGAATACTAAGTTAGTTTTCATGATAGGAACCAAAAATGAAATACCTCAATCAAATACCAAAGAAATTCCATAAGTTCTTGGATGAGGTTTGGGATCCAATTGGAGAGGGGATTTGCGAATTCAGATTATATTTCTCAAGCTCTTGGTTACAATGAAAATTGATGGTTTCAAGTGAGAAAGAAAATGATTGAAACATTAGAGTCACAGAAAGCATGCTACATTAAGATGCTTGATGGTGCAAAATAGGTAGAAAAGATTAAAAAAAGTTTTGATGTTGAAGACATCAATCAAAAGATTCCCTCTCCAAAATGGTTGGCTAAACTATATATGGGAAAAATATTAGCAGACACATATGCCAGACCTATATGTTTCATTTCATTGGAGTCATGTTTTTCTTACACTCCAATGAAAAATGGTGTTACAGATCAATCAGAACCTTTTTATATTTCCTTTGTAAAAAATAACCACTGGGCTCTATTGGTAATTGAGCGATAAATGATTCCAATCTGACCTATTGTAGCAAAACCGCATTCCTTGATTTCTAAAAATTCCTCTTGGTGGGTTGATAATCTCAAAGATCAACTGAAAATGTATTCTAGATTATAGAGATTATAGACTTTGACTTCATTTCATCATTGGTATTCATATAAATTGTAATTCTAATGAAGCTAACAAGTTCTATTAATATAAAGGGTTATCACATTTTGAACATCACTATGTTGAGTGTTTTGAGTTAACATCATTATATTGAGTGTTTTGAATTAGAGTTTAATGGTGAGTCATTTCAACTTGTGTTGGGCTGATTCCATCATGAGGATCATTTTACTCTTTATGGTGGGATCAGCTTAACACAAGTTGAACTGTTTTTTTTGGTGTTTTTACTCTAGGGCTTGTAAAGTTACTTGTCTTTTTTTTTGGTGTTTTTACTTTAGGGCTTGTCAAGTTACTTGTCTTTTTTTGGTGTTTTTAGTTTAGGGCTAGTCCAGTTACTTGTGTTTTTTTGGGTCTTTTTAATTTAGGGCGAGTCCATTGGATGGTACCAGTTTTTTTTTGTTATTTATTTATTTATTTATTTATTTCTTTATTTGGTTTTTTTTTAACCAAAAAATGAACATTTTTTGATTTTTTGCTTGATTTCTGTTTTTTTGGAAGGTTTATTTAGTTTATGGGTTAGGTTAGTACCCTTTAATTCCCTTTTTTTGTTTTTTTTCTCACCATGGCCTGGTGGCATGCGGGATTCCACACAAGCCCAGAACGTGGTGTGTGGGCCGCACGGTTTCCACGTAACTACATTCAAGCCTTGTGGAATTCTGCATGGCTGGAATGTATTGGTGCAGCATCCCACACAAGCCCCAACAATGGTGTGTGGGCCGCATGGTTCTTTGAGCCCTGTAGCACACTGCACGGCTTGAATGTGATTGTGTGGAGTGTGACACGGCTCATTTTGAGTCTTTTAAGATCAAACTTCTCTGGTTCATTTTCTTTCTCAACTCATATTCTCAAGTCTTATCCTTCTCCCTCTATTTCAACCATTTCTCATATATCTGTCACCTGTCAGTTGTAACTATTCTAAACAGTCATCCTTGCTTGGGTGCAAGTGTAATTTTACACAGCAATCACTCAAGTCTTGCTTCTGGCGTTCACCTCTACTCCAAGTCAAACCCTCATAAAAGACCATTCCTTACAAGGAAAACTCACCATTGAAGATTCAGCAACCCAGCACTCTGGACAATCTCTTCTCAGCTCAACAGCTCATCATTGACTCTCAAGACCAATTGAACTATCAAGTTGGAACTTCTGGATTCTACAAATAGTCTACATATAAGCCACAACCCAGCTTGTAGAATCCAGCAGTCTTGTTTGTTTATCCTCATTCTCATTCTCTTGCTCTTGTTTTGTTTCATTTGTTCCTGCGCCTGATAGGTCTCTAACCGTATGTCTTATTGCAATGAAATCAGCATGCTTCAGGTCTCAGGATTCACTCCAATTTTTTCAGATTTGTGTGCACGCATCAATGGGGTGTGAATTTAACATTACCAATATATAATTAAATAAAAAAAAGTAACATTTTTTTGCCATTCACTACCCAAAATGGGTTTTAAACTGCCATTCACAACCCACCTGAGTCACAAATGGCCGTTTGTGACCCAAATGGGTCACAAATGGCTGTTTTCAACCCAAAATGAGTTGCAAATTGTGCCACACAACCCTTTTTTAGGTATTGAATGGGGTTGCAAGGTTGAAAATTTAACATTGGCCAAGAAGAAATTCATAGCAGATTCCTAGGCCAGTCACCATTTTTTTGGAAAAAACAATATGTAAAATTTCATAATTAATTTTTTTCCAGTGTGTTCAGGTTTCAAGAAGGTGGAAGGCAATCCAAGGGAAGGGGAAGGTAAAAAATCAGGATCAATCAGAGGAAGCGGTAATTTTATATCAATAGTTTTTTTTTCTGAAATGGTTTGTTTTTTTTAATGAGTCCTTGTCCTTTTTTTAACATAGGGTGAATTTCTGACTGAAGAGGAATATTTGGAAGACAAAGAGGTTCAAAATTTTGATGAAGGGGGAGATTAAGCAGATGAAGAGCTTCCAGATTTGGATGTTATTAAAATGTTGAGCTTACACTTTTTTTTTGTTTATTGATTTTCTGGATATTATCTTTTGTTAATTTTTTCATTCAAAATCTGATCAGAGGTCTGGAACCATTGTGAATAAGCAGGTTGCTTCTCCTGAATACAATTTTAGAACAAGAATGAAGACACTAAAGGTTTCCAATGAAGACCTTGATACTCCTGGCCATCCTCCTAGAAGCAAATTGATAGCACAAACAGCCCCAAAAATCCATGAGAAAGTGATTAAATTTGATATTTTCTCATTTATCAATTTTTTCTGATTTTTTTGGGATTTTTTCTCTAGGTTTCCTGCACAGTATATTACTCTTCTTCTGGAATCTTTGACAAATTCTCAATTGAAAAAGTGAATTTTATCTTTAGCCCATATTTTCCATTACAAAAAATTCTGTTTTTTAATTTAACTTCCAATATAAAGATTCAATTTTTCCAAAAGCAGCCATTCCACATGTATCAAATTATCGAGATGTCATAGAGGATGGCAACTGTGGCTTTAGAGCAGCAGCCATTTGTTTGGGCAGAGAATCAGAAGACTAGATCAAATTCAGGAAATAAATGGTGAAAGAGGTTTATTAAAACCCAATCTTCAAGGACCCAAGATTACTGCGTGATATCTGGGATGAAACGTTCCAAGAAGCAAGAAGGCAACTTAATCACCTTTCTGGCCCAGATCCCGTAAATATGTGGATGAAATTCGCGTGCCATGGTTTCCAACTGGCTCAAACATATAAGTTTCCAGTGGTTCTGTTTTCTCCTTTAATGCCTTGCACTTATCTTCCTCTGAATTCCCCTCCCACTCCAAATTCCAAATCTTTTCCTATTTTCTTCATTCTCTTACAAGATTTTGAATTTATAGTCTCATTCAAGTACAATTCTGATCATTGGCCAGCTCCCAGGTTAGATCCAATTTGAAAAAGCTATGTGCAATAGGATTCCAAATCTTGGAAAAAAATTGTTCCAAATATTTTGATTTTAGTAATGAGGTTTTTTTCCCTCCAATAAAATCAAGCAGAAAAATAAAACAAATCATAGTTAATAAATTTCAATATTTGTATCCATATTTAGTGGAATTGTTTCAGTCAAAATAATACATCCAAAAAATATGAATAAAAAAATTAAATGCTCTTTGAATTTTGATTTAACTTCAGTGAATCTTGAATCACCAAAAAAATAAGATAAAAAGGAAAATAAAAGGATGGAAATGTCCAATGAGAAGTTTTTTTTTTTTATTTTTTGTGTTTTTGAAGTAGTTTTTTGAGGTGAAGGGATACATCCAAAATATATATATATATAAATTGAAAGCTCTTTGAATTTTGGTTGAACTATCTTGCTTCTGAAATAAACAAAAAAAACAATTACAAAAGCCAAAATAAGGATGCAAAAACCCATGCAAACGTTTTTTTTACAAAATTTTTTAATTTTTTGATTCCATTATTCAAGGGGTTCCAATACTACAAGAAAAGTAGCGGCACTTGCTCGCAAGTGCCATCAAGGAAGCTCTGTTTGAAGCTCTGTCCAATCTCTAGTTGAAGTTATTTTCATTCTCTAACATGTTTTTGGTTCACAGTGACTGTGCACAATGCAGAGTGACTGTGCACAATGCATAGTGACTGTGCACAATCCACAGTGAGTGTGCACAATGCACAGTGACTGTGCACAATCCACAGTGACTGTGCACAATCCACAGAGACTGTGCACAATCCACAGTGACTGTGCACAATGCACAGTGACAGTGCACAATGCACAGTGACTGTGCACAATGCACCATGCACAATGCACAGCAACTGCGCACAAAGGGCCTTGCATGGCAACTGGGCACAATGCGCAGCAACTGTCCAAAATGCAAAGTGACTGTTCAAAATGCAAAGCAACTATGCACCATCCACAGAAACTGTTCAATATGCATAGCAACTTTGCACAATGCACAGCAACTGTGCACAATGCAAAGCAACTGTGCACAATGAAAAGCAACTGTGCTCAATGCAAAGCAACTGTGAACAATGCAAAGCAATCAGGCACAATGCACAGCAACTGGGCACAATGGAAAGAAACTGTGCACAATACACAGCAGCTGTGCATAATTGACAGCAACTTTTTACAATGCACAAAAACTGTTCAAAATGCACAGCAACTTTGCACAATGCACAGCAACTGTGCATGGGAGCCTAGATAAATGTTGTGCACAGTCACTGTGCATCGTGCATTGAAGCTGGGATAAATATTGTGCACTGTTGCTCTGCATTGTGCAATGTTGCTGTGCATTGTGCAGAGTTGCTGTGCATTGTGCAGAGTTTCTGCGCATTGTGTATAGTTTCTGTGCATTGTGTATAGTTTCTATGCATTGTGCACTGTTACTGTGCATTGTGCACTGTTACTGTGCATTGTGCACTGTTACTGTGCATTGTGCACTGTTACTGTGCATTGTGCACTGTTACTGTGCATTGTGCACTGTTACTGTGCATTGTGCACAGTTGATGTGCATTGTGCACAGTTGCTGTGCATTGTGGAAAGTTTCTTTGCATTGTGCACAGTTGCTGTGCATTGTGCACAGTTGCTGTGCATTGTGCACAGTTGCTGTGCATTGTGCCCAGTTGCTGTGCATTGTGCCCAGTTGCTGTGCATTGTGCCCAGTGGTTGTGCATTGTGCACAGTTGCTGTGCATTGTGCACAGTTGCTGTGCATTGTGCACAGTTGATGTGCATTGTGCACAGTTGCTGTGCATTGTGCAAAGCTGCTATGCCTTATGAACAGTTGCTGGGCAAGATGCACAGTTTCTGTGCATTCTGCAAAAATGCTATGCATTGTGAACAGTTGCTGGGCAAGATGCACAGTTGCTGTGCATTGTGCACAGTTTCTGTGGATTTTGCCTAGTTGCTGTGCATTGTACACAGTTTCTGTGCATTGTGCACAGTTGCTATGCATTGTGAACAGTTGCTGTGCATTGTGCATTTTTTTGGTGCATTGCGTATAGTTCCTATATATTGTGCACTGTTGCTGTGCATTGTGTATAGTTGTTGTGCATTTTGCACAGTTTCTGTGCATTGTGCGCAGTGGCTGTGCATTGTGCACTGTTTCTGTGCATTGTGCACTGTTGCTGTGCATTGTGCACTGTTGCTGTGCATTTTGCACTGTTGTTGTGCATTGTGCAGAGTTGCTGTGTATTGTGCACTGTTGCTGTGCATCGTGTGTAGTTGTTGTTCATTGTTCACATTTGCTGTGCATTTTGAACTGTTGCTGTGCATTTTGCACTGTTGCTGTGCATTGTGCACTGTTGTTGTGCATTGTGCAGAGTTGCTGTGCATGGGGAACTGTTGCTGTGCATTGTGCAGAGTTCCTGTGCATTGTGTATAGTTTCTGTGTATTTTGCACTGTTGCTGTGCATTGTGTATAGTTGTTGTGCATTTTACACAGTTGCTGTGCATTGTGCAAAGTTTCTGTGCATTGTGCACAGTTGCTGTGCATCATGCACAGTTATGGTGCATTGTTCACAATTGCTGTGCATCATTCACAGTTGCTGTGCATTGTGCACAGTTGCTGTGCATTTTGCACAGTTGCTGTGCATTGTGCAAAGTTGCCATGCATTGTGAACTGTCACTGTACAATATGCATAGTTGCTGTGCATTGTGAACAGTTGCTGTTCATTGTGCACAGTTGCTGTACATTGTGCACAGGTGCTGTGCATTGTGCAGAGTTTCCTTGCATTGTGCAAAGATGCTATGCATTGTGAACATTTGCTATGCATTGCACACTGTTGCTGTGCATTGTGCACTGTTGCTGTGCATTGTGCAGAGTTGCTGTGCATTAAGCAAAGTTGCTGTGCATTGAGCACAGTTGCTGTGCATTGTGCAGAGTTGCTGTGCAATGTGTGTAGTTCCTGTGTATTGTGCACTGTTGCTGTGCATTGTGTATAGTTGTTGTGCATTTTGCACAGTTGCTGTGCATTGTGCACAAGGTTCTACATGGTAGGGAGTTACCCCTTGAAGAGAGGTTGCTGAGGCTTCAAAGATCCCCAGTTTTTTATAAACTGCAGCCCCTCTTTAAAATATACTGAGAACCTTTTCTTAACCAAACCAACTCCAAAAATTGCACTTGCTTTTACCATATCATTATTTTTGAACATTTTATGCACTTTCTTGAAATTATGATTATTGCAACACCAACATCACCTTCTTTAGCTAAATTAAAGAAAGCTTCCTGGCATCAGGAAACTGACAGTGAATTGCTGGTACCCAAAAAGTGCAATATTCATTTGACTGGAAGCCAGTCCATTCAACAAGGTATTGAAGTTTTCCTTTTCTTAACCTGGAATCCAGAATATGGCTCACTTCCCACTCTAAATGTTCTTGGAAGTAAACTGGTTCAGGAGGTGGATGAGTCTTGCCTGGGTATAGGACTTTAGCTGGATCTAGAAGAGTCACATGGAAGAACAGGTGGATACCTTTCCATTTCCCTGGTAGCAAAAGTTTGAAATCATTTGGAGAGATGACTGATTTGACTTATAATGGGCCAAGTTTTCTTTCAGAGAGTTTACAGGTTGGGAAAGTACTGCGGATTTTACAAGAATTGAGCCATACCTGATCTCCTACTGAAAAGGTTGGGGCCATTGTGCAAAGTTGGTATGCTTGCTCCTTGTAGTGCTGGTTTGCTGCTTCCAGTTTGGATTGGAGTTGCAATTGAAGAGATTGGATGTGAGTAATATAATTGTTAGCTGGTTGAGAAGGTACTATGTGAATGGAAGCAAAAGTTTTGTTGTTGGGAATGCCACTTGTCCCCGCGGCCAATAGACAACTTCTTCCTCCTTGACTACAATCTCTTGAAACCTATCCCCGGGAGACCAATCCCCGGGGATCTCCGGCGAGAACGGCCGCGTTCTCCTCTTCCAACTCTTCTTTGTTTGTCAGCGGGGGGACGGGGCTATTTTGGTTCTCAAAGTTCTCAAAAACATCCTCTTTGAGATTTGGATCTCCTCTTTTATATCTTGATCTACTTTTCTTTCTTTTCTTTTCTTTCTCACTTTCTTTCCTCTTCCATCTATATTCTCTTCTGGTCTCATTCTTCTTTATTTTTCCATCAAGATTCTCTCGACCGTCAAACCACCACTCATCCACTGGCCGACTCACCTCTTCAAACCCATACTATACGCTCCAAACATACTTGTTGTCATTCCTTGTCTGGTAAGGTGATCCGTTGTGGTGCTCTTTTATGGACGCGAGTCAGGAAAGGGCTGCAGGCGGCGCGCTCAGCAATGGGAAGGGCTTTGTTGCAGCTAGCCGCGCTGCGGGCTCAGCAGCAGTCAGGTAGGCCCAGCAGCGGTTGGGTTGGGCTCAGCACCTGGAGACGGGAGACGACGGATTGCGCGGACCAGAAAGCTTGCGCGGATCGGAAAGCTTGCGCGGATCAGAAGGCTCGCGCGGATTGGAAAGCTTGCACGGATCGGACCGCGCATCGCAAGACGCGCGGATTGGATCACGTGGGTACGCCCCGGATATTGGAACGGGTTGTTGTGCGGACGCGCGCGGGCGGACGAACTGGGCTACGTTAATACCAAAGGGCGCGGGTAATGGCAAGGGATGGAGGGATAGGGTTGGGCTAGGGTTCTGCGGCTTATGGTTGTTTATCATCACTCTTTCTTGTTACTTGTGGTCGTACTTAGGTTAGGATTGAGAGGGAGGACTTAAATACTTTGCTCTCAACTCCGGGTTGGAGGAGCATTGAATGATGGGAGGAAGGAAGGGAGGGGAAGGACGGGGAAAAACACTTCACTTCACTTCACTTCACGGACTGGACTGCACTCTAGGATATCACTTTTCGTGGCATTGGATTGGATTGGATTGGAAAGGAAGGAATTCATCTTATTATCACTCTATCCCTTGCTCTCTCTCTCTCTACCTCTCTCTCTCTTGAACGGCTGCATCCAATCTCCTTACAGATGCTTTGATCAATAACTTCCGGAACTTGAGGACAACTTCTGGGGTGTTGCCCCTTAAGTTTCCACACCGTACCTCAACTCTGTGACTAACCATCAGCTTATATCTCTATCAAACTAGCTCGTATATCTTTCTCGCCTCAAATCCTCTCCTTCTTGAACGCTCAACTTCTTATGTCCTATTGCTTGTTGGTTCTTTTTTTCTCTTCATTTCTATTTCTTCCTTTCTATGTTTTCTGTTTCTGATTTTAAGAATCTTAGTCTGCTGGTTATTAGTTCTCAAATCATTCTGTGAAATTTTATCACGGTCAAAAGCCAAAACCGGACCAACCAACTCA
Source organism: Puccinia polysora (assembly GCA_025617555.3). Taxonomy (NCBI): domain Eukaryota; kingdom Fungi; phylum Basidiomycota; class Pucciniomycetes; order Pucciniales; family Pucciniaceae; genus Puccinia; species Puccinia polysora. The sequence goes on from CM062639.1 coordinate 32,318,773, forward strand.
CCTTCACGATGAACGAACCAGCAGGAGCTACGGATTATTTCCATCAAGTCGCTTTGAAAGCTGCGGTAGATGCAATTCCACCCCTTAACGAATAAAATTTCTCAATATGGCAAGATAAGATGATGATTCTATTCGACCTCAAGGACATAAAAGACGCAATCACGAGAAACTTGGGACAACTCTCCATAAAACAAGATAGGGAGATTAGGGCGGTGATTCTTTCTAAACTGGACAACACAACACACACCAACGTTGTCAATTCCACCAACATAAACTCTTCTAAGCTTCTATGGGCGGAAATCACCCAACGCTTTGCCTCATCGGAGACCTCCAATTGAGCTCAAATATTTAACTCTTTCCTTCATTTTGGCTTCAATGAAAACGCCATTGAAGGATTTGTGACGGATACTAGAAAGGCTCTAACTCGAATGACCAATGTTGGTATTGAACTTCCCAACGACATTCTTGCCTACCTGGTCCTTTTCAAGTTCCCACCTATCCTTGAGAACCTAAAACAACAGATAATGCACGTAGAAAAACATCTTACTGTCGACGTCGTCTTCAATCATCTGATCCAATACAACAACAAGCGCAAGGCCCAGACGAAAACCACTAAATCTAGCTCTGACATCACTTTGGTGACAACAAGAACTAAAACTGAGAAAGAGACAAAGAGGGTCAAGATGCGTTGTAGAGAAGGATAACATGATCCAAATGCGCCCCACTCCGAATCCTCATGTTTCCATCTCCACCCCCAGATTGCTCCGAGTTGGTGGGTTGAACAGCAAAACGAATGGAAGAGTAAAATGAATAAACAGCCCACCATCAACTACCACGCGCTCTTAACTCTCCGGATAAACGCTGATAGCAGTCCGAATTTGCTTCTTGACTCTGGCGCTAACATCCATATCTTTAATGACAAAAAATACTTCTACTCTCTGCAGATGCAAGATGAATTGGAGGAGGTGAAAACTGGAAAGCTCGAGGCTAATCTAAAGATTCGCGGCACAGGAACCGTGAAACTGGAATGAAAAGACTCAGTTATTACCCTAGAAAATTGCGCTTACATTCCAGATATAGTCGTCAACCTCATCAGCCCGGGTCTCTTAGCAAGCAAAGGATGCGACCTTAATCAAAGCCGAGACCAGTTTCAAGTTACAAGGATGGGCCAAGCCATACTCAGGGGATCCATCAGAGACAATCTCTTCGTTGTGGAGAAGCCTAAGACCGTGGGGAAAGGGACTTCTATTCACCATATCAGTCACTCTCCAAATCTGTCATCAAACCAAGGTCTATCTCTAGAAGAAATCCATCAGATGTACGGTCACGCCGCGATGTCCACTCTCAAACCCATTCTCAAAGGACTCTTCACTAACGACAAACTGAATCGTTTCCAATGCGAGGGCTGCGCAAAGAGTAAGATTGTCCGATCTCCATTCTCAGCAGTATTGACTCCTTCAAGCAAACCTCTCAAACGGATCCACCTAGACCTTGTCGGACCGATCTCCCCGCAGTCCAAGGGCGGCCATCTATATCTTCTAACCCTAGTAGACAACTACTCCGGCTATCTGGCTGCTTTTCCTCTCAGCTCCAAAGACAAGACCCCCAAGGTGATAATTGACGTGCTCGAGATGGAAGCAAAAAGACTCAACTATTATCCCTCCGAGATTTTCTCCGACAAAGGCACGGAATTCACCAATTCAACGCTCAAAGACTTTGCTAGATCAAAACACATCAAATTGATGACGTCCGAACCTTACCACTCCCAGCACAATGGACGGACAGAAAGAGCCAATTGAACCATAATTGAATCGGCTCGAGCTACCTTCTCATTGTCCCGTCTACCAAAAACCTACTGGCATATATTCACGAGGAGTTTCTGCTTCATGCTCAACCAAATCCCTCGGGAAGGTAATCACCGTTCCCCCTGGGAACTTATGTTTGATAAAAAACTCCCAACTAATTACCTTAAACCTGTAGTATCATCACTCATATATCTCAAGAATCACACCCAAAGAGGAAGGAAATTTGATGAGAAGGGGGACGAAGGGCTACTAGTTGGGTTCAATCCCTCTTTTCACTCCTACATCATCCTTAATTCATTAGGATCCCTAATTGAAAAAAAACATGTTAAATTCCTGAAGACACATCTAAACAAATTCCCTCTCCTAGAATCAACTGGAATTGATCTTTTCTCGCATGAATCACAGGAACTCAACAAATCTGACTTCTCCTCAACCAACAAACAATTTACGTTTCCAGATCATCCAAATACCGACTTGGATTCAGAATCCAATCCCAACTCTTCGGAAGCTCCAGAATCCGATTCTGATTCTCTCAACTCAGCTCCACAAATCTCTTCCCTGGAGGAAACGACCCAAACCTCTGCTTCTGAACCTCCCAAGAGTGAAGCATATCAATGACCAAGGAGAGAAACCCGAAAACCGCAACGCTATGGATTTCACCATTACTACGAACCGCCATCATACAAGGCAGCCCGCAACTGTCCCAAATGGCCCAAATGGGAGAAGGCAACCGAAGAAGAATTAAGCTCTATTGAAAATCAAGAAGTGTGGGATGACTACTATGGAGAACCAAAAAATATCCTAAACACGATCTGGGTCTTCAAAGTCAAAGAAAATTGTCACGGGGAACCAGTAAAATAAAAAGCAAGATTGTGTGTTCAAGGATTCAATCAAATATTTGGCATCAACTACAACAAAACGTGGGCACCCACTGGAAAGCTTGGTTCATTGAGAATTGCTCTCTTGTACGGCCTGAAAGAAAAAATGAATTTTACTCAATTCGACGTCAAGGGAGCGTTTCTCCATGCACCCCTGGATGAAGAAGTCATCATTAAAACCCCTGAAGGATCTCAAAGGAAATCCCCATATCTCAAACTCAAGAAGTCCCTATACGGATTGAAACAATCCCCTATTGAAGGAAGTATTTTACTTCCATGTGGACGACCTCATTCACGTTGGGAAGAGCAAGATCTTTGAGTCAAACTTCTTAACCAAGTTCAAAAATTTGTCTTGTCACCCACCTAATACGATTCTGGGTATGCTGATGGAAGTGAAGGAGGATTAGATCCTCTTAAGTCAACCAAAACATATAGATAAAGGACTAGAAGATTTGGGCCTTACTGAATGCAAGGACACTCGCGCTCCTTTAACTCAAAATCTACACCTGGAGCCGGCCACCGATGAAGATCATGCTCTATTCACTCAAATGAACATCAATTTCCGATCAGTCACAGGCCTTCTCAACCATCTTGCGCAATATACACGTCCTGACATTGCCTTTGCGGTTTCCAGCCTAGCCAGATTCAATTCTAAACCCGGCATGTCCCATTGGAGGGAAGCACGCAAGGTATGGAAGTATCTTAAGACCACAAAATACAAAAAACTCGTTCTCCGTTTCAACCCAAATTAGAAAGTGATTACTGGATACAGTGATGCAACTTGGGGAGACAATCCCTCCTCCCGCAAATCCCAATCTGGATTCATCATCTTTCATTACAGAAGTCCCGTCGTTTGGAACTCATCAAGGCAGAGAAATATAACTTACTCATCCACCAAATCCGAACTTAACACCCTGCTCGACTGCTTCCTGGAAGTCAAGTGGGTCTCTAACTTGATAAGTGAAATATATCATCTTCCTATCTCCAAGCCTACACTTCATATTGACAACAAAGGACTCAACAATAAAATTAAACGGTTCGGCTCTCACTCTAAGTCTTGCCATATTGACATTAAAACAAAAGGTTTGAGAGAAGAATTTCAAAACTGCAACTACGATCTAGTCCTAATACCAACAGAGAACATGGTGGCCGACTCACTCACCAAAGCTTTGTTGATCAACTCTCTGAATCTACTCCAAAACTCCATCTTCGACTCTAGCCTACCACAATCTCAATAGATGTTCCACCTCACCAGAAACGAGGAGTGTTGGGAATGCCACTCATCCCCGCGGCCAATAGACAACTTCTTCCTCCTTGACTACAATCTCTTGAAACCTATCCCCAGGAGACCAATCCCCGGGGATCTCCGGGGAGAACGGCCGCATTCTCCTCTTCCAACTCTTCTTTGTTTGTAAGCGGGGGGACGGGGCTGTTTTGGTTCTCAAAGTTCTCAAAAACATCCTCTTTGAGATTTGGATCTCCTCTTTTATATCTCGATCTACTTTTCTTTCTTTTATTTTCTTTCTCACTTTCTTTCCTCTTCCATCTCTATTCTCTTCTGGTCTCATTCTTCTTTATTTTTCCATCAAGATTCTCTCGACCGTCAAACCACCACTCATCCACTGGCCGACTCACCTCTTTGAACCCATACTATACGCTCCAAACATACTCGTTGTCATTCCTTGTCTGGTAAGGTGATCGATACCTCAACTCTGTGACTAACCATCAGCTTATATCTCTATCAAACTAGCTCGTATATCTTTCTTGCCTCAAATCCTCTCCTTCTTGACCGCTCAACTTCTTATGTCCTATTGCTCGTTGGTTCTTTTTTTCTCTTCATTTCTATTTCTTCCTTTCTATGTTTTCTGTTTCTGATGTTAAGAATCTTAGTCTGCTGGTTATTAGTTCTCAAATCATTCTGTGAAATTTTATCATTTGTTTCTCCCATAAAGATTTTGGAAGAACAACTGTTTGGTGGAGGAATGAGTTAAATTGTTGTAGGCAAATTTGGCTAATGGGAGCCATTGAAACCAGCTGTCCTGTTGATAAGAGGTGTACATTTTAAGATAATGTTTGAGAATCTGATTAACTTGCTTGGTTTACCCATTGGTTTCCAGGTGGTAAGACATTGATAAGTTGCAAGCAATCTTCAAATTATGGAAAATCAAGGTCCAGAAGCTAGAGATGAACAAAGATCCAAAATCACTCACTATATTATCAGTGATATCATGTTTTGAAAATACATATTCTATGAATAAATTAGCTAGGTCTTCCAAAGAGGCTGTCAAACTACTGCAAAGAAATAAATCCATCTTTGAGAAGCAATATAATTCTAATAAAATAGCATCATAACCACTAGAAAAAGGTAATTTCAAAATAAAATCCATTGAGAACAAGTGCAAAGTAATAGACAGAATAGGAAGTTTCTGGAGCAGGCCAGAATTCTGGTGTTTTGAGGACTTGTTACAATTGCAATCATAGCACGTGCTAAAATATTGTTTTACTTCCTTGGTCATACCAGGTGAATTGAAGTCTTGTGCAATCAACTGCTATGTTTCATCCTTTCCATGATGGCCAGCAAGCAGAGAGTCATGCAGAGATTTGAAGATATCTAACTTAATGCAATAATTATCAGGTACCACTATACAATCTTTATAGCCCAAATAACCATTTTTTCAATACTGTAATCACTATATAATAATAATGCACTCTTTAAAAGTTTGTTACAATTGGGATTGTCAAGTTGAGCTTGTCAAATTTTGGAACCCTTGTCTCAAAGTTGGGTGATGATTGGAGGGAGTTGGGCAGACTGATTGGAGAAGATTTTCCTAACATTTTCAGGTTTTTTATCAGAAAAGTTGCTCCCCCCTCTGGTTAAATTTTTTCCCCACGTGAAAAATCATCAAAGACTACTTCTTGTTTCCAAGAATGGTATGTGATTTTAAATTTGAACTTGGAGAGGTGTTTTTCCCAACATGACTGTCTGCGTGTAAGTAATTTTGAGCTCTTGAAGTATTTGAGAGAATTGTGATCATTTAAGAACCGAAAGGGCTCCATAAGACTCAAAAGGTATGAAAACCATTTCTTCAAGAAATAAAAAATTGCAAGAAGTTCCTTGTCATGAATATTTTAGTTAAGCTCTGAAGCAAGCAGTTTGCAAGACTCAAAGGCTACAAGGTGGAAAAGTGAAGAAGAAGAAGAAAACTGAAAGATTAATCCTGAAGTTGCATAGTTGCTTGGATCTGTTTCCACAATATTACAAGCCAGCTCTTAAAAAGAAGCGTGTATTGGGGAAGTGTTAAAGGTTTTCTTTAGAGCTTAAAAATCCAAAACAGCTTGTTTGTTAAAATCAAAATGAGTGTCTCTTTGAATAAGATTTATAAGATTAACAGTATTCTTGGCCTAATGCTCAATAAAAATCCTGGAAAAATTACTAAATTCAAGAACAATTTGAATTTATTTGGACAAAGAAGGTGCAGGAAAGTCCAGTATGTGTTGGCTCTTTGCTGGGTCCATCAATAATCCTTGCTGCAAGATCATGAAACCTGAAAATGGAAGAGAATGAGTATGAAATTTGAACTTAGAGGCTTTTTCTAACAGGTTATTCTTTCAATGTAGCTGCAGAACCTCTTGCACATGTGCAATGTAATCCTTAAATGTTTTTGAGTAGAAAAGTATATCATAAAGGTATACCACAAGTTATTTCTCTACAAGGTCAGAAAAATGTCATTGAAAAAATTTTGAATAGTAGAGGAAGCGTTGCAGAGGCCAAAATGCATGACAGTATACTCATAGCTGCCAAACCCTATTCTCATTGCAGTCAAATACTCATGGCCTTTTGCAATGAAGATTGGGTTATATGCGCCTCAAAGGTCTAACTTTGAGAAATAAGAAGCTCCATGGAAGAGAGTGAGGAGGTACAACATAGGTGGTACTGGGTAGGCATTCTTCTGGGTTACCTGGTTCAGTTTGCTGTAGTCAACACAAAGGCAAAGGCAACCATCTTTATTTGGGAAGAATAGGATGGGCAAGCTGGTGTTTGAATTGCTTGTTCAAAGAAATCCTTTCAATAAATTATTGGAAATGTATTCTTGAAGCGCAAATGATTCTTGCTTTGAGAGAGGATAGACTGGTCCAGGTTCCAGATGTGGGCCAGTAAGTTCAATCATGTGATCATAAAAATGGGAAGAAGGTATTTTATCTTCTTTTACAGCAAAAGACCTCAGAAAATTCATGACAAGCAAAAGTTAAAGACTCTAAAATGATTTCTAAATCTTCAATCTTTTGAGCACCATATTTGAAGTGCTTTCACAAAGTGAGAGGATGAGCAAAGATCAAAGTACACTGTTTGGTAGGCACCAGTTTCTCTTTGAAGAAACAAGAATAAGGTAAGTTGGAAAAATAAGAAATAACTCCTAAATCTGAAGAGGGTACATGGGAATGAAGGTCAGGATATTAAAAATCTCCTGGAAGAAAATTTTTATCCAACTCAATGACAGTTTCAGGTAGGCTGTTTAATTCCTTTTTGACAGAAATTTTAGTATCCTGGGGTTGCAAGTTTTGAAAGTTAATTAATCCTTCTTGCAAATTCACATCAAGGTTCCATTAAACTAGGAATTTGTGGCCTAGAATGGTGTTGTCCATTCCAGGGATATCCAAAAGAATAAATACTATTTTAAGTTGAGTAAATTGGAAAGTGTAAAGGTCCATTTTGCCTTATGGGTAACCCAATGAGATGGCTTGGTTGCACTACTTAATAAATAGACAGGAAACTTATCCCTCTTGGAACACGTAAGATTTTTGGAAGTGGCAAAAGATGAAATTATGTTGAGAGTTTCCTCACAACAGGCTGTGCTCTCTATCTGAGAAATCTGTAAGCGTGTACTCTTGGCATGGGTGTGAACACTGTCAGCTTGCTACTATATACAGAGCAAAACTGTCAAATAGTAACACAAAATATGAAAGATAAGAATATCTCAATTGACAAAGTAAGGAGTGGGAAATCCTTAAAAATTATTACAGAAATAGATTCCTCACCCAAAATTAGGTAGGGTCACTCACTAACCCCACCCTTAAATTCCAAGTCCTTATATTTTTAAAATAATTAAAAGGAAAAGTACTAAAAATTACGACACCTGTATGGCACTTTTTGGCCATTCTAACATTTCACATGTACTGTCACGTAGAGGGTTTACACCTAAAATTCACTCAGAATTGAGGTGTTGTGTATATTTTAGGAGTTACGCGCAGAAATGTGTTATGTCACAATTCCCACGCGCAGCCCCGCATCATTACATAACCCTATGTACTAGTAGCAGCAGGATCCTGCGTACTAGAGACCCGCCCGCAGCTGATTCTTCCACGCACGCAGCAGATCCTACCCTGCGCGCATCTGTACTACTGATCCCCGCACCTGGATCAGTCGTGACTAATCTGACAACCAGGTACCCCTCAGAAGAGCTACAACCTAGTTAGGGTTGCCTAGTATATGTAAAAAACAGACATATGCATTACTAAAGATCTAAAAAGATCAAAACTTAAATAAAATTAATGAAAATTAAGTTTTAAACATTTTTGAATAATAAGTCAAAGATCAAGGACTACCACGTAAATCACTGATCTTGATCTTTGAAGACCACAAAACACTACAAGAAGTGTTCATAAAAATTATCAAAAATGATCTACATGATCAACAGATGATAAAAAATAAGTAAACACCCACATCTGCATGCTTTAAAAACAATATCAATAGTAAAAATGAAGGATGAGTACAGAAGGATCAAATTTACGCCATAACAGATTAACAGATCCTGTGGCTAAAATAGTACAGAAATACAGCAGATCTAAGGACAGCTGATTGACAGCACCAAGTGGAAGTGCTAATCTTGCCCTGACTGGCTTGCCAGCCTCAGCCCACAAGCAGAACCCTCTCTACGTGACCTGAGAAGACCAAAATCACCCCAAAAAGGTATTTATACAGACCTCTTTGGATCCATTATGAGTTAATCAGTTTTACCAGGAATTATTTATGATCAAACAGACACCGTTTCATTGTTAATCAAGTGCTTATATGAAGATAAGCAAGTGATTTATGACTTTTTCTGCAGTAGTATTATTTTACCTTCATAACCAATCAACCATTGAAGTTTAGTCAAGCAATCCACCTTATCTGCTCTGAAACGTTTGGTCAAGCAATCCACCTTATCTGCTCTGAAACCCTTCCAATTATTCCAGGATTTTCGTGGTAAAGTGCTCAGAGTGAGTGTTAACCTTCCTGTCTAGGCCGCTTTTGCTGTTAAGCCCGGCCATCAGTGGAATAAGTCCTTTCTGAGGAACCCATATTTATTCCAAGGTTCTTAAAAACTGCCTAAGGAGGCCCCTTGAAGAGAGTTTGCTAGTCTGTAAAGATCCCCAGTAGTATAATACTGTGGCCCCTCTTTTATATTATATTGAAAACCATTTACTACAAAACCAATTAAACCTTGCAACTGCGCTTATTTGAGCTTCTAAGAGTTTATTATTGGAAAAATAATTATTATTATCATTCCAGCATTTTTATCACTCTCTGTAGCTAAAGGACTGCAAGTTTCCTGGTATCAGAGAGCTTAAAACTGGGGGTCTGGCTGGGAAATATCCTTAAATAATTAATTTTAATTATTTATTCCCTGGACCAGTCTACTTATTATTCAAAATAATTTAACATACTTATAACATATATTTTTGATAATTTGTTTCTCTAGGGGATCTTAAGACCAACGGATAGTTGATCAATTATTATTTGAACCTTCTTAAAAAGAAAAAAGAAGAAAAACTCCGTAACTTTGTCCCTGTTATTATAACTCCTGAGCAACAAAAGGAGAAATTTCTTTATTATAAACAGCAGGTTATAAAAGACAAAGAACTCAAGCTTGAAAGAATTATCCATTTCAATTCTTTATTAAGGCAACATAAGGAGTGGAAAATCTATCAAAGGAAGCTTTATATTTATAAACTAAATAAACCTGAAGATAAAGAAAAATCCAAAAATAATAAAAGTGATTATTTTTCTTCTAAAAATCACTTTAACACGTAAAAATACAAAAAAATATTGAACTTATATTTTTTTGTTTTTATCCATCTCAGTGGATTTTTTTTGGTGATCTCATTGACCAGGACCTCCTAGAGGACGTCCCAGAATGTGTACCATTGGACTTACCCTTGGATTTATCCCAGGATCTGATTGGAAATCACTCAGACCCCGTTGGAATACCCTCCAAGGATAGTTGTGATCCCAACCAAGTGTTGGTACCGTTGAATTTAACTATAAGTCAGTTAAAATATTTATAAAAAAAATATTAAAAATATAAAACACACAAAAAATATTATTTTTATAATTTTAAAAGTCTTTTTTCAAAGTCTCAACAAAAGACTTATGCATTTTTTTTGGTACTATGTATCAAAATAGGCGCAACACCCGTGCAACCTGTAGAGCCCCGTCATATGGATCTCTGCCTGGAGGAACCCGTGCGCGCAAGGACTCCAGTCGCGAGCGCAATGAGGGGACTCAAACCCATGACCATAGCGTCACGCGGGACAATGACGGCGACAACCACGGCCGCCAACTCGACCAACAGACCATTGGAGAGCCATCCGTTGCCCACCAGGTTATCCCAGGAGGGTAAAGGTCCTCCTACGCCATCCCAGCTGGACTCAACCGAGTAGGAAAGGGTCAAAGTGTTAGTGAAAGAGCACGTGAGCTATTGGGAACAATTCAGGTTGGCTCAGACCCAGGAGGATCAACCAGGTATGAGAAAAGCCATTTCTCAGGCAGAGAAATCTCAGATTTCTCTGCAAAGGTTGATCCCAAAGAAAGAAGTAGAAGGCTACGTGCAGAACTGGAATCCTTGGGATCAGTTAGCTTCCTTAAAGGGAAAGGACCCCAAAAAGAAGAGGTCCTCAGCCCATCAGAAGTTAAGTAACCCAAAGGATTGGGACAACATAATATCCTTAGCCCAGAAGTGGAAAAAGGTGTACCACAATTAGATGTAGAAGCTCTTAATAGCTTTTTCGTAAATGTGTCTCACAATGTTACTATTATTAGCCAATGCTTTGACAAAGTTTATAACCAATTGGACAAATCAAGTTCAAGTATTTTTAGAGTGATTGACACTCAGTCTCAGATTATGAGAATTGATGAGTTGGAAATACAACAAATCAAGGATAGTATAAGAGCTAGTAAGTTTGACCTGATGAAACATATTGATGACAATCAATCAATTCTTCAGGAAGATATTCTTGCAACCATATACCAGCTTAAGGAAGAAGTTAAGAAAACTAGTCCTACTCCTTCAGCTCATCTGACTAACAAGATTGACTTATTAAGCAACAAACTTAATTTAGAGTTATGTATGATTAAGAATGATCTCAGAGATCTTAAAATTAACTCTACTAACTCTCCGGTCATTGACTTAGAAGAAACTAGACCTGCTAGGTTCACAAGTACTCCTAGTGTTCCTCCCAAAACCAGGATAACTAGGAATGAGTCTTTCAGACCCAGTCCTACTCCCAAAATGGAGCAGGCTTTGAAGCTACTTCCTCCCATCACTGAATGGCCTAAATTCTCCGGAGAAGGAGAATACAACCATTTCATTTTCATTAAGTTTATTGACTATACTCTTTCTTCCTATGAGCTCCCTGATGCAATAGCTGTGGTAAGATTGCCCAGATTATTTGAAGGAGTAGCTCTTGATTGGTTTATCAATAAAAGAGAAGAAGTTGGATCTTTATCCTGGAATTCTTGGAAAGAATTTATCAAATTGCAGTTTGGTACCAGGATTTGGAAAATAAAGATCATGAAAACTTTTGAAACTTCCCAGTTTGATCCGTCCAAGGACAAACCTCATAAGTGGTGCTTAGACCAGAAAAATAGGTTGGACTGTTTTTATCCTGATGCTGATAAAGAAGAAGTCAATGAGGACCTCCTCAACTTATGTCCCGGACAGATCAACCACAGTGTAAGGTTTAGAATGCCTATGGATTCAGATCTTTCCACCTTAATAGGTGTATTGGAAGAGACTATTGAGATGAATGGTCTTGATAAAAGGGTCAATAAAACTCTAAGGGAACAAAATACTAGGAACAGGGAAGAATATACTGCCAAAACTAAGTAATCCCCTGCTACTAATCCATCTACTTTGGAAGTCAAGAAGACTCCAGAATCAAAAGAGAAAGTATGTTGGAACTGCAACCAAACAGGACACTTAAAACCTGATTGTCCTCTACCTAGGAAAAGGATTAATCTTATTGAAGCAGAAGAGTATGACAATTCTGACCCTCACCTTGATGATACTGACGGATCACTCTCTGATTGTGATATAATAATCACTAACCCTATCAATGTTATTGAAGGTAGTATTGAGTCTTCTCTGGACATAAATTTCGTCAATGAGGATTCTAACTTACCTCAAAAATGGAATCCAAATATGAAGATTCACCACATCTCTGAAGCTAAGGCTTTGACCCTAAAACCTTCTGCCGGTAAAAGTTACACTTCAGGAAAAACATGCTATGCTACTGGTTTAATCCAAGGTTCCCCTGTTAAGTTACTTCTAGACAGTGGATCCTTTTGCTTGTGTGTTGGTCCAACTTATCTGGAGAAACTAGACCCAAACTGGAAACTGAACTTACTACCAGTACCTCAGGCTAAGTTCAGCAGTTGTAATTCTGCTCTCAATGCTGTTGGAGTATGGTCTTCTGATATCATACTCCCTCACTCTAAAGGATCACTCAAACTGAACATTGAATTTTTAGTGCTCCAAAACGGAGTATGTAATTATTTTATCCTTGGGAATGATTCTCTTTGCCTATATGGTATAGATGTATTCCAAAGCAAAGGTAGATACTTCAACGTAGGAGGAGACTGGAATAAGAAGTTCCAAATATGTCATGTCAATGCTCAAACTTCTGATTCAACTTATGAAAAACACTTAGAGAAGTTCAATCAGGAATGCTTCTCTCAAGCTTCATTGAATTCCCTTCTCAATGAAGAACAGAAATGGGATATCCTTCAAGTATGCTTTGAAAATCAGAATGCTTTCTGTACCAAAGATCACCCAATTGGTAACATCAAAGGACATGATATGATCCTAACTCTAACTATTAAGCCTCCTTACCCACCTAACCTCAGGAGACCTGCTTACCCTTCTAGTCCAAAATACAGAGCTGCTCTGGAAACCCATATTCAAGAGTTGGTTGACTTACAAGTCTTAAGGAAAGTAGGCCACAATGAACAATTGGATATTACTACCCCAGTAATTATAGCTTGGCACAATGATAAGTCAAGAATGGTTGGAGATTTTAGAATGCTTAACAACTACACCCAAGCTGATTATTATCCAATTCCAAGAATTGACCATGCTCTACATAACCTGTCCAAGGCTAAGTACATAACCACCATGGATATGCTGAAAGGTTTTCACCAAATACCTATCAGCCCTCATAGCCAGAAATTCATGAGAATTATCTGTCATTTGGCAATTTATGAGTATCTTAGGATGGCTTTTGGTATTGAAAATGCTCCTTCTCATTTTCAAAGGATGATGGACACGGTCCTAGGATTATTCATCAGACAGGGATGGATGATGGTATACATTGATGATTTTATCATTTACTCTGATCATTGGGACACTCACATGGAGAAATTAATGCTATTCCTCAAAACCATCTCTTCCGTAGGATTGAAAGTATCAATGAAAAAGTGTAACTTTCACTACGGGGAACTCAAATCCTTAGGACACATTGTCTCTGGACTTACCTTAGCTGCTGACCAAAAGAAGATAGCAGCAGTAATGAATAGGCCTATGCCTCAGAATAAAACTGAACTCCTATCCTTCATCAGCTTCTGCAGCTACTATAGGAAGTATTTACCAAAGTTTTCTCTTCTAACCAAATGTTTGTATGAGATCTGCAACAAAACCACCATGTTTGAAATGACTCATGATAGAGTCAACAACTATGAGGAACTCAAGATTGCAATGACCTCAGCTCCAGTAGTGATCCAGCCGGATTACTCTAAACCTTTTAAGCTCTACATAGATGCCAGCATGGAAGGGCTAGGAGCTGCTTTACACCAGGAAGTCATAGAAGATGATAATCCAGTGGAAAAACCTATACTCTTCATATCTAGATAAATTAAAGATACTGAGAAAAGGTACGGTGCAAGCCAAATGGAATGCCTGGCCTTAGTAGGGGCCCTAGAGAAACCCCATTATTACTTAGAAGGCACCAACTTCACTGTTATTACTGACTGAAACGCTGTCAGAACCTTCATGAACATGAAGACCCCTATCAGGCATATGTTTAGATGGCAGATAGCTATACAACATTACAGAGGACAGATGACCATAGTTCATCAAGCTGGGACTAAACATCAGAATGCTGACAGTTTAAGCAGGAATGCGTTACCCAATGACCCAAGTAACCCTGCCTATGATCCAGAGGATAATGACATCTTCCCTATCCTTAATATTAACAGGTTAAATATTGAAACTCCTATAATGGGTATCCACATTTGTGAGTTAAATGACTCATTGTTCAACTCTATCAAAGAAGCTTACAGTTCTGGAATTAAGACTCTGATCACTATTATGGAAAGTACTTCTCCACCTCCTGAATTGATCAATAGCCTACCTGAACCTCTTTTGAAACCATACAAAGCCAGAAGGTTCACCATATGGGATGGTCTGGTATACTATAGGCATCAACATTCAAGTGTCATAGTCTTAACTAAGGATGACCATATCAAACATGTTCTGGCTGAGTTCCATGATAACTGCTCATCTGGTCATTTGTCTGCTGATAGAACCTTGGATAAGGTTAAACAAACTGCTTGGTGGTTTAATTGGAGAGACTCCACTATACAGTACTTTACCAGTTGTGAAACTTGTCAGAAGTCCAACAGGACTACTGGGAAATGGTTTGGACTACTGCAAAATATTTCTGAACCCAAGAAAAGATGTGAGATCATCAATATGGACTTTGTAACTGGACTACCACCAGGAGGAGCCTATTCCTACAACTCAGTCTTGGTCATTGTGGATAGGTTCTCCAAAAAAGATAAGTTCCTACCTAATCACAAGGAAGGCACTGCTATGGAAGTTGCCCTATTATTTTGGAACAGACTCATTGCTGATGTTGGAGTTCCCAAGATTATTATCAGTGACAGAGATCCTAAATTCACCTCTGAGTTCTGGAGGAATCTACATGATATGCTTGGAACCACCTTAGCTTTCTCTACCGCTTATCACCCTCAGATGGATGGATTAGCTGAGAGGATGATTCAGACCCTGGAAGACATTCTTAGGAGATTCTGTGGCTTTGGACTAGAATACAAGAATTCTGATGGCTATTGTCACAATTGGGTTAGCCTTTTACCTGCACTGGAGATGGCCTACAACAGTAGCAAGCACTCTACCACTCAGGAAGCACCTTACATACTGGAAAGAGGATGGATTCCTAGATTACCCAAGGATAACCTCAACCACCAGCTAACCAATATTCACCCTACATCACTTGACTTCAAAAAGATTTTAGATGAAGCCAACAAACATGCTGTGAAGTGTGTTCAAGATGCTGTGGAGTATAACCAGCAAAGATGGGATAAAACCCATAAGGAACCTGATTTCAAGATTGGTGATCAATTCTTGATCTCTACCACTAACTTTACCAACTTGGGTGGAAATAAAAAGCTTAGACCAGCTTTTGTTGGACCTTACACCATTAATAAACTTCATGTTAAAAATGCTGTGGAAGTAATCCTCAGTGATGAGCTTTCTAGGAAACATCCAGTCTTCCCAGTAAGCCTCATCAAACACTACCACCCAAGGAATGGAGAACATACTCCTTCACCTGCAATACCTGTTACAGAAGAACCTGAAAAGGACAAAGGTAAAATTAGCAAGATCCTTAAGGATAAGAAAGATAGGATCAATGGAAAAGACATCAGACTCTACCTGGTTAGATACAAGGGAGAATCAGCTGATAAAGATGAATGGTTGCCTGAACATAATATCCCTGACGGACCTATACACCTGAGGAACTACAGAGCCAACAGGAGGCATTAGCCCAAATTTTTTTTCAGATGTAGACATATCTTGGAGCGGGGGAATGTATGCTTGCTACTATATACAGAGCAAAACTGTCAAATAGTAACACAAAATATGAAAAATAAGAATACCTCAATTAACAAAAGAAGGAATGAGAAATTCATAAATATTATTAAAGAAATGGATTCCTCACCCAAAATTAGGTAGGGTCACTCACTGACCCCACTCTTGAAATCCAAGTCCTTATATTTTTAAAATAATTAAAAGGAAAAGTACTAAAAATTTCAACACCTGTATGGCACTTTTTGGCCATTCTAACATTTCACACGTATTTTCACGTATAGGGTTTACACCTAAAATTCACTCAGAATTGAGGTTTTGTGTATATTTTAGGAGTTACACGCGGAAATGTGTTATGTCACAATTCCCGCGCGCAGGCCCGCATCATTACATAACCCTACGTACTAGTAGCAGCAGGATCCCACGTACCAGAGACCCGCCCGCAGCTGATTCTGCCACGCACGCAGCGGATTCTACCCCGTGCACATCTTTACTACTGATCCCTGCGCCTGGATCAGTCATGACTAATCTGACAACCAGGTACCGCTCAGAAGAGCTACAACCTAGTTAGGGTTGCCTAGTATATGTAGCAAAGGGACATATGCATTACTAATTATCTAAAAAGATCAAAACTTAAATAAAATTAATGAAAATTAAGTTTTAAACATTTTTTAATAATAAATCAAAGATCAAGGACTACCACATAAATCACTGATCTTGATCTTTGAAGACCACAAAACACTACAAGAAGTGTTCATAAAAATGATTTAAAATTATCCACATGATCAGCAGATGATGGAAAATTAGTAAACACGCACATCTGCACGCTTTAAAAACAATATCAATAGTAAAAATGAAGGATGAGTACAGAAGGATCAAATTTATGCCATAACAGATTAACAGATCCTGTGGCTAAAATAGTACAGAAATACAGCAGATCTAAAAACAGCTGATTGACAGCACCAAGTGGACGTTCTTATCTTGCCCTGACTGGCTTGCCAGCCTCAGCCCACGAGCAGAACCCTCTCTACGTGCCCTGAGAAGACCAAAATCACCCCAAAAAGGTATTTATACAGACCTCTTTTGATCCATTATGAGTTAATCAGTTTTACCAGGAATTATTTATTATCAAACAGACACCTTGTCATTGTTAATCAAGTGCTGATATGAAGATAAGCAAGTGATTTATGACTTAGTGTGCAGTATTATTATTTTACCTTCATAACCAATCAAACATTGAAGTTTAGTCAAGTAATCCACACCATCTGCTCTGAAACCCTTTCAATTATTCCAGGATTTTCGTGATAAAGTTCTCAGAGTGAGTGTTACCCTTCCTGTCTAGGCCGCTTGTGCTGTTAAGCCCGGCCATCAGTGGAATAAGTCCTTTCTAAAGCACCCATATTTATTCCAAGGTTCTTAAAAACTGCCTAAGGAGGCCCCTTGAAGAGAGGTTGCTAGTCTGTAAAGATCCCCAGTAGAAGAATACTGTGGCCCCTCTTTTATATTATATTGAAAACCATTTACTACCAAACCAATTAAACCTTGCAACTGCTCTTATTTGGCCTTCTAAGCGTTTATTATTGGAATAATAATTATTATTATCATTCCAGCATTTTTATCACTCTCTGTAGCTAAAGCACTGCAAGGTTCCTGGAATCAGAGAGCTGGCAAACACTCTAACTCCAGTAATGATTCTTCCCCTCCTCGGATGAGAAGTCTGAACTCCTTCTCTGAGGGGAGGGACTGGCAACCGGATCCCCTGCCATGTCTTTTGATCTGATTCTCCTTCCTGTTCTTCAACGTATCCTCTCTTTTCCTTTTCTATTTTCTCAATTCTTCCTATGTTCTTGATTCCTCTCTTTTCTTACCATCCCTTTTTCTGTTCTCTATCAATCTTATCCCTCACATCAACTAACCAATCAATATCACATACTACCCAATCTCATAACCTCTGAACTCTTGTCTGGTAAGAGACCATCATCTCTATTTCTCAAGATAAACAACTCTGACTCTCAGGCCTCATCAATTTCAGCTGCCTGCCTATGTCTCTGCAACTCAACTTCTCTCTCACTGTTCATGATCTTTTGGCCCTGATTATAGCCTCAACTCCGCTGGTTTTTAGTTTCATGAAAAGTCAATATTCAAATTAACATGGTTAAAAGCCAAAGGACAAATCAACCTAATCAAAAATGAACAAACCAGCTGGAGCCAACAATTATTTTCACGAAGTTGCTCTCAAAGCCTTGTTCAATGCTATCCCTCCTCTCAATGAGGATAATTAATCCATCTGGCAAGATAAAATTCTGATGCTCTTCAATCTCAAGGAAATCAAAGACGTCATAACTGAAAACTTGGGTCAATTATCAATAAAGAAAGATCACAAAATACAAGCCATCATCCTTTCTAAACTTGACAGCATCACCCACGCCAACGTAGTAAATATGACAAACATTTTGTCATCTAAGTTACTCTGGGCTGAGATCACCAATAGGTTTGCCTCATCCAAAACTGCAAATAGAGCCTGTGTCTTCAACCAATTCCTTCACACGTCATCCAGCAAACATGCGCTCAAAAGTTTCATTACAGACACAAAAAAGGCACTTACGCGTATGGCAGATTTGGGAATCAAACTACCCAAGGATATACTTGCCTACCTCCTGTTGTTTAAATTTCCCCCTATTCTCAAGAACCTCAAACAGCAAATCATGCACATAGAAAAGTTGGTGACGGTAGACGTAGTTTTTAATCATCTTATTCAGTACAACAACAAACAAAAGGCACGACTTAAAGTAGGCAAATCCACGCCAGATTTTACCCTGGTGAAAACAAAGAGAAGAACTGAAAGAGAGGATAAGAAGGTCTGGCTTTGATGTAGAGAAGGCTACCATAATCACAACTCTCCCCATCCTGAAACTTCATGTTTTCATCTTCATCCTCAAATTGCTCCAGGATGGTGGATCAAGCAGCAGAATGAATGGAAAAATAAAACCAAAAAGGCCCCAACAATTAATTACCATGCACTATTGACCCTCTGGATCAACACGGACAATACTCCCAACCTTCTACTGGACTCCGGGGAGAACATCCACCTATTCAATGATTTAAAGTTCTTTATGTCAATCAATCTTCAGGAAAAGGCGGAGGAAATCAAGACTGGCAAGCTTGAAGCCAACCTGAAAGTTTGAGGAACTGGTACAGTCCAACTAAAATGGAACAAATCTGTGATAACCCTGGATGAATGTATGTACGTCCCAGAAATCGTTGTCAATCTAATTAGTCCCGGTCTCCTAGCAAAGAAGTGATGCAACCTCTTACAAGAACAAGATTGATTCACCGTAACCCAAGGTAAAGAGACGGTCCTCAAAGGACTGATTCGAGATAATCTGTTTGTTATTGAGAAACCCCAAGTTGCTGGCAGTAATCTAGCAGTCAACCTCTCAAACCAACTCTCCAACCCCACTTTTGAAAATCTCTAATCCTTATCTGACCTCCATAAGATGTACGGCCATGCCTCAATTTCCACTCTCAAGCCTCTCCTGAAAGATCAATTTTCTAAGGACAAATTAAATAGATTCCAATGCAAGAGCTGCTTAAAGAGTAAAATCACCAAATCACCCTTCTCAGCCACCTCAACACCGTCCTCAAAACCTCTCAAAAGGATCCATCTCAATCTAATTGGTCAAATCACCCCTCAATTGAAGCCAGGCCATTGGTACATTCTCACTTTGGTTGATAACTTTTCAGGCTACCTTGCTTCCTTTCCATTGTTATCTAAAGATGAAGCCCCCAATGTCATAATCAACATTCTAGAGACAGAGTATAAAAAACTCAACTATTATCCATTGGAAATCTTCTCAGATAAAGGAACAGAATTTACCAACAAAACGCTGAACGACTTTGCCAAATCTAAACATATCAAGTTACTCACCTCTGAACCCTACCACTTTCAGCATAACGGTCAATCTGAAAAAGCTAATCAAACTATTGTTGAATCAGCGCGCAAAACCTTTTTTTCCTCTTGACTACCCAAAAAATATTGGAATATAATGATCCAAAGTTGTTTTTTCATGTTAAACCAAATCCTGAGGGAAGGTAATGACCGTTCCCCATGGGAACTCATGTTTAAAAAGAACCTCCCAGCTAACTATTTGAAATCCGTAGGATCACCTGTCATATACTTGGGAAGTTGTCTCCAGAGAGGGATAAAATTTGATTAAAAAGGGTTAGAAGGAATCTTAGTTGGGTTCAATCCAATTTTCCATTCTTATCTTGTGTTAAACTCATCTGGTGCTGTTGTCAAAACAAAACATGTCCAGTTTCTCAAGAATCACATTTCCGAATTTGCTCTCCTTGAGTCTCCTGGACTCAACCTTTTCTCACAAGCAAGCTTGGAATCTAACAAATCCAATTTCTCATCTGCCGAAAAGCAATATACTATCTGAGAATCACGCAAGAGTTTCACCAAATTGGAATCTGAGTGCAAAGAGGCCAATGCTGCGGATTCTACAGACTTCTCAGTTCTGAACCCTCCTTGCTCTCCTTCCCCAGCTGAAACCTTGCATCCCTTGGTATATCAAAGGCCCAGATGCAAGATCAAGAAACCACAAAGGTATGGTTTCCACCATTACTACAAACCTCCTTCCTATAAGGCCGCATGCAAATGTCCCAAATGGCCTAAGTGGAAGAAGGCCACAGAAGACAAATTAGATGGCATTGAATCACAAGAAGTGTGGGAAGAATACTACGGAAATCCCAACAACATTCTAAATACAACCTGTGTTTTCAAGGTGAAGGGAAATTGTCATGGGGAACCGGTTAAATGTAAAGCTTGCCTATGCATTCAGGGCTTTGGTCAAGTTCTGGGAGTCAACTACAATGAAAATTGGGCACCTACCGGAAAGATTGGATCCCTTTGCCTAGCTCTCTTATACGTGTTGAAGGAAAAGATGAAATTGACCCAATTTGACGTTAAAGGTGCTTTTCTCCACGCTCCCTTGAAAGAAACAGTCATTATAAAAACTCCAGAAGGGTCAAGTAGGAATTCTCCTTATTTAAAATTAAAAAAATCTCTGTATGGCTTAAAACAATCTCCCAAGAATTGGTACAATTCTCTGATGCTATGGATCAAGTCCCAGGGGTATCAAGAATCAACTAGCGACCCCTGTCTCTATCTTAATACCAACACAAACAAAATACTCTATTTCCACGTGGACAACTTGATTCACGTGGGCAACTCAAACACCTTTGAATTAAATTTTCTCAGTCAATTTCAGAACTCGTCCTGCCATCCTCCCAACACAATACTTGGAATGCTTATGGAAATCAAGGATGATCAAATTCTCCTAAGCCAGCCTAACCACATCAATTGTGGACTGGAAGAGCTTGTTCTATCTTCCTGAAAAGATATTCTGTCTCCTCTAACCCAAAACCTTAACCTTGAACCAGCCTCAGATGCAGATCATGCGGAATTCTGTCAGCTAAATATCAACTACAGATCCGCTATTGGACTTCTCAACCATCTCTCTCAATATACAAGACCCGATATATCTTTTTCTGTCTCTAGTCTGGCCAGATTCAATGCAAAGCCCGGTATGAGTCATTGGAGAGAGGTCAAGAAAGTTTGGAAGTACCTCAAAACAACTAAACACTTCAAACTTACCATTCAATATGGCCCCAGGCAAGACATCCTCTCAGGTTTCAGCAATGCCACTTGGGGAGATGATCCTGTCTTTTGAAAATCTCAAACTGGATACATTATCTTCCATTACCGAAGCCTGGTTATCTGGAACTCAAGCAACAAAGAAACATTACCTACTCTTCTGCCAAATTGGAATTGAATGTGTTGCTTGATTGCTATCTCAAGATCAAGTGGATCAAAAATCTCATTAATGAGATCTATCAAAGCTCAGAACCTAAGCCTAGAATGTATATTGATAACAAGGGTCTAGATGACAAGATTAAGAAGTTTGGCTCTCACTCAAAGTCAAGACACATAGACATAAAGACAAAAGGTCTCCACAAGGACTTTACAGATCAGAAGTTCTTGCTGGATCTTATCCCTAGTCAAGATATGGTTGCCAACTCCCTCACAAAAGCATCTTCTATTTTTTTTTTTTTTTTTTTTTTTTTATACGGACTCAGTTAAGAGTAAACTCTTGAATCCTTACAAAAGAAAATATTTACTACCTCCAATGATTCTCTTACCAGTCACGGGGAGTGTTGAGAGTTGCCTCACAACAGGCTGTTCTCTCTACCTGAGACCTGTAAGCATGCACTCTAGGCATGGGTGTGAACACTCTAACTCCAGTAATAATTCTTCCCCTCCTTGAATGAGAAGTCTGAACTCCTTCTCTGAGGGGAGGGACTGGCAACTGGATCCCCTACCATGTCTTTCAATCTGATTCTCTTTCCTGTTCTTTGATGTATCCTCTATTTTCCTTTTCTATTTTCTCGATTCTTCCTACCTTCTTGATTCTTCTCTTTTCTTACCATCTCTTTTTCTGTTCTCTATTGATCTTATCCCTCACATCAACTACGCAATCAATATCACATACTACCCAATCTCATAACCTCTGAACTCTTGTCTGGTAAGAGACCATCATCTCGATTTCTCAAGATCAACAACTCTGACTCTCAGGCCTCATCAATTTCAGCTGCCTGCCTATGTCTCCGCAACTCACCTTCTCTCTCACCGTTCATGATCTTTTGGCTCTGATTATAGCCTCAACTCCTCTGGTTTTTAGTTTCATGAAAAATCAATATTCAACTTAACAAATGACAAAAGAAATTACAAAAGAAAAATTAGCACCAGAATCAAGTAAAGCAAAATAAGGAGTGTAATTGGAATGATAAAGGAAAAATCTTGTACTTGGAGCACCAAGGGACTCACAAGTGCAAATATTGACTTGCTGAAATTTAAATAATTTGTAGTTTTCCTTGCAAGTATCAGAAAAACTAAAAGATAATTTTTTAACTGCTTAGTGCTTTGCACAACTGTTGAAATCATGATTTCCCCCAAAATACATACATAACCCTTCTTTCTCCCTCCTTTTCCATTACGTGTTCTGGAGCATCCCAGTTTCCTTATCCAGGAACTTTGGCTTTTTGGAAATGTTTTCCCCTTTGTGTTGGATTTTGAAGTTGGATTTGGTTTGGAGTTTCTTGGATTCTTTGAATGTTGCTTTGGATAATTGTCTGACTTTGAAGCCAAGTCTGAAGATCTATGGTTTTTTTTTCAAGAGAAGTTCTTGTTGTGATAGCCATTATCAAGATCAATCACCCAGTCAATTAGCTGCTGAAGGGAGGATGTCTTATGTCCCCCAACTGTAAGGTGTTTGATGAGGTGTTCTGGTAAATTCTTTCAAAAGTTAAATAGAAGCACTGCCTTGTTCCATTGAATGAAAGACTGTAGAGTTCAAAAATCAGAGATTTAAACAGAAACCCTACTATTCTACTTCATAACTAGACTATTCAGTTTTTATTTGGCATTTTGCACTTTTTTGGAGTTTCCAAACAGGGTGAAAAGTTGTTTCTCAAATTTTTCCCAATTGTTGAGACCTCAGGTGGGACTCATATTTGATAATAATTTGAGATACAGTTTGAACCACTGAAAGTCTTTACCTCCTAAGAAGGAAGATGCATACATGATTTTATGTCTGTTTCAGGGAAAGTTATTGGGATTTTTTAGAAGATGATTTTACAAGACTGTAATTTGGATCTAAGTTTATGGGAGTTTTCCCCTGTAAAATTGTCAGGCTGCTTCATTCCCAGATTACAAAAACTGGGACCGCTTGTGTTAGGTTGCAAGGCATTCTGATTAAGAGCCTGGATCAAAGCAGAGGGAATAATCAAAGTTTTGGCCTTGGGAGCACTAGGGAAAACTCTTGATCTACCACAAGCAAAGGTTTAATTGGAAGAGTGTTGGGAATATTTTGACAGGATCAACCAGAGCTTCCCATTGAGGATCAAGGGGATTTTTGAGGGGTTCAAAAAAAGGAGATTTAGAAGAAGCAACTGGATCTAGGTGTTTTTGGGCCCGCAAAGCGCTGGATCTCCCTAACCAATGAATATAATCATTATAAGGGGTGAGGGAAGCGTCCCCATTCAAGCAAGTAAGTCACATTGGAAAAGAAATCTAATGTAGGGAACAAATATGTTAGATTGGTTTGGTTACTTAATTTAATGCCACACAACCACCCCATGCACTATAGGGAAATCTTATATGATTGTGAGCCCAAAGGAGGAAACTGAGTGAAAGGGATAGGTGTGAGATAGAAAGCCTAACTGCAAATTGCAAACTGTGGTTTGGGAGCTCAACAAACAGTGAGAGGGATGAAGTGTTCCAATAAAAGGAAACTAAAGCAAAGCCCAATGTGGTGACTGGATTTAGCAAAATGCAAGAAATTATGAAATTAACTAACTGAGGAGAAAATCTTCAGGCAGGTGGTATAGCCGGTAACCCAATGGTGACCAGATAAAACCTGATAAATGGCCATCTACAGCTAGGGAGCAATGATTCAATGAGTGAAATTAAAGTATAGTTTTTTGCAAGGTTGTAGCATAGTTGAAAGACAATAGAACATGAGATTACAAAGACGTAATGGATGAGAAAATGAAGGAATGACATGTGAGGAAAATGTAAATGTACAGATATAGCTTATTCATGGAAAAGATATAGTCCATTTTTGAACTATAAATTTTATGCGGATATCTAGGCATGGGTGCAAACTAGTTTGATTGTGTGAAAAAGAATGGAAGTCCAAGGGCTGATGATACCCAGGGTAGGAGAGCAAAGCTTGAATGGATGGCCAACTTGGATTACATTTAGCTGAAAAGATTTGCAAGTATATGATGAGTTGCCAAGATTGGAGCATTGTTATGCCAGCCAGAGGTGGTAAGCAGAAGGCACCATTGATTTTGTGCTTTATTTGTGTCACCCTTAAAGACTGAGGTAGATGGTACTGAGGAAAAGGATATTTAACAATGGTGAAGACAATGACCCTTAACCTTGGAGCATGACAGTGGGTTCAGCAAGTGAACCTACATTATTTTTGGAAAGGAATCCAGATCTGTAATAATATTGGGAGATTTCTCACCCCTTTTGTAATTTATAATTTATTTTTGTTTTTCTTTTCTATTTTGACAGGTTTCTCTGTATAAGTAGCAAGCTGACATCTTTCCAAAGCTTTCCATCTTGACCATGTTGTCCTTGATTATTTGATGGAAGTGCTCAATAATCTCAGTGCCTTCCAGATATTTCTCTGCCACTTTTGAAAAACTTTCCCTGCAGCTTTGAACCAACAACATCAGGCAACTTCAAAACTCTGCATCTCTATCCACCATGACAAACCAATGACACATGCATGCTTGAAAGCTGCAGGTGGGAATCAGGAATCTGGGCCAGAAGCATATTGCATGTGGGTTTCCTGAAAGTTGACTGATTTTTGAGTTTCAGGCGCGTGCAAATGTTGTCATATAAATGTGGGGCTGTGTGCAGGAATTGCAACCAAACACAAAACCAGGTGCAACTCCTGAAATATACACAAGAATTCAATTTTGAGTGGATTTTAGGTGTGAAACCTACATTTGAAAACACATGTGAAATATTCAAATGGCAAAAAACTCAGTTTTAGTGGTTTAGTGGTTTTGGGGCCATTTTCTTGTTAATTTGTTTAAAAATATAAGTAGTTAGAATTAAAGGATGGGGTCAGTGAGTGAACCTACCTTATTTTGGGTTAGAAATACAAATCTATAATACTATTGGCAGATTTCTCACTCCTTTTGTAATTCATAATTTATTTTTATTTTTATTTTCATTTTCTACTTTGACAGGTTGCTCTGTACAAGTAGCAATCTGACATTCATCCACTCCAAGTTCTATCTATATCTGAAAGCATTTTTGGGCTTTCTAGTGTCTTTTATTAGCTCTGTAATTCCTCAGGTGTATAGGTCCATCTGGAATGTTGTTCTCTGGTAGCCATTCATCTTTGTCATCTGAACCTCATTTGTATCTGACTAGGTAAAGTCCAATATATTTTCAATTGATCCTTTCTTTTTTTTCTTTAATTATCTTGCTTTTTTTTACTTTTCATTTCTCAGGGTAAGCTTCCACAGTTATCTCTTGTGAAGGAATTTTATCTCCTTTGCTGGGGTGGAATTTTTTGATCAGGCTCACTGGAGATACTGGATGTTTCCTGGAAATTTCATCAGTTTAGATCACTTCTACAGCCTTCTTTCCATGAAGCTTCTTGATGGTGAATGGTCCCACTAAGGCAGGTCTCAGTTTTCTGTTACCTGATAAATTGTTGAAATTAGTGGTTGAGATTAGGACTTGATCTCCAATTTTGAAGTCAGGTTGTTTATTGGTTTTTTCCCATCTTTTTTGTTTGTACTCAAAATCATCTTCAACACATTTAGCAGCATGTTTATTGGCTATATCTATCATTTTAATGAATTCCATTGAGGTAGGGTGTATGTTAGCAATGTTCTGGTTGAGGTTGTCTTTTGGTAACTGGGGTATCCATCCTCCTTCCAGGACAGAGGGTACTTCTTTTGTGGTTGAGTGTTTGCTGCTGTTGCAAGCCATTTCCAGGGAAGGTAAGATGCTGAACCAGTCATGGAAGTATCAATCTGTGTTCTTATATTCTAGTCCAAAGAAGCAGAATCTCCTGAACCTGTTTTCTAGAATTTGGATCATTCTCTCAGCTAACCCATCAGTTTGAGGATGATAAGCTGTGGAGAAGGCAAGGTAGTTAAAGCATATCATAAATGTTTCTCCAGAATTCAGAGGTGAAATTGGGGTATCTATAACTTATAATAATCTCTGGGACCCCTAAATCTGCAATGAGTCTGTTCCACAAAAGCAGTGCTACTTCTATGGCTATATTCTCCTTGTGGTTAGGTAATAATTTGGATTTCTTGATGAATCTTCCAACTATAACTAGGACTGAGTTGTTCAAGTAAACTCCTCCTGGAGGTATTCAAGTTACAAAATCCTTTTTGATGATTTCCCATCTATTCTTGGGCTCAGAAATATTTTTCAGAAGGCCAAACTTTTTACCAGTGATCCTGTTAGACTTTTGGCAAGTTTCAAAGCTAGGAAAATATTTAATAGTCATGTATCTCCAGTTAATCCACCAAGCTTTTTGCCTAAATTTCTCTAGATTAATATCAGAAGATAGGTGACCAGAGGAGCAGTTGTTGTTACATTCAGCTAAAATATGCTTGATGTGTTCTTCATTAGTTAAGAGCAAGAAACTAGAGTTTGGGTGTTGGTAGTATACTAAAACATTGCATAAGGTGAATCTCCCAGCTTTGGAAGCTTTCAGAAAGGGTTCAGATAAGCTGTTGACAAGTTCAGAAGGAATTTTAGTGCTTTCCATGATATAAATTAGCTTCTTTATTTCAATTTTGTAAGTTTCCCTGATATAATTAAACAATAATTTGTCCAATTCACAGATATGTATCCCTATTATTGGAGCTTCAATACCAAACATACTTATATTGATTATGGGGAAGATATCATTACCTTCTGGGTCATGAGCAGGATTGCTAGGATCATTGGGTATAGAATTTCTACTCAGGCTGTCAGAGTTCTGGTGTTTTTTACCTGCTTGATGGAATATGGTCATTTTTCCTCTGTATTTTTGGATAGCTATCTGCCATGTTAGAATGTGCCTTCTGGGAGTCTTCATATTCATGAGGTTCCTAACAGATTTGCAGTCAGTAATTACCACAAGGTTATTGCCTTCCAATTAGCAATGAAATTTCTCTAATGCCCGGACTAGAGCAAGAAATTCCATTTGGCTGGCACCATATCTTTTTTCAGTATCCTTAAACTGTCTGGATATGAAGAGTATTGGTTTCTCCACTGTTTTTTCATCTTCTATTACTTCCTGGTGAAATACAGCTCCTAGGACTTCCATGCTAGCATCTGTATATAGTTTGAAGTGCTTGGTGTAATCTTGTTGAATCAACACTGGTGCAGTATTCATAGCCTTTTTCAAGTTCCTCAAAGGCCTTCAATATTTGATGGTTCATTTAAAGCAGAGTGCTTTTGTTTCAGATTTCATACAAAAACTTGGTTAGAAGAGTAAATTTGGGTAAGTAGTTGATTTAGTAGCTGCAGAAGCTAATTAAGGAAAAGATTTAAGTCTTGTTCTGGGGCATTGGTATGTTCATGACAGAAGCTATCTTACTTTGGTGAGTTTTAAGAGTCAGACCAGAGACTATGTCTACTAGAGCCTTGAGTTCTCCATATGCAAAATTACATTTCTTCATGGATACTTTCAAACCTACAGCAGTGATGGTTTTCAACACTAGTCTAAATTTTTCCATATGAGTGGTCCAGTCATCATTGTAGATGATAAAATCATTAATATAGACCATCATCCAAACTTGTCTGAAAAACTGTCCTAGCAATGTATCCATCATTCTCTGGAATTGGGAAGGGGCATTTATAATCCCAAAGGGTATCTTTAGATATTAATATATTCCTAAGTGGCATATAATTCTCATGAACTTTCTTCTATCAGGGCTGATTGGGATCTGATGGAAACCTTCCAACATTTTGATGGTATTAATAAAATTAGCTTTGGAGATATTTGGGAGGGCATAGTCAATCCTTGGGATTGGATAATAGTCAGCTTGGGTATAGTTATTAAGCATCCTAAACTCTCCAACCATTCTGAAATTATCATTATGCCAAGCTATAATCACTTGTGTATTAATTTCAACTTCTTCATTGTGTCCTACTTTCCTTAAAACTTGTAGGTCAATTATTTCTTGGACGTGGGTTTCAAGGGCAGTTCTGGATTTTGGACTGGATGGGTAAGCAGGTCCTATAAGTTTGGGAGGGTAAGGAGTTTTGATAGTCAGAGTTAGAATTATATCATTCCCTTTTATATTACCAATTGGGTGATCCTTGGTTCAGAAAGCATTCTGGTTCTCAAAGCAAACCTGAAGAATGTCTCTTTCCTTGTCTTCACTGAGTTGGGAGTTTAGGGCTGCTTGAGAGAAATTATCTTGGTTAAAGGTTTCCAAGTATTTTTCATAATTGGGTTCAGAATTCTGAGAGCTGATGTGACATATCTGAAACCTCTTGTTCCAGTCAACTCCTACTGCAAAGTACCTTCATTTGCTTTGGAAGACATCAATTCAATACAGGCATAGTTATTCATTGCCTAGTATGAATTAATCACATACTTCATTCTGTAATACTACAAACTCAATTTTCAGTTTGAGAGATCCTTTATTGTGGGGGAGTATGACATCTGTGGACCATACTCCTATAGAATTCAAGGATGAATTACAGCTACTGAACTTAGCTTGTGTTACTGGTAGTAAGTTATCTTTCCAATGGGGATTTTTTTCAGTTATGAGGATCCAACACAACAGCAGAAATATCCACTGTCCAGGAGTAGTTTTAATTTGGATTTTTGGATCAGACCAGTAGCATAACAGGTTTCACAAGAATTCTAAATTTTAACAGCAGAAGGCTTGAGCGTAAGAGTCTTAGCTTCAGACACATTTTGGGTTTTCATACTGGGCTTCCATAGCTGGGGAAGGTTGGAATATTCATTAACATTATTTATATGTAAGGAATATTCTATATTTCCTTCTATGGAATTCATGGGGTTAGCAATTATCAATTCACATTCTGAAATTGATCCATAAGTGTCATCATAATGGGATCAGGATTTTGAAAATATTCTTCTCCTTCTATAGGATTAATCATTTTCCTAGGTTGGGGGCAGTCAGGTCTGAGATGTCCAGTCTGGTTGCAGTTCCAGCGTATCTTCTCTTTGTTTTCTGAGACCTTCTTGAATTCAGATTTGTTAGGATTTGGAGCAGAATTATCCTTAAACTTAGTTTTTTATTCTGCTCTATTCCCCGTATTCTGGTCTCTAGGTGTATTAAACTTTCTATCCATTCCATTCATGTCTTAGTTTTATTCTAGCATACCATTTAAAGTAGAGAGGTCAGCAGAGTACATGGGCATTCTGCACCTTAAAATTTGTTTAATCTTTCCAGGAAATAAGTTGAGAAGTCTTTAATTAAGTTCTTCTTTATCAGCTTCTGTATAAGAGCAATCTAGTCTCCTTTTCTGTTCTATACACCATTTTGGGGTTTTTTCTTTGGATGTATCAAGGAGGAATTTCTCAAAAGATTTAATCATCTTTCTTTTCCACATGCTGGTGCCAAAATTTTCTTTGATCAGCTTCTTCCAAGAGTTTCAAGTTAAGGAATCCACTTCTTCTCTTTTTTTGATGAACCAATAAAGAGCTCATCTTTTGAATAATCTGGGTAGTCTTACTAAACCAACAGTTTCAGAAAGATCATAAGAAGCTAGTGTTTAATCAATGAATTAAATCAAGTTAAAATTTTAATACTCTCCCTCTCCTGAAAATTTAGGTCATTCAGGTATAGGGGGAAGTAGCTTCAGAGATTGCTCAACTTCTGGGTTGGGACTAGGTTTATGAGATTCAAACCTGAGCAAAATTGGTCTGGGATTAGTTTTAGGAGTGGAGGATAACCTAGTTGGCTTTGGTTCTTTTGAATTTCTGGGGGCTTTATTATTACTGACTTTGAGGTCTCTGAGATAATTCTTGATCATGCCCAGTTCTAAGTCTAGTTTGTGACTTGACAGGTGCACAATGCAGAGTCACTGTGCACAATGCACAGCAACTTTTCACAATGCACAGTAACTTTTCACAATGCACAGCAACTGTGCACAATGCATGTGCATTGTGTATAGTTTCAGTGCCTTGTAGACTGTTGCTGTGCATTGTGCAAAGATGCTGTGCATTGTGCACAGTTGCTGTGCATTGGGCAAAGTTGCTGTGCATTTTGAAGAGTTTCTGTGCTTTTGCATAGTTGCTGTGCATTGTGCACTGTTGCTGTGCATTGTCCAGAGTTGCTGTGCATTGTGCACTGTTGATGTGCATTGTGCAGAGTTGCTGTGCATTGTGTATAGTTGCTATGTATTGTGCACTGCTGCTGTGCATTTTGCAAAGTTGCTGTGCATTTTGAACAGTTGCTGTGCATTGTGCACTGTTGCTGTGCATTTTGCACTGTTGCTGTGCATTGTGCAGATTTGCTGTGCATTGTGAAAAGTTGCTATGCATTGTGAACAGTTGCTGTGCATTGTGCATAGTAGCTGTGCATTGTGCACAGTTGCTGTGCATTGTGCACAGTTGCTGTGCATTGTGCACAGTTGCTGTGCATTGTGCAAAGTTGCTGTGCATTTTGCACAGTTGCTGTGCATTGTGCACAGTTGCTGTGCATTTTGCACAGTTGCTGTGCATTGTGCACAGTTTCTGTGCATTGTGCACATGTCAGAGTATTGCCTCTATTGCTATAGTAGCTGTGGCAGATACCTGCAAAAAAAATAATAATAATAATTGCCAAATATCAATTTTAATGATTACACTGATAATATCAATAAAAACTCAACTGATAGTAAGTTATCAGCAGTAAAAAAGCCACACCTTGAACCTCTAAAGAGATAAGGGGCCTAGCTTTAATAAATAAAGCTCAAAGGAGACTTGCTTACACAAGGAAGCTCACACCTTTTATGATAGCCTGAGAAGGACTATAACTCCAATAGGACCTTGGACTCAAAATTGAAGTTGATTGTTTGATTCATAATATAATAAGATGTTGAATTCAAAGGCCCCAGTCAATTCTCTTGGTGGACTAAGTTGGATGGGCGAGTTAATATGCACTATCTGGTTTATAAAATACAATGAGGAATAGGTCTTGTAGGTTAAGACCCTCCTCTTCTATATTGAAAGATTCCTCAGGGGGACTCAGGGCATCATCAGGGGAGTACACCACTTTCCTAGATTTCGTCTCCAGTGGCTCAGAGCCCCAAGCAATCATCCCCAATGTATAATAACATTTACATACTCATTGGGGTCTATTTTTGAGGTAAGGTTGTAATTTATTTACTCAGAAGTTTAAAGTTGGGGGGGAATCACCTCAGTCACTTATTCTCCTTCAAGAGGAAGCTCTCAAGGCTTCAGAATAAATTTAATTACCCTCTAACTCTCTGCAGATCTATTAGAGCAGGTGTTCAAAGAATTACAACCATATTATTAGATATTCTTAATCCACATAGATATGTATACTCTGGGTAAGTATTCCCACAGAGTTTATCTGCACCAGGGGAGTTTCCTAGCTTCTGAGTGTACGCTTTTCCAGCATGATTAACTTCTTGAAAGTTATCTACAAGCTGGAAGGAGAGTTCTTAGAAAATAATTTACAATTCACCTAAAAATCTGGGTTATGGTAGATAAGGATTATCACAGAATATAGTTTCCTCAGAGGGAAATCTTTAAGGAAATTAATTGTACATCCAATTGGACTCTTCCAGAGGATTGTAATCTAGAGTAAAGTTATAAGATCTCCCATAAATTATAATATAAACCTTCAAGTTTTTATGGGATGATTTCTAATATTAAGACATACTATAAAAATATGATTATATGAAACTTTATATGTCAAAAATATGGATATTTAATGGACTAATGGAGGCTTGAACACACTACCTAGGTACTTCGAAGGGTACTAAGACATTCCTTAACCAATATACTACCAACACTTGTGAGTTGGGCAGCCTATAGGACACCAATAAATGTCTCATGGCTGACACTCCCCCCCTCCAAAAAGAAAATTACTCTATGAGGAATTTTTAGATCTATTTAAAGCCCTATACTTTCTTAAAATAACTTCAGCATTTTTAATATCTTTAGCTTCTAGCCAAAGATCACTATCCGTTAACTTATTTGTGAACCTAACTGATAAGAGAATCCTAAATTTCTGTATGATTCAAAACCAGCATAGGCTATGGAAGAAATAGAAGATTATGAGAAACACATAAACAGAGATAGGAAGGACAATAGGAGAAAGGAAGTAAAATGGAAAGAGGTCCTACAGTCTGAGCCTTGTGAGTGTTGAGAGAGGTGGATTCAACAGAATGAAAAAGAGAACAGGCAGCAGAGGTAGGATGAAGAGAACAAAAGCGATGATCTTGAGAGTAGAGGACTGAGTGGATGAGGCAATCTGATCAGAGACAATACTATCGAGAACTTGAGAAATCTGAGTCTTACCAGTCAGAGACTCGGCGCCAGGGCGATAGCTGGAGAGAGAGTGGATCGGTGGTCGCGCCGGAGTCGATTGAGGAGTTGGTAGTTGGTTGGTTGAGTATTGAGACAAGACAGGAAGAGAGAAGGGAGAAAAAGAAGATAGAGACACAAGACGGAAAAGGAGAAAGAAAAGAAGAATCCAAAAAGGAGGTAGAAAGAGCAGATCGGAGAGGAAGACACCAGGATAGAGAAGAGTCTCCAAGAATGAGTCCGGGGGTACCCGGGATAAGGAAGGCGGCGCGCGGATGATAAGAGAGCGCAGGTATAGGGAGTGTGATATTTGTGAGGCGAGTCTTAACACCCCTGGTGACTGGTAAGAGGAAGAAAGGATAATTTACGTCAAGCCCAGGAGAAGACCTTCTGTTGGAGGAGCCTGACGGAGGGGAGAGAGGAAGCCTTTGTGAGGGAGTCTGCAATCATGGTATTGGTCGGAATGAGATTCAGACTATATTTGAAGAGGGAGAAGTCTTCTCGAAGGCCTTTTGTCTTAATGTTGATATGCCGTGACTTAGAATGGGATCCGAATTTCTTTATTTTGTCTTCTAGCCCCTTGTTATCAATGTATATAGTCGGCTTGCATTCGGGAGACTGGTAGATTTTTCCGATAAGGTGCGCAACCCATTTGAGCTCAAGGTAGCAGTCCAGAAGGGCATTGAGTTCTGACTCTGTAGAGGAGTACGTCACGTTCCTTTACCTTGAGGAATTCCAGACAATTGGGCTGCCATAGTGAAAAATAATAAAGCCTGTTTGCGACTTACGGAATGTTGGATTGTTGCCCCAAGTAGCATCGCTGTAACCGGAGAGTATTTCTTGTGTGGGGTCAAACCTGAGGGTGAATTTGAAGTCTCTGGTTGTCTTTAAGTACTTCCAGACCTTTCGCACTTCCCTCCAGTGCGTCATTCCAGGCTTTGTGTTAAACCTAGCCAGACTTGAGATAGCAAAGGATATATTGGGCCGAGTGTATTGGGAGAGATGATTTAGAAGTCCAATAGCAGAGCGGTAATTTATATTCAGTAGAGCGAACTCAGCATGGTCTTCATCCAACGCGGGTTTGAGATGAAAGTTCTGAGTTAGAGGTATGTTTGTGTCCTTGCAGTCAGCCAGGCCAAGCTCCTCTAATCCTCGGTCAATATGGCTAGGTTGACTGAGGAGAATCTTGTCTTTTTCAATTTTGATCAACATGCTGAGTATCGTATTGGGAGAATGGCAGGAAGAGTGAGGGAACTTGCTTAGGAAATTGTTGGCGAATTCATTCAATTTCCCGACCAAGATGAGTTCATCAACATGAAAGTAGATGGCCTCCATTGATTTTGAATTAAAGTACAGACACGGATTTCTAGTTGATTTTTTGAATCCTTGAGATTTGATCCAGGTGGTGAGAGTCTCATACCAGTTCTTAGGGGACTGGCGCAGCCCGTAGAGAGATTTCTTTAATTTAAGGTAGGGAGATTTTCTTTGCGATCCTTCAGGCGTCCTGATGATGACAGTTTCACTAAGAGGTGCATGAAGGAAAGCGCCTTTCACGTTGAATTGAGTGAAATTCAATTTATTCTTGAGGCCATAGAGTAGCGCAAGACTGAGGGATCCAATCTTTCCGGTTGGGGCCCAGGTTTCATCGAAGTCGACCCCCTGAATCTGATAGAATCCTTGTACGCATAAGCGGGCTTTGTATTTTACGGGTTCCCCATGGCAGTTTTCCTTCACCTTAAACACCCAGGTGGTGTTCAGAACGTTATCCGGAGAGTCGTAATACTCCTCCCAAACATCTTGGGATTTGATGGAGTTTAACTCATCTTCCAAAGCCTTCCTCCACTTGGGCCATTCAGGGCATTTTTGGGCAGCCTTATATGACGGTGGCTCGTAATAGTGATGGAAGCCGTATTGTAGTGGTTTCCTAATTTTTTTTTGTGGCCTCAGGTTGGGTCTTTGGTTGCTGGATTCAAGAACTGGTTGAGGCGGAGAATCGGGAGAGTCAGGAGGAAGAGGATTGAGGGAGTGTTCCTGGGAACTAGTATCCTCCGCATCAGATTCAGATTCTAGATATTCGGACGTGGGTTCTCCAATAGAGTACTGCTTGTCATTTGAGGAGAAGTCCGTTTTGTAGGTGTCCGGATCGGGTCTTGAGAATAAGTTGATACCGGGGGATTCAAGGAGTGGAAAAGTATCAGATTGAGTCTTGGGAAATCTCACGTTTTTGGTCTCGATAACCGCACAAAGTGAGTTGAGAACGAGATACGAGTGGAAGGTGGGGTTGAACCCAATCAGAATACCCTCGAGTCCTTTTTTGTCAAATTTGCGGCCCTTTTGAGGGCGGTTTGCAAGGTATATAGCAGAGGTACCTACAGGTTTCAAGTAATTAGTGGGGAGACTCTTACCAAACATGAGTTCCCAAGGAGACAGGTGATTACCTTCTTGAGGAATCTGATTGAGCATGAAGCAGCAGCTTTGTGTTACTATATGCCAGTAGTTTTTGGGTAGTCGAGTGGATGAAAAAGTGGCTCGGGCGGATTCAATGATTGTTCTGTTGGCTCTTTCAGCTCAACCGTTGTGTTGGGAATGATAGGTTTCCAAGGTTTGTAACTTGATATGCTTCGTTTTTGCAAATTCTTTGAGTGTGGAGTTGACGAACTCGGTACCTTTGTTGGAGAAAATTTCGGACGGTTAGTAATTCAGTCTCTTGTATTCAGTCTCAAGTAAGTTTATGATGGTTTCAGCAGTTTTGTCCTTGGAGGTAAGTGGAAAAGCTGCTAAGTAACCTGAGAAATTATCCACCAGGGTGAGAATGTAGTGGTGACCAGCCTTTGATTGAGGAGAGATTGGACCGACGAGGTCAAGATGAATCCGGTCCAGAGGTTTGTTGGAGGGAGAGGATGTACATGAGAACGGAGATTGAGTGATCTTACTCTTCAAGCAGCTGTCACATTGAAATCTTGTGAGTTCTTCACTAGTGAAAAGATCTTTAATGATTGGCTTGAGAGTGGAGACAGAAGCGTGTCCATACATCTTATGGATGTCAAGTAGCAAGAGACGGTCAGAGGAGGGCTGATTTGGGATAACGTTAGAGAGGTGCACAGATTGATTTTGACCTGTTGAGCGAGGTTTTTCAATGACAAATAAATTGTCTCAAATTAAACCTTGTAATACTGGGCATCCTTCACGCGTGATGGAAAATTTGTTTTGATTTTGATTAAGGCAGCAACCTTTCTGGGCAAGAAGGCCGGGACTAATGAGATTGACAACAATTTCGGGTACGTAAACGCAGTTCTCAAGCGTTATAGTCGAGTTTTTCCACTCTAGTTTAACGGTTCCAGTGCCACATATTTTTAGATTTGCTTCCAGTTTACCTGTCTTGATTTCCTTGGATTCTTCTTGCAGGCTAACAGATGTGAAGTATTTGAGGTTTTTGAAAATGTGGACATTGGCGCCTGAGTCCAGAAGAAGATTGGGATTGTTGTCGGCGTTGATCCAGAGGGTAAGCAAGGCGTGATAATTGATAGTTGGATTCTTTTTTGTCCTATTTTTCCACTTGTTTTGTTGTTCA
The DNA here is from genome assembly GCA_025617555.3 of Puccinia polysora. Lineage (NCBI taxonomy): Eukaryota > Fungi > Basidiomycota > Pucciniomycetes > Pucciniales > Pucciniaceae > Puccinia > Puccinia polysora. Next base: position 32,355,286 of record CM062639.1, read on the forward strand.
ATCCACCATTCAGGAGCATTCTGAGGATGGAGATGGAAGCAGGAGGATTCCGCATGGGGGGCGTTAGGATCATGATAGCCTTCTCAGCATCTCATCTTTGGTTTCTTTTCTTCCTTGTGGATCTTTGTCTTAGTTGATACCAGAGAAACGTCCCCCGCAGGTTTGACTGGATTCAATTGGGCCTTCCTCTCATTATTATATTGGGTGAGATGGTTGAATACTACGTCAACTGTCAGGTTCTTTTCAACGTGCATGATCTGCTGCTTGAGGTTTTCAAGAATGGGTGGAAACTTAAAGAGTAAGAGGTACGCAAGTATGTCCTTGGGCAATTTGATCCCCACGTCTGTCATCCTAGTGATAGACTTTTGCATTTGGGTGATGAATCCTTTGATGGCTTGCTCGTGGAAGATTGAGTGTAGGAAATGGTTGAACACTCTTGCCCTGTTTGCTGTCTCCAAAGATGCAAATCTTCGCGTAATTTCGGCCCATAGGAGCTTTGACGAGGATATGTTGGAGGTGTTGACCACGTTAGCGTGGGTTGTGCTGTCAAGTTTTGATAAGATAATGGCTTGTATTTCTCGGTCCTGTTTGGAAGAGAGGGGTCCAGAATTTCGGGTTATAGCTTCCTTGATATCCTTCAGATCAAACAGCATCAACATCTTATCTCGCCATATCAAATAGTTCTCTTCATTCAAAGGAGGAATTGCGTCAACTGAGGATTTCAAAGCCACCTGGTGGAAGTAGTCGGCCGCTCCCGCTGGTTCGGTCATGATTGATTTAGTTTGGTTTAATTGTAGGGCCTTCGGCTTTTAACCGTGATAAGAGAATCCTCAATTTCTGTATGATTCAAAACCAGCATAGGCTATGGAAGAAATAGAAGAGTATGAGAAACACATAAACAGAGATAGGAAGGACAATAGGAGAAAGGAAGTAAAATGGAAAGAGGTCCTACAGTCTGAGCCTTGTGAGTGTTGAGAGAGGTGGAGTCGACAGAATGAAAAAGAGAACAGGCAGCAGAGGTAGGATGAAGAGAACACAAGCAATGATCTTGAGAGTAGAGGACTGAGTGGATGAGGCGATCTGATCAGAGACAATACTATTGAGAACTTGAGAAATCTGAGTCTTACCAGTCAGAGACTTGGCGCCAGGGCGATAGCTGGAGAGAGAGTGGATTGGTGGTCGCGCCGGAGTCAATTGAGGATTTGGTAGTTGGTTGGTTGAGTATTGAGACAAGACAGGAAGAGAGAAGGGAGAAAAAGAAGATAGAGACACAAGACGGAAAAGGAGAAAGAAAAGAAGAATCCAAAAAGGAGGTAGAAAGAGCAGATTGGAGAGGAAGACACCAGGATAGAGAAGAGTCTCCAAGAATGAGTCCGGGGGTACCCGGGATAAGGAAGGCGGCGCGCGGATGATAAGAGAGCGCAGGCATAGGGAGTGTGATATTTGTGAGGCGAGCCTTAACACTAACTAAATATAAACTTACATCTTTTCCATCTTTTCTAATTATCTTATGTTGTAGTATTTTATGAGGAATATCTTCATCACTATGTTCTATTGGTGGTATGACAACCTTAGGAAATTTTCTATTAGGAAAGGACTTAAGTGGATCAATAAACCTTTTAACCAAACTAATTGGGAAAGTAGGATGCTTTCTTTCAAATTCTTTGGTTAAAATAACTTCCACTGCATTCTTACCATGAAGTGCTTTTACAGCAAATGGACCAAAAAAAGAATCTCTCAATTTTCTATGTCCTGAAATATTACTAAAATTAACAGTAGAGATTAGGACCATATCACCTACTTTGAAATCATGATCTTTATGGCTCTTTTCCCATCTACTTTTATTATACTCTACTGCATCATTAACACACTTACTAGCATATGTTTCAGCTTTATTCATCATATTTCTAAAACAGTCAGCAGAAGGGTGTAACATTATAGTCTTGCTTAGCAACATGTCTCTAGGCATATGAGGTATCCACCCCCTTTCCAATTCAAAAGGTGAAATATTAGTAGTAGAATGCTTACTGGAATTTTAGGCAAATTCTAAAGCTGGCAACAGAGATACCCAATTGTGAGTATATCCATCACTGTCCTTAAATTCAATGCCATAAGCACAGTATCTCCTGATCATGTCTTCCAATGTTTGTATCATCCTTTCTGCTAGACCATCAGTTTGAGGATGATAAGCTGTTGAGAAAGACAGCTTTGTTCCAAACAAATTAAAAAGACTTTGCCAAAATTCAGATGTGAATTTTGGATCTCTATCACTGATAATATTTCTTGGACATCCTACATCACTGACAATACTATTCCAAAATAACATAGCAATGTCCATTGCAGAGCTATCTTTGTAGCATGGTAAGAATCTAACTCTCTTTGAGAATCTTTCCACCACTACTAACACACAGTTGAAATTATCCTTACCTCCTGGAGGTAATCCGGATACAAAATCCATGTTAATAGTGTGCCACCTTTCTTTTGGTTCTTCTATGGTCTGTAACAGACCATATCTTTTACCTGTAGACCTATTTGCTTTTGACATCTTTCACAGGATTCACAATATGATCCAACAATTTGTCTCCAGTTTGGCCACCATGCTAGGATCTTAACTCTTTCAATAGTTCTATCTTTTGAAAGATGTCCAGAACAAACATTATCATGACATTCACTCAAAATCATTTGTATATGATCATCATGTACTAAAACTATTGAGCAACAATGAGCAGATTTATGATATATCAAACCATCTAAAAGGACAAACCTTCCTTCCATATAACCTTTTTTCCAATCTGCATCTAATCCCTCAATCAGATCTTTTGCACTTGACTTAGATTTCAATATCTCAAGGAGCAAAGAAGTAATCTTATTATTGGTATAAGAATCAATTACAGAGTTCCAGAAGCTTTCAGCAAGATTTTTCATTGAAATGCCCATAATTGGTAATGTATCTAAATTATCCTCTGGGTCATAGGCTGGATTATCATTGTTATTGGGTAAAGCCCACCTAGACAGCCCATCTGCATTTTTATGTATTACTCCTTCTCTATGCACTATAGTCATGCACCCTCTCCATTGCTGGATAGCTATCTGCCACCTCAATATGTGCCTATTAGGTGTCTTTAGATTCAAAAGTGATTTCAGAGCTGTACAATCAGTAATGACCTCAAACTGGCACCCATCCAAATAATAATACAATTTCTCTAAGGCCCAAAACAAGCACAAGCATTCTAGTTGTGACGTACCATATCTCTTTTCACTATCTTTAAGTTGCCTAGATATAAAGCATATAGGTCCTTCAACTGGTTTATCATTAACAATTTTCACTTGGTGCAATGTTGCTCCTAAACCTTCCATACATGCATCTACATACAATTTAAATGGTTTCTTAGGGTCTGGGTGGAAAAGTAAAGGTGCACTTGTTGAACACTTTTTCAGCAACTCATAGGCGTCCATTCTTTCTGTGGTCATTTCAAAAGAAACATTGGGACTGCAGATTTTATAAAGACTAGAGGCTATGATACCAAAATCCTTAATATGTAACCTGTAATACCCTGCAAAGCCTAAAAAGCTTTGCATTTCTTTAACACTATTGGGAGTAGGTTTTAACAAAACTGCTGCCACTCTCTTCTGATCTATTCCTAAGGACAATCCATTTACAATGTGTCCCAAGGCTTTTAACTCATTGAAACCAAATGAACACTTATTTAAAGAAATTTTCATGTTCATTTTAATCACTTTCTTCAAAAAAATTGACAACCTTGACATATGCTCTTCCCATGTCTCAGAAAATATAATAATGTCATCTATATATATGATTAACCAATTCTGCATCAATTCTTCATGAAATTCAGTGTCCATCATTCTTTGGAAATGAGATGGTGCATTTTTGATACCAAATGGCATTCTTAGATATTCAAAAACGCCCAAGTGACAAACTATTCTCAAAAATTTTCTGCTTTCTTCATGTACAACATTTTGGTGAAACCCTTTCAAGACATCCATACAAGTGATATATTTTGCTTGGTGTAATTTACTCAATGATTTGACAATCTTGGGCATTGGATACCTATCTGGTGTTGTGTAAGAGTTTAATGCTCTAAAATTACCAACCATTCTAGATTTACCTTTGTGCCAAGCAATTATCACTGGGGTGGTAATGTCAACATCTTCATTAGCCCCTACTTTTCTGATGACCCCTAATTTCAGTAAAGTATTTATATGTTCTTTAAGCGCCTCTCTGCTCCTAGGGCTAGCATGAAATGGATGTTTCCTTAAGGCAGGCAGATAAGGCCTATCAATAGTCAAATTTATTTTAACATCATGACCTACAATGGATCCAAAAGGTTCATCAACAGTAGCAAATGCTTCCTTATGGTCAAATAAAGTGTTCAGAAGACTACTTTTTTCTTGGTCACTTAGTGAGGAATTGATTTTAGATTCATTTATAATTTCATTACAAAAATTATCTTTACCAAGGTGATTGACAGAATCAAGTTGTTTTTGATCAAAATAGAATTCAACACTGTTACCAACAGTAAAATATGAAGACTTTTTACTTCGAAACAAATTGAAAGAATATTGTTTCATATAGTCATTTCCTATCATGAAATAATTCATGGGAGCATTATCAACTACTACAAATTTAATTATGAACACAAATGAAGCAAATAATAATTTGGCTTTTACTGTCCCTAAAGAAATCAATGGTCCAGAGCAACTATGTAATTTAATAGCAGGAGCATTTATAACTGATTCTTTCTAATCTGGGAAGAAGCTATCCAAATAGTTTCTTCTTACCACGGATTTGTATGCTCCACTGTCCAGTAGGACCTTACAAGGCTTATCACAAAATTTCATAGTGACTAATTCATTATATGTCCTGATGGAATTTATGCAACCTATGATAGGTTCATAATCATCTTCCAAGGAACTATCCAACTCAGTCTTGTCAATACAATTATCCTGTCTACTATAACTTTCACTACCAATGTTATTCACTTTCTTTGTTTTCTGCGGGCAAACCCTTGAGGTATGTCCTACTTTACCACAAGTATAACAAGATATCTCTGTATTGGAAGTAGGATTTTTAATAGTAGTTTTCTCCCTTTCTGTTCTGACTAAATTGTTATCTTTGGTTTGATAATTTTTCTTTCTCCCCAAAGATGTATCTTCCACTATGTCCTCTAATATATTAATCAAGTTAGAACATTCACCATCAACTTTTATACTTGCCTTGACAGCAAAAGAAATTTCACCGTCCATTAGTGAAAGCAGCTTAAAGTTAATACTATCTTGATCTAGCATTGGGTCAAAAGCTCTTAGCCTTTTCTTTTGCCTTGTGACCCAACTAGCAGGACTAGTGACACCAGGTACAAACTTATCATTATTAAATGAAGTCATACATTTCCTTTTCCAATTTGGTGTACCAAATTTATTGTGCAATTCCTTTTTCCAGAAGCTCCAACTTTGTACTCCAACAACATTTCTTCTATCTCTGTACCAATCTGAAGCTATACCTTTAAACAGGATACTCAATCTGCTAGTGATTAAAGTATCAGGTAAACCTGTATCTTCTTGCAAGGTATCAATCCAAGATATGAATTCTGTGTGATCATATGCTCCTTCACCTGTGAAATTAGGCCACTCACTAATCTTGGGCAGACCTTGCAGAATATGCTTAAATATCTCACTATTGTTTGCTGGTTGTTCATGAGGTGATAAAATTTTTTCTTCACCTCTATCTTTACTCATAACTTGCTTACTATCCTGAAAAAGTGGTACACTATGTCTTATCTGTTTGGTATCTTCCAATTTATTGGAGATCATTAGCATATTTTTATCCAGTCTGTCATTCAATTGTGCTATACTATTACTAAACTTATTAAACAACTCTTTAGAGTTAGAGCTCTGCAGGGAGATTTCTTTTTCAAGTAAAGTGAATTTATCATTTACTTTAATTTCCAATATCTCCATTGAATTTCTTAACTGTATAACAGCTGATGTCAAAGAATCAGTGCTTTCTTTCATGTCCTCAGTGGATAATTTATTGGTTTTTACATTTTCATTCAAATCTGCTATCATTAGGGGGTATCAAAGTTAACCAAACCCGCCATTTTTTAATGGCGGGTTTCAACCCAAATCCGCCATTTCAAACCCGCCATTAAAAATCAAAAAAACCCACTTATTTCAGATCAGACGTGTCAAAGTTAACCTGAAATAAGTGGTTTTTTTCAAATAAAGTATTTAAATGCTTCCACCACCTGTCCGCGTCATACACCCCTGTCTTCCCACCTCCTTCTACCTCCGACCTCATTGGAAAATTTTTTACCCCCACCCTCATCATAAAATTGATTGACCACTCTCATCACTTTATCGCTCTCATCACTTGATCACTCTCATCCACTTCATTGCTCTCAAAACTTCATTGCTCTCATAACTTCATCACTCTCATCACTTAACTGCTCTCATCACTTGATCACTCTCATCCACTTTATCACTCTCAAAACTTCATCACTCTCATCACTTAACCGCTCTCATCACTTGATCACTCTCATCCACTTTATCGCTCTCAAAACTTCACCACTCTCATCACTTTATTGCTCTCATCACTTGCGTAGCCCAAACTCTTTTGAATGGCCCCTCAGCAAACCTCCCCCCACAAGTCCAACACACCCAAGAGAACATCGCCAAGGAACTCCACAACAAACAATCCTCCCCCATCAGCTTCCAAGGGCTCAAGTCAGCTCAAGAGAGCTGATCACATCATCCTGGTAAACTGGCTGAAAATTGCCTCCAACTACAATGCCTGCTTTGGATCCAACAACGAAACACGTGTTGGCAAACCTCAATCCTCTAAGGTCAATGGTTATCTCCTGATGGCCAATGAACTCAAGAACAAAACAAAAGGTAGGCTGGATCTGTCATCCAAACAGATGAGGGAGCGGTTCAAAAACTATCAAGCCAAGTACAAAAAGGCCCACTCCATGTCTATCTCCACTGGCTTTGGTATCACTGACTTGGACAAAGCCAAAGGAATCAACTCGGTGGTTGATAAGTTGGACTCCATTTGTCCTTTTTATATTCAAATGGATGAAATCTTCGGAAAGAAGGCCAACATCACCCCCCTAGCTGCTTTCAATGCCCAACAATCCAATTCCGTTGATGCCAAGGACTTGGCTGGGGATGCTCAGCCTACCAACGGGGACCTTGATCAAACCTTGGCCTTGGAGTGGCCCCCATCTGATGACGAGGAGGATATTGAAACACAATTGGCTCCAATCACTTCTACTTTGGTATTGATTGATCAGTCAATCCCAACCTTGGAACCCTCACTTCCTTCTTTTGATTGCTCTCTTCCTGGGGCAGAACAACTGGAGAACTTGCCCAATGAGGAGGATGTTATTCCTGGATCACCTTTGCCATCAACATCTGCTCAAGAAAGGAACTAAATTGTTTTTGATTCTGTCTGGTTTCTCCTGACTGATTTACATTGTAAAAAAACAGGCTCATCCATTTTTGATTGGCCAAAAACTCAAGCCAATGGGGCCTCCCACATTGCCTTCAAATACTAGTGAGGACTTTCAGACTCAAACCTCCTCTGCCAAGGGTAATCAAAAGGCCTCCAATTCCATCAATTTCAACCCCAAAAGTCATCAAAAGAGGAGAAACACTTCCAGTTTTTTGGGCTTTGAAGAAATCATGGAGAAGCAAGATTCATGTAAGTTGATTGATTCAATATCCTTGCTTTCAAAATCATGCTCATTGCCATTCCCCTCCAAAAAACAGTGAAATCACAAATTGAATCAGATAAACTTCAGTTTGAAAAGCAAAAGTGGGATCGCCAACTGGCCATGGATGGTCAAAAGCAGCAAGCCAAGACTTTGGCTAATCAACAAAAATTGGATGCTGAGTGGAGGTTGAAACAAGCTGAGCTAGAGTTTCAAAAAGAGGAAAAGGAGAAGGATTGGCAGCAAGTGCAACTGGAAAAGGGGAGGGAACAACGGGCAAACGAAAAAAATGATAAGGTATCAGTAGCTTTGGCTTGCATTGGCAGTGGTAGATTGGTAGAAGAAATACAGCAGATTACTCAAATGCTGGGCTTGTAAATATATTTGCATGGATGAAAGAAAAACAAATTATTTTTTACTACAACAACGTTTGAGAGCATTCTTAACCCCACCAATATACAAATCTTTTTTGTTTTTATTGATATTTTTTTCTCTAGAGTAAATTTGGCCGTTTTTCATGTCCCTACAAGTGCTCTGAGGTTTTTTATTAATTTGGAGTGACATGGCCATTCTGGTATGGGTTGCTGTGTCCACAGCTGGAAAGGTACAGTGCTTGTACTTGTTAGCCGCCCAAACCATTTTGACTATACCTTTTTGCTTGAAATCAATTCCAAAGCCAAGGTCAGGAAAAACAAATTGACTGTCCGAAACTTGATATTCATCCGTATCTTCAATAAGTCGACCATTTGATTTTTTGGTTGGGACCACAAGTAAAAAGGAATAGCCAGAGATGTGGCCTTTGTCAATAGGAGGAGAATTGTAAAAAGAATCCGAGGTGAAAGTGAGGTGTGGGGAGCAATCAAAAGGTGTAGGCTTGGAACCAAATTCCAACAAAGAGAAAGAGGGGATGTTGCTGTCCTTCATGATATCACGGTTTGATTCAAAGGCAAGTTTGGCCAAATTACAAAACATTTGTCCTAAAATTCGGGATACTTTGTCGGCCTTCAAGTTGAGGAAAGCGTACTCTTGAGGAGAAGATCTAATGGATGAATCCTTCACATAACGTCCGAATAACTCCAAAGGGTTCATCAATTTTTGCCAACCAATTGCCCACATTTTTCCACCCCAAGATCTTGAGGGACCAACCGGGTTGACAAATTTTTTTGAACTGTGAAGGAATGTCGTCACAAAGTTGATATCTTTCTTATCTTGCTCAGATAGTCAATCCAAAGGCACAAATTCAATGACGGCAACGAGAGCATGGTGATCAGATTGGTTGAGAACAATAACTTTTCCATGGTGGAAGAAGTGGAAAGCCCCAATTGTCTGTTTTGCTTGCTTAAATTCTTCCTGGGTGGGTTTTTGAGGGTTGTTTTTCTTTTCAGCCATAATAGCAGGGTACAGATCCGAAGGTCATAGCTTTCGTCTAGACCAGGCAAACTTTTCCTTGATCAAGTTGTCAGTCACTTCCAAAGAAATTTCCGAATCCCTCATTTGAGCCCTCCTTTTTCTACGATTCCTCTGCTTGCCACCTCTCTTTATGTTTTTCATACCATCTCCTTCCATCTTTCTCCCTCCCAGGCACTTGCTGCACCCAAGGTGAGGATCAAGGTGAAATTTGAATGGATGTATAACATTTTGAGTTTGGTAGGCAGTGAAGGAATTGATATCAAAAAAGGAGTTGGACAAACAAAAAGACCATTCAAACAAATAAAAAAAAAAATTCAGCAATGTTCTCATTATGGAAACGGTGGGATTAAAAAAATAAAAAAGAGATGAAAATCAACGATTCCTCTGCTTGCCACCTCTCTTTATGTTTTTCATACCATCTCCTTCCATCTTTCTCCCTCCCAGGCACTTGCTGCACCCAAGGTGAGGATCAAGGTGAAATTTGAATGGATGTATAACATTTTGAGTTTGGTAGCCAGTGAAGGAATCAATAGATATCAAAAGAATAGAATTAGCTGGGGAGGAGTGGTAATGATGAGGAGCCGCAGCCGGCATCATACTAGGCAAACCAGACTGTCCCAGGATGTAGCTTGGTTGGCGTAAGACTTGAGAGAATGTGTTCTGGCCAAGCTCGAAAACCTAAAAAAAAGAAACAAAAAAAAAAGACAAAACAACGGGGAAGTCAGTTCCTGTACCCTACTAAAACCCTGCATCGATCTGCCCAAACCATTGGCCAATTGATTGCAAATCAATCGCTTGATCAATTGCCAATTGATCGGGCAATTGATTGCAAATCGATTGCTCAATTGATTGCCAATCGATCGGGCAATTGATTGCCAATTGATTGAGCGATCAATTCGCAATTGATCGGCAATCAATTGCTCGATCGATTCGCAATTGATTGCTTGATTGATTTGCAATCAATTGAGCAATTGATTTGCAATCGATTGTCCAAATGATGTGATGGGGGGGAATCACCCCAGTCACTTATTCTCCTTCAAGAGGAAGCTCTCAAGGCTTCAGAATTGATTTAATTAACCTCTAACTCTCTGTAGATCTATGAGAGCAGATGTTCAAAGAATTACAACCATATTATTAGATATTCTTAATCCACATAGATATGTATACTCTGGGTAAGTATTCCCACAGAGTTTATCTGCACCAGGGGAGTTTCCTAGCTTCTGAGTGTACGCTTTTCCAGCATGATTAACTTCTTTAAAGTTATCTACAAGCTTGAAGGAGAGTTCTTAGAAAATAATTTACAATTCACCTAAAAATCTGGGTTATGGTAGATAAGGATTATCACAGAATATAGTTTCCACAGAGGGAAATCTTTAAGGAAATTAATTGTACATCCAATTGGACGCTTCCAGAGGATTTTAATCTAGAGTAAAGTTATAAGATCTCCCATAAATTATAATATAAACGTTCAAGGTTTTATGGGATGATTTCTAATATTAAGACATACTATAAAAATATGATTATATGAAACTTTATATGTCAAAAATATGGATATGTAATGGACTAATGGAAGCTTGAACACACTACCTAGGTACTCCAAAGGGTACTAAGAGGTTCCTTAACCAATATACTACCAAGACTTGTGAGTTGGGCAGCCTATAGGACACCAATACATGTCTCATGGCTGACAGCACAGTTGCTGTGCATTGTGCACAGTTGCTGTGCATTGTGCACAGTTGCTGTGCATTGTGCACAGTTGCTGTGCATTGTGCACAGGTTCTGTGCATTGTGCACAGTTGCTGTGCATTGTGCACAGTTGCTGTGCATTGTGCACAGGTTCTGTGCATTGTGCACAGTTGCTGTGCATTTTGCACAGTTGCTGTGCATTGTGCACAGTTGCTGTGCATGGTGCACAGTTGCTGTGCATTGTGCACAGTTGCTGTGCATGGTGCACAGTTGCTGTGCATTGTGCACAGTTGCTGTGCATGGTACACAATTGCTGTGCATTGTGCACAGTTGCTGTGCATGGTGCACAGTTGCTGTGCATTGTGCACCATTCCTGTTCATTGCTCACAGTCACTGTGCATTGTGTAAAACTGTGCACAATGCACAGCAACTGTGCATATTGTACAGTGACTATTCACAATGCATAGCAACTTTGCACAATGCACAGCACTTGTGCACAATGCACAGCAACCGTGCACAATCCACAGCAACTGTGCACAATGCACAGAAACTGTGCACAATGCACAGAAACTGTGCAAAATGCACAGTAACTATACACAATGCACAGCAACAGTGCACAATACACAGCAACAGTGCACAATACACAGCAACTATACAAAATACACAGTAACTCCGCAAAATGCACAGCAACTGTGCACAATGCACAGCAAATGTGCACAATACACAAAAACAGTGCACAATACACAGCAACTATACACAATGCACAGCAACTCTGCACAATGCACAGCAAATGTGCACAATGCACAGCAACAGTGCACAATGCACAGCAACTTTGCACAATGCACAGCAACTCTGTACAATGCACAGAAACAGTGCACAATACACAGCAACAGTGCATAATGCACAGAAACTGTTCACAATGCATAGCAACTTTGCACAATGCACAGAAACTCTGCACAATTCACAGCAACTGTGCACAATGCACAGCAACTGTGCAAAATGCACAACAAATATACACAATGCACAACAACTATGCACAATGCACAGCAACTCTGCACAATGCACAGCAACAGTTCACAAACCACAGCAACTGTGCACAAGCACAGAAACTCTTCACAATGCATAGCAACTTTGCACAATGCACAGCAACTTTGCACAATGCACAGAAACTTTTCACAATGCACAGCAACTTTGCACAATGCACAGCAACAGTCAACAATGCACAAAAACTATACACAATGCACATGCATTGTGCACAGTTGCTGTGCATTGTGAAAAGTTGCTGTGCATTGTGAACAGTTGCTGTGAATTGTGCACAATGATTTTGCATTGTGCACAGTCACCATGGATTGTTCACAGTCACTGTGCATTGTGAACAGTCAGTGACTGTGCATTGGTGCTTGGATAAATTCTGACCTGAGCTTGGTAGGAGCTTGACCTGAGCTTGGCCATACATTGGGCAAGAGCTCTTTGATGGCACTTGCTAGCAAGTGAGATGCAGATTTCTGTGGTGTATTGCCTCCAAAAATACCAAAGATTCTGTTTAGGGGTTTAAGAAATCCTCCTTTGGGCCTGCAGAGTCAGAATTCAAAAAAAAAAATCTTGAAAGTTGCGTGAAATAAAGTATTTTTGCATGAAATACCAGAGGGGCACAACCGTGTGTCAACATTGCTTTGCATGAAATGAAGCATTTCATGCATCAGGAAAATAATGCCCTATTTTCTTTTAATTTTTGTTTATTTTTGTTTATTTTTTTTATTCATTTTAATTAATTTTATTTTCAATGTCTTTTCTTTTCTATTTTTTTTGGGGGGAATGGGTGTTGAGTGGCCATTCACAACTTAAATGAGTTGTGAGTGGCCATGCATGACTGAGACTGGTTGTGAGTGGCATTTCACAACCCAAAATGGGTTGCAAAGTGCACCATGCAACCCTTTTTAGGTTGCAAATTTAACATTGCCCTTAATTTTAATATTTCTATTTTCTGGAATATATACCATCAAAATGAACATGAATGATGAATGATCCTTCCAATCCAGTTTTATGCTGCAAATGGTAAAACCAAGCATTAATTCCTTGGTTTTTCCACTACAATGTTTGCCAAAATGCACATTTCTCAGGTATTCTACCCAGCTAGAGTGCTGCATCCAGGACTTGTACCAAAGAAACAAGTTTCTTACAGGCGCATTCAGCCGCAAGAAAAAATTAAAAAAACAAAACTAATTATGGCAATAAATTCTCAACTATATGCAAAATTGATTTTTTGATTTAATTCCTGAACCTATTCATGTTATTTTGATGTAAATGAACTGATATTTTATCATTTTGGGAATGCCTTGGGCTAAACAAAATTGCTCAAAGGAGTGTGAATTTGAGTGTGTTGCCAGCAGTTTAATATATCTTAAATGGCAGAAAAAATATATTTCTTCAATAATATTTGAAATTTTTTACTGCTGTAAATGTTTTCATAGATTAATTTTTTTTTGTTATTTTTTGTTTTTGTTAACACTTCTTGCTATATTCACTATTTTCAGCTACCTCCACTATAGTAGGAAGTTGAAAACTTTGAAGTGTATATTCAATTTTTGGTCAAATTGGTTCAATGGGGTAATTTTTTGGGTCTTTCACATGGGTAGACTCAGACTTCATGCAGAATTTTTCACAATTGGATATCAATTATTTTAATGAAATGAATTTCCTGTCACCATAAATTCAAATTAAATGGAAAGACCAAATTTTTCCTCATCAAATACCATGACACATTTAGTTTGAGGATGAATTTGGAACCCTAGGGTGATTTTGACCATAGTAACAGATATTTGATTCCTCATGAGTGGGTCATGTTGTATTCTTGATAAAAAAAATACTCAAATTTTATTTCTTTACATCAATCCTGATTTTATTTCTTTGAAAATAGGTGGTATCTGACCCAGATTTTTCAGAAAATTGCTTTGCTTGGCCCAAAACAGGTTTGAGAGATACAGCTCTTTTTATTCAATTTTGATCCATTATTTCATAAATTCTGTAATATGTGCAATTATATATGGTTTTCAAGATGTTTTAAGTTCCATGGGAGAAGGTCCAATATTTAAAATCATCAATAAAATTGCTGTTGATCAATTTCAATTTTGTTTCTGATTGAATTATGTAAAATTTGGACAGAATGTCTCCTCAACAGTCAGAAAATTTTGAAACAAGGAAGACCTCCAAAAAACAATGTTTCACTGTCTGGACTAACTAGCATTCAATTTGATCCTCAAATTTCTTTTTTATAATTCAAAACATCAATTCAGCCAGTATTTTTCCCAGTGAATTGATTGATTTCTAAATGTGATTCTTGAAAAGTTTAATTCCATCTTTAATTTGAAAAATTGTTTATATCCCTCTTATCTTCCAGTTTGGCCTCATTATTTTCAATACAATATGAGCTTCAACATTAATTTATTAATCAATTAGTAGCAAGTTTGTGATCATTTTTTCACTAAAAAATTGACGGTCTGATTTCTGGATGTGGAATTTTTTTCTCTGTTTATTGAAAAAATGTCATCTTCTTTTATGGATCTTATCTAAAAATAAAATTTCAAGGTGATTCTTGGAACATGTAGTGCATTATAATAACTGTATTACTTGTCATCAGTTTTTAAGTTTCTTTCCCATTTCATTTTCTTTGAATATTTTTTCCCAATTCTCTGCTTGATACTCATATTTTTTCATTCTTAACATTCCTAAAGGAAATGTGTGATGGGTTTCCAAAAACAAGTCAGATTGGTTTAATATATCAATTTTATATTAATGTTCTTACTGTGATTTTTTCCACATAATCCATTGGTCCTGCAGACATTGAATGGTTGAGTATTTATTTCTTTCAAAGATTCTCCTTCTTGAAACTTCATTCCTTTTTCCTGTGAATCAGATTTAAAAAAAGACAGAAGTTTCATCTTAATTTTCCCATAGAAAAAATTTCAAACTTGTCTTCAACCTGGCTTGTGCCAATATAAAACATTTACTTGTTTTTCTCTTTTCTTTCATTTATTTTTAACATTTCTTGGTGGTGATTCCCCATTATTAAATGAGGAAACAACTGCTATTTAATTGGTGATGTTTTGATTTTAATTCTGCAACAAATCACATTACCAGCTGATTTCCTTGTAAATTAAATTTTAATTTCTCTTCCTCCTACATCTTTAATCCACCAGTAATTGTTATTGAATTTAACTTCCAAATTTTTTTCCAATAACACTCCCCAATATTGGATTTTGGTTTCAAAAAATTATTATTTGATCTTTTTTCATTGCAGTTCCATACTCTTGGTTCAATTGCTATCTATTTTCCAATTTATGAAAAAATTAATTTTTCAGGATGATTCATCTAGATAAAGCACAATTACTTTTTCTTTCCCTTGTGGGTTACATTCTCAATCAAAGTAAAATAGTTTCAAAATTCAATTTGGAACAATTTCAGTTTCATGAGGGTGAACTAAGTCACATATTCCTTCTTGTTAAGAAGTACTTGCCTACAATCAGTTATTTCCATCTTAAGTTTGATATTACTCATAATTTATTTCTGAATTATGATTTCCTTGTTTGGACATCAACTTTTACCAGTACATTGTTGAGTTCATTCTGTTTGATTAAAATGAAATTCAAGAACAGGAAAAGGAAGTGAGAAAGCATGGTGGAACAAGCCTTGGGGAACAAGGGGTTGCCTCAATTTCATGATGCTTCATGTAATTGAAAATTTGAACAACAATGAGCAATTCAAAATAAAGAAGAAAATTCTAAATGAAAACAGTAAAGGTGACATAGTAGCAAAGACAGAATAAGAAAATGAATGTCAATATTGTAGACCTGAAGAAAGTGACAGTCAAGTTAGAAAAAATCAAGGGACAGGTATAGTGCCAAAGAGGTGAGCACAGGCTGATAGTTACAAGTACCTCATAATGACAGTGCAATGAGTTAAGAAGGTGAAAAATGAGGAGAGAAAAGAAATCACAAGGGTACAAAATTTTATTAGCTATGTAGGTGATGAGATATGATGCATGCTTCCATGCAGTCTTCAGGACCACAGTCCCTGCATGCTTGTTGGTTACTCATTCATCATTCTATCCTCAAAAGTGACACTATCATTGACCTCTACAAGCATATCTCAACCACTGGGAAGCAAGCATCCTTAGTATAGTTGGTAGTACACTTGCCATGCAAATGAGAGACCTGGGTTCAATTCCCAGCAGACACATATTATTTTCACATTCTTACAGTAGGTACAAGATCTCTAGTTGACATAATCCAATAGATGCACAAGCTCTAGTGTGTCAAATTAGGTTATCAATTGTGGTTGTTGGTTGCTCTCTGGATGGTCATCACAGAAGAGCTGCCTAGATCCAACAGAAATAAAAATTATAAGAAAATGCCACATACACTGTGTGAGGATGCGATAATTCAACCATGCTCTACATACAGCTTCATTGACATTAGCTTTCTTATAGACCATTCAAAGCTTTTAGTGCTCCTTCAATCTGATTCAGGTAGCACCACTTAACCCAGTTTGAGTGTTTTCTTAATCTTTTTTGCCTCTGCTTCTCCCTAGACAAACAGCTCCAAAAACTCAACCACATGCATTGAAAACTTACTATTCATTTTACTGTGAAGGGATTTTTGATGTCTTACTCATTTTCTACTTTCCTTTGTCCCAATTCTTGAGCGGTCAATGCATTTTGTTGAATTGTCCTTCCAACAACCGTGATCTTGCAATTGATCTTGCAATGAGGTGAGATTGCAAGCATAATCCAGGCTGGCAGACTTCTATGCCTGCCCATGAGAAAGATGATGAAGAATTAATATTGAATTACATGGGTTGAACTATTTTCCCAAGAGATATATCTTAAGAAAAAAGACAGGAAATGATGGAGAAAAACATACAAAGAATATTTGAAAGATATGAATTTTTACAAGATCTCAGGAACAACATCATTGCACAACAAGGCCCCAATAAAACATCCAAGGTGGGAAAATAATGATAAAATGTGTCTCGTTAGGGAAATATCGAATCAAGAGATGGAACAGATATGTTAGTAGCCCTTGAGAAAATTACGCTGGAAAATTTTAATAAATTATTGTGTTCTATGCTGGATGGTTTTGGTAAGAGGATGGTGTTAGCGTGAGCTCAGTTTGGAGGTTACTTGGATGCATTTTGTCGACTTTGATCTTGGCGGTGAGAGGTTTTGGGGTGGGAGTGCCGGTTAGTTTAGTAGCGGTTACGTCTGAGATCTTCAGCTGAGGATGCTCCATCAGGGAAGACTTGGGTGATACCTGAGCAGCTTCGTTGGTCGTTACGGGCGATGGTTGGGATTCCGTTTCAGAGACAGAAACTCTATCAGATTTACCGCCATGATCTTGACTTGAAGCCAAATCTTTGGAAGGCTGTACGAATGAGTCCACCAAGGATGACTTTGAATGCCTGCTTAGATGTGATTGTCGATCACTTTGAGGAGTGTCAAGGCTATTTCGAGTTTCTTGTGACAGGACCGAGCGTGAGACGATATCAAAGCTTTGAAGGGGAGGGGCTACGATATCAGAGCAATGGGGGGGAGAGTCGGGCTGGCCGGTTTCAACGAAAACTTCCGGCTCTTCGAGGATGCCATTCGAGGGATCGATCAGGTTCCGAGTGGATTTGTTCGTGTCCGAAGGTGTGGTCTCCGACCAAACATGACCATTCGGATCGTTAAGTAATCGGCTTGGAAGCCCCAGTGTTGCCCAAGCATTTGCGATTGAGGAACGCCAAGAGCTAGGGCGATAAACATTTTCGACAGTTGGTACGATTGAAGTATCTACGTGAGGTAATCCGCGATTGTTTCGGCTGTGATCCAAGCGCAGAGAGGACGGTCGTGAAGCTCGAGTGATTCCTGGTCTACCGAAAGGTCTCGATGGGGCAGCTCCAGCACCTCGCGAGTTACTTCCTTCGGACGAACTTGAGGAATTATTATTTTGCTCCTTGGAAAGTGGGGCTGATGAGGAACCGCCAGGCTTTCCATGTGATGAAAGCCCCGCTTCCATTTCGCCTATGGAATCCTTGGGACCCGTCTTTGATCTAGTTCGTTTACGCCAGATCAGCAAACCGCCTATCAGGAGGATAAAAAATATGGTGAGAACCCCGAACGCAATCACTGCTCCACGTGAGGGTGGAGGAGCGCCCACACTCTCTCCATTCAAGTGCGAGGGGTCCACGGCTTGCACTGTGACGGTTGTGTTTCGAGCTTCGTCGGGAAGACGAGAAGTTTGATTGGAAGATGGCGATGATTGAGTTGGAAGACTGGAATTACTGCCAACGGGCTGGGAATTGACACTGGGAGCGACTTGTGTGGGCGAATTACTACTAGCTGGAATGGGTGCATCGGTGGGATGGAGTGGTTCGGGTTGGCCATTGATTGGAACCGGGTTTGACTCACTGGTAGGAGAGTCCGTTGGAGGCGAGGCGGGTTGGGTATTGGTCACAGAAGATTCTGAGATTGTAAGATTCGAGTTCACGGGCATTGTAACGAAGGGTCGAAGCGGATAAGCCAATCCGACCGAGCCGGAAGGCGGAGGAGTCCCAGTGCCCGAGGAACTCAAAGGATTAGGAGTTTGATCGTTGTCCATGGCGTTGGAGTGTTTGGTTAGCGCAACGTGTCAAGTTCAATCATGACCGCTGCGTCCAGTCAACTTCATTCATGCTTGATGAGTCGTTAGAGGAACTATAAACAACAACCTCTGGCGCATGTGACTTGACAGATGACAGCACCAGGTTTGAATGATGTGCGAATGCAAGACAGAAAAGAAGCTTCAACTACGGATTATTGGAGCAGGAAAGAAGATTTTGAAACCAAAGTCAGAGATCAATGGAGGCAAGCCTGAAGATGGAAAAGTTCCGCTCCGGCTGAAGAACTGTGTCTTGCCAGCTTTTGTAATTTACTAAACACAAGGCAGCAAAGCTCACCTCAAGAGGACTAGAGGATACAGTATGAAAATAAGAAAAAAAAACTGTCAGTGATTCTCGAAGCTGATCTTGCCGATCAGTACCTGTACTCAACCGGTAAGCAATGATTGACAGAGAGGTATAGAAAGGGGAGAAACGCGAAGGCTTCAGCTTGGAAACTTGTCGAAGACGCTGAACAACCCCAACAGTGCGAGGCTGTGTTAAGCCGAGCCTAAGACTGAAAAGAGGGTATGAAGTTGCTTGGGCAGGAGTCAGCAGGAGAGGAGTAACATAGCAAGACTAACAACTGAGACATGGTCAGCGAAATCTCTACCGGATAGATGCCACAGAGGAAGGCCCCCCGAATTCAGATAGTAGTACCTCGGCACGTTAACAACGATATTACGGATAGGGCCGGCGGTTAGGGAGCCAGACGACAATTATGATGAATTTAGTGACCTGAAAGCCGGAGGAGTAAGCTTCTGTCTCCCCTCAACGGTAGCCCAGGAGATATGTCCGAGGACTGAATGACAAATCTTGCTGCAGGGCTGAATGGAAGGTGTATGATGACGGAGGGTGCGTGTAAGCTCGAGGTGGGGGGAGACAGGCTTGTGAGGAAAAATACATCAATAGGTAGCAGAACAACTCGAAAGAAGGCAGAACTACTATAATTACTCTTGTGGGATCACTAAGATGGCTGGTATGACCTGCCTGCCATCCAAACTGATCTGTTGACTCCATCTATTTGAATCTTGATCGTTTGCATCTTACATATTTATTGATATATCTTGTCCCGATGAGAATCTAGTTTTGACCTCCTTCGACAGTTCAAACTCAAGCTCAAGCGCAGGTTCCGATTCTACCCAGATGCCCCTCAGCCCTGATTCTGAATCCCCATTCACTCCGCTCCGTCTGTCCGATTCAAGGATCCTCATGCTTCTCGAGGCCGCTTGACTAGACTCGATGCGGTGGTCCATCTGGCCTTCGAGCAGCCAGTTCGTATGCGCATCTGCTGCGTCCTCGGGGCCGAAGTCTTGGGATGCTGATCCCGATCAAAACAATAGGACTCGGTCGATGCAGCAGCAGCAGGAACGGACTATCTCACCACACCGTCAGTGACACATAACGAGCATCCTAGACACATAACGAGCATCCTTGACAAATTCGTACAGTTAGCACAACGTAATCACGAACTTGAGACTGCCTCACACCTATGTCGACGCGAAATGCATACATGTTGGCCCCCCGTGCGAGGGGTCTCACGGGCTCCCTAATAAGAAAACCTTCCCCCTCGCGGGCGCCCGCGAGGGCCCCGCAAATTTCTAACTTCTCATTGCCCATTTCTGCCTTTTTTAGCTTCATCCGTCCATCATTCTACCAGTACCAAATTTTCCCTTCACTAAATCAATACCAACATCATATAACTTTACTTCAGTTTTTCCACCATATTAAATTTCTTGACCACCAGAGTGACAATAAATGTCCTTTATGTGTTTTTCTGTTTCTGTTGTAAGGTGTTCATTTTTTTCATTGGGTTTTGGAACCATTTGAGCCAACATCAACTTTGACCATGTGGTCAATCCCTCACTTCTATTAAAGACATTCACTCACAACATTGCATTGCCTCTGTGTTTCTCATTTTGATCAGTTTCTCTATCTCAATCATTCTGGGGTTACTTGTATCTGGGACATCATGGCAGGAAAATTGCATATAGTACAATGAACAAGTACATTATTGCCAGCATCCAAGGAACTGGGTGATCTGATTTTTTGAAGAAAAAATCCAATACATTATAAAGAAATTGAAAGAAATATGATTAAAAAATAGCCAAAAACAAGAATGTCAGCTTGCTACTATTGCAGAGCAAGCTGCAAAAGTAACAAAAATAACATAAAAATAATAATATTAAGATTAACTTAAGAAGGAGTAGGAAACCCATGAATATTATTGCAGAAATGGATTCTCCATCCAAAATTAGGTAGGGTCACTCCCTGACCCCACCCTTGAAATCCAACTCCTTATATTTTTAAATAATTAAAGAAAGGAAAGACCAAAATACCATGGCACCACTGGGGTACTTTTTTGCACAATTCAATATTTCACATGTATTTTCATGTATAGGTTTCACACCTAGAATTCAGTCAGAATTGAGGTGTTGTGTATATTTTAGGAGTTACAGACAGAAATGTGTTCTGTCAAAATTCCCGCATGCAGACGTGGCAGCCAATACACCCGCGCGCGGCTGAGCTACAGCACTTCCACCCTGTCAACGTACCCTGACAAGCCGTGTACGCAGCCCCGGGCCTCTGAAAAGTACGCAGCCGCGGGACTACAGGTTGACAAAGTGACAGGCAGCCTGAGAAACCTAGGTACCGCTTAAACATGCTAGAACCTACACAGGAACATTCTACATATGTAATAAATGTTCCTGTGGATAGTAGATAGTCTAAAAATACATAAAATTATATAACAATACCTAGATAACCTTTATACATATTTTTTTATTAATATAATTAAAAATACCAAAAATGTCGAAAATAAGATAACTACTATTTGTAAAAATATATTAAAATACTTCTATATACAATTATGAGAACTTTAAAGTATCAATATCTTTTTGGCATACTAAGGAATTTAATGATGTAAGAATATCAAATTAATTCTAGTAACTTATATTTTTCAGTACTTATTTTTAGTAAATCAACTGAATTTCAAAAATAAGGAGTAAAATCAATATCACAATTTTACTCCAATCAGTAAATACATAATGAGAACCCACCTGACATCAGATTACCCGTAGGAATGTCTATTAAAAGAATTACCAACATACTGGGAATATTTACTAAGGATAATTAATTAATAATAGATAATATGGACAGATTAGTGTTATTCACAAGTCCAAAACAGCAATTAAAAGGTAGAATAATTCCCATACCCTGTGGAATTAGATACTAACCATGCTATAGCACATAGAACATGTGACAGGCTACCACTAGTTACCCTTCTAGCCTTAGTATTCATCCCTTTGAGTGTCAGCTTGCTACTATTGCAGAGCAAGCTGCAAATGTAACAAAAATAACATAAAAATAATAATAATACAGTTAACCTAAGAAGGAGTAGGAAAAATATAAATATTATTACAGAAATGAATTCTCCACCATAAATTATGTAGGGTCACTCACTGAACCCACCCTTGAAATCCAACTCCTTATATTTTTTAATTAAGGAAAGAAAACCAAAATACTACGGCTCCACTATTGAGTTTTTGGTCAATTAAATATTTCACACACATTTTCACGTACAGTTTTCACACCTAAAATTCAGTCAGAATTGAGGTTTTGTGTATATTTTAGGAGTTACGGGCGGAAATGTGTTTTATCACAATTCCTGCACGCAGCCGCGGGACTACGGGTTGACAGAATGACAGGTGGCCTGAGAAGCTCAGGTACCACGTAAACATGCTACAACCTACACGGGAAAATTCTTCATATGTAATAAATGTTCCTGTGGATAGTAGATATTCTAAAAATACATAATATTATATAAAAATACTTAAATAATCCTTATACGTATTTTTCATTTAATATAATTCAAAGTACCAAGAATGTCAAAAATAAGACAATGACAACTTCTAAAAATATATTAAAATACTTTAATATACTTTTATGAGAATTTCTAGACATCATTATCTTTTTGACATACTAAGAAAACTAATGATGTAAAAGTATTACATGAATTTCTGCGACTGATATTTTTAAGAAATTATCTTAGTAAATCAACTGGAACTCGAAAATAAGGAGTAAAATCAATATCCTGACTTTTACTCCAGATATATAATACATAATGAGAACTTACCTGACATCAAGATGTCCGTAGAAATTTCTATTTATATAATTATTAAATTACTGGGAACATTTACTAAGGACAATTAATTAAATAATACATAAATAGGACAGATTAGTGTTATTTACACGTCCTAATGTCTATTATAAAGTAGAATAATTCCCATACCCTGAGGAATTAGATGCTACCCGTGCTATAGCACCAAGAAAAAATGACAGGCTAACCCTGGTTACCCTGCTAGCCTTATTGTCCGTCCCTTTGAGCACCTACAACCCTCAGAAGGACAATATTGGGACTCCAAAAGCTATAAATAAAGAGCTCTTTTGAGGATATTGATGGGGAGAGACCCAGTTATATGTATATCCAGACACCGTGCCAAGGTAATCAAGTACTTATAAGAGACAAGTAAGTGATTTATGGCAACTTCTTATCAATAATATTCATCCTCAACCTCTTTTTATCAATTAAAACTGCTGAACAACCTTATAACCCCAGTATACAGGTTTAACCCATCAGTGCACGTCTCAAAAAGATACCCAAAGGATTTAATAATATACCAGTGAGTTTAATTATCCTTACTCTGTCGTGGCAGCTTGGCTACAAGGCCCTGCCACTCCACCGTGTATTTTATATTCATATTATCTTTGGGTAAAATATCCTTTAAACTAAAGAGCCCAAAGTAACCAGGCCTACGTGTTTTCATACTGAAATCCCTGAAGAGAGGTGTTAAAGATCCCCAATATAATTTTGGCCCCTCTATAAAAATATTTAATAATCAATTTATTAATATTGATTTAAAACAATCAACCATAACCAAACCACTTAACCTTGCAATAAGCTTAATCCAAATATTTTATGGATTGTTGCTGCATTTATTAAATAATATATTTATTATTTATTCTATCACCTCTGGTAGCTATAGGATAGCAAGGGTCTTGGCATCCAGGAGGCTGACAATTGGGGGTCTTGCAGGGAAATATTCCATTTTATTATAATTAATACCTTGGACCAGACATTTCATGAAAAAATAAAATAAAAGATAAATTTATCTGACTTTATAACTGTGATTTATCATTAAATTCTTTTGCAGTGGATTTAAAAACCAATGCAGAATTAATAATCTATTATTTAAATCTTTTCAACATAAGAAAAGAAGAATATGTTAAAAATTATAAACCTACTGGTTGGAAAGCTTTAACTCAAGCTGAGCAACTTAATATCTCTTCTGCACATAAACACCTAGATAAAATCCTTGAACAAGAAGATCTTGAAAGGTGTATCAACTTTCAGGCTCTATTAAGGAAAAATAAAGCTTGGAAGAAATAACATATAAATTACTTTTTCGAAATATAAAAGTAAGTATACAACTTGTATTACCATATTATTTTTAAAAAAATATAATATTGATATATTTTATTAACCAATAAAATACACTTTTTTATCAGTGAACCCTCCTGTAACAGGAACCACCGCCACTGAAGTTGATTTATTGGATCAGGAAATCCCAGATATCTCTGGAAGCCCTGAAAATATTGATTGGGCAGGTGAAAACCTCATTGGAACACACCAAGACACCGTAGGATTACCTACTAAGGATCAATTTAACCCCAATAAGGTCTTGGTACCTTTGAACATCAATTTAAGTGAGTTTTTGAATAAAACTTATTTTTACGGATTTTTTCTGTAAAATACTTATAAACATATTATTCTAAACATGAAAAGACATAAAACAAGAGCCTCAGGAAGAATTACCTCCTATGGATCTTTGCCAACAGCTCTCAGTAACCATGAGACCACCAATATGGACAACCATGAAGGGACTAGAACCCATGAATCAAATGTTGATGGAAAAGGAGCAGCACCAATCACTTCTGCCCTCTCCCAACCTAGAGCCGGAGAAGGTAGTAGAATCAAGCCACCCTCCTTTACAAAAAGATTCCCTGCAGCCACCCCAGCAGAATCTGGCCAAGGAAGCCAGGATCAAAGACTAAGTCAAAGAGCATGTGAAATATTGGGAAGAATTCAAAGAAGCCCAAGCCAAGGAGGAAATGGTATCTATGAAAAAGATAATCTCCCAGTCAAAAGCCACCCAGATAGCTCTTCAGAAAATGATTCCAAGGAAAGAGGTAGAATCCTACGTAGAAAAGTGGAATCCTTGGGATCAATTAGCCCAACTGAAAGGCAAAGGATCAGGAAAGAAGAGATCCTCTTCCCATCCCAAGCCAAAGGGAAAGAAAGACTGGGATCAGATAATATCCCTGGCTCATAAGTGGAAAAAGTTTTACAACAATTAGCTTCTAATTCTGAGACCAAACAAACCTCTGATGTAATTACTTCCTTTTCTAATGATATGTGTCATAATTTCAAAATTTTTTGTGAAGATTTGGACAGTGTTTATACCCAAATGGATAAATTAACCTCAGTGGTAGCCAAATTGATTAATAACCAAACAAAGGCGGTAGGAATGGAAGAAATTAAAGAACACACAGAACAGTTATTGGAGACAATTAATCAAGGTAGGATCAAACAGACTCAAAAAATTGAGAATATTTTATCAGGAATCCAAGAAGATTTTATTATGTCTTTCCACCCCTTAAAAGAAGAATTGGAAACCACCACTAACAGCTCTATTCTATCCCTTAGTGAAAAATTGGATGTGCTTAATAACAAAGTGGACCTGCAACTTAATCTGGTCAAAAATGATCTTAGAGACTTGAAAGTCTGTCTGACCAACCCCTTGGGGAGTACTACAGAGGAACCAAAACCTCCCAGACAAACCACTACTCCTTATGCACCCCCCTTATTAGGAATGCATAGGAGTGACACCTTTAGGCCTAGTCCTATTCCTAAGATGGGGCAAGCACTCAAAATGTTACCCCCTATTTCTGAATGGCCCAAGTTCTCTGGTGAAGGAGAATACAATCATATAAATTTTATTAAATTTATTGACTACACCATTAACTCTTATGACCTACCAGAAGCTATAGCTGTAGTCAGGCTACCCAGGCTATTTGAAGGAGTAGCATTGGACTGGTTTATCAGTAAAAGAGAAGAAGTAGGATCATTACCATGGAATTCTTGGAAACTTCTGATTAAAGAACAATTTGGTTCTAGAATGTGGAAAAGAAAAATGATGAAAAATTTCAAAAATTCCTCATTTGACCCCTCCAAGGATAAACCTCATAAATGGTGCTTGGAACAGAAGAAAAGATTGGATTGCTTCTATCCAGATGCTGATAAAGAGGAATTAAATGAAAGATTCCTCAACCTGTGTCCTGGCAATCTTAACCATAGTGTAAGATGTAGGATGAGTATGTATGCAGACTTTCCCACTCTAATCAATGTGCTAGAAGAAGTAATAGACATGAATGGTTTGGAAAAGAAAGCCCCTTCCAGACCCAAAGAGAACTATAACATCAACAAAACCAGAGAACAACCTCCTCTGATAAATGCCTCTGATAATAAGAAACCTAATGAGAATAGGGATAAAGAGAGGATGCCGGTAACTTGTTGGAATTGTAACAAGACTGGGCATATGAGACAAGACTGCCCATTACCAAACAGGAAGATAGCAGTCTTGGAAGGAGAACAGGAGGTTGAAGGGAATCAGAAATATGAAGATATAGCTGATAATGAAGGATCTCTTTCTGAATGTGAATTGATCCTGACCAACCCTGTTAATGTGATAGAAGAAGATATAGGCACTTCTGCAGAAATCAATAAAATCCATGGGGATTCTAGCTTGCCCCAACAATGGGATCCTACCATAATTCCTAGGCATATTATGGATGTCAAACCATTAACAGTTAAACTTATGAGTGGGAAAAGTTATACCACTTGTCAAAATTGTTATGCGACAGGATTGTATAAAAACAGACCTATAAGGTTATTACTGGATATTGGAGCATTTTGCTCATGTGTCTGTGCTGAATTCTTAAACAAATGGGACCCCAATTGGAAAGAAAACCTTTTGCCCGTCCCAAAAGCCAGGTTCAGCTCTTGCAACTCTACCATGAATGTTATTGGAGTATGGACTGCTCCTATAATACTACCTCACACTAAAGGATCTTTGAGAATACAAGTGGAATTGGTAGTATTGCTCAACGGACTATGTGACTACCTGATACTGGGTAATGATGCCTTATGTCTATATGGTATAGATGTGTTCCAGAGTAGAGGAAGATACTTCACAGTAGGAGGTAATTGGGATAAGAAGTTTAAGATATGCACCATTCAGTCTAACTTCCCCTCCTCTACTTATCAAAAGCATTTAGAAGAATTTGACCAAGAATATTTTTCTCAAGAAGCTCTGAATGTGAAACTTTCTGAGGAACAGAAGAAAGATATATTGAAAGTCTTCTTTGAGAACCAGAATTCTTTTTGCACTAAAGATCATCCCATTGGTGATATTAAAGGACATGATATGGTATTGAAATTGACCATTAAGCCTCCTTATCCTCCTAACTTAAGAAGGCCAGCCTATCCTTCTAGTCCTAAGTCTAGAAAAGCTCTTGAGGAACAAATCCGAGAACTGATAGACTTACAAGTATTAAGGAAAGTAGGGTATAATGAACAGGTAGATGTGACCACACCTGTAATCATAGCTTGGCATAATGACAATTCAAGAATGGTAGGAGACTTCAGAATGGTCAACAATTACACTCAAGTAGATTATTATCCTATACCCCGGATTGATCATGCTCTGCATAACTTGTCCAAGGCTAAGTACATCACTACTATGGATATGCTTAAAGGTTTCCACCAGATACCAATAAGCCCTGAAAGCAGGAAGTTTATGAGAATAATCTGTCATTTGGGAATATATGAATATCTCAGGATGCCCTTTGGTATAAAGAATGCTCCATCACACTTCCAGAGAAAAATGGATACAGTTCTAGGTACTTACATCAGACAAGGATGGATGATGGTATATATAGATGATGTTATCATATACTCTGATGATTGGGATACTCATATTAACCAAGTAAGATTGGTACTCCAGACTATCTCCAGAGCAGGATTGAAGGTGTCCATGAAGAAATGCAACTTTGGCTACAGAGAATTGAAAGCCTTAGGACATATATTCTCTGGTCTAACTCTAGCTGCTGATCAAAATAAGATAGCTGCTGTCATGAATAGACCTATGCCACAAAACAAAACAGAATTACTGTCTTTCATTAGTTTTTGCAGTTATTACAGACAATACATACAAAAGTTTGCTATGCTAACTAAAAGTCTGTATGAAGTATGCAACAACAACATCCTATTTGAGATGACTCATGAGAAACTAAAAAAATATGAGGAATTAAAAATAGCTATGACCTCTACTCCTCTACTTATCCAACCAGATTACTCCAAGCCCTTCAAACGGTACATTGACGCCTGCATGGAAGGGCTAGGAGCTGCTTTACATCAGGAAAGGATAGAAGAATACAGACCAGTAGAGAAACCAGTACTCTTCATATCTAGACAGATCAAAGATACAGAGAAGAGATATGGAGCCAGTCAGTTGGAATGTTTGACACTAGTATGGGCTTTAGAGAAGCTACACTATTACTTATAAGGCACCACTTTTCAAGTAATCATGGACTGTAATGCTGCAAGAACTCTTATGAACATGAAAACTCCCAGAAGACATATGCTCAGGTGGCAAATTGCTATACAACAGTATAAAGGGTAGATGACTATAGTGCATAAAACTGGAGCTAAATATCAGAATGCTGATAGTCTAAGTAGGAATGCTTTGCCTAATGACTCTAAAAATCCAGCATATGACCCTGAAGATCAAGATATTTTTCCTATCCTGAACATCAATCTTTTTGCATTGAGTGCTCCAATAATGGGGATCCACTTATGTGAATTAGATACTGCTTTCTTCAACCTAGTAAGGGATACCTAATCTCCTGAAATCAAGCTGCTGATTACCATTATGGAATGTGAATCCCCAGAAGCAGCTCTGATAAATAGCCTACCTGCTTCATTACTTAAACCCTATAAAGCAGGAAGGTTTACCTTTTGGGATGGTCTCCTTTACTATAGACACCGAAATTCCAGCGTATTAGTACTAAGCAACAAAGAACATATACAACACATACTCCAGGAATGCCATGATAATGTTCATCAGGGCATCTATCCCCAGATAGAACGCTAGAAAAAGTAAAACAAACTGCTTGGTGGATAGACTGGAAAGAAATCACTACTGAATATGTTACTAGCTGTGAAACCTGCCAGAAATCTAATAAAACTACTGGAAAAAAGGTTTGGACTCTTACAGAATATATCTGAACCTAAAACCAGATGGGAAATCATCAATATGGATTTTGTAACTGGCCTCCCCCCTGGAGGTACTCATTCATATAACTCTGTACTAGTTATAGTTGAGAGATAGTCTAAAAAGGCAAAATTCTTACCTAACCACAAAGAAGATAGTGCTATGGATGTAGCTTTACTATTCTGGAATAGGATGATAGCTGATGTGGGTATACCCAAGATTATAATCAGTGACAGAGACTCCAAATTCACCTCTGAGTTTTGGAGGAATCTACATGATATACTGGGTACTACTCTAGCATTTTCTACAGCATACCATCCCCAAACTGAAAAATTAGCTGAAAGAATGATACAGACCCTAGAAGATATGCTAAGGAGGTTCTGTAGCTTTGGTCTAGAATACAAAAACTCAGATGGTTATTGCCATGATTGGGTAAACCTACTGAAATCCCTAGAAATGGCTTATAACAGCAGTAAACATTCTACTACCAAAGAAGCTCCTTACATACTAGAAAGAGGATGGATTTCAAAACTCCCTAGGAATAACTTAAACTATAACTTAGCCACTATTCATCCAACACCTCTTGACTTTAAGAAGATGATAGATCTGGAAAATAATCATGCTCAGAAATGTGTAGAAGAAGCAGTAGAATACAACAAACAAAGACGGGACAAATCACATAGAGAACCTGACTTTAAAATAGGAGATCAGATCTTGATATCTACAACCAATTTCAACAACCTAGAAAGCAACAGAAAATTGAAACCAGCCTTTGTTGGACCATTTGTTATCAAAAAGATGCATGACAGAAATGCTGTGGAAGTAATCTTGAGTGAAGAATTATCAAGGAAACATCCAGTATTTCCTGTTAGCCTAGTCAAACACTTTCAACCAAGAGAAGGCAGCAACCTCCCTCCAGCAATAATCCCAATAGAACCTGACCCTGTGAAAGAAAAAGGGAAAGTCAGCAGGATATTGAGAGATAAGAAAGAGAGAGTACAAGGAAAAGATGTTAGACTATACTTAGTAAGATAAAAAGGAGAATCTGCAGACAAAGATGAATGGTTACCAGAAAATAACATACCTGATGGACCAAGACATCTCAGAAACTACAGAGCCAGCAAAAGGAACTGAAAAACACATGAAGTTAATTTTCTCCCAACACCCTCCATATTTTTTCCAGATATGGCCATATCTTGGAGTGGGGGAATGTCAGCTTGCTACTATTGCAGAGCAAGCTGCAAAAGTAAAAAAAATAACATAAAAATAATAATAATACAATGAACCTAAGAAGGAGTAGGAAAACCATAAATATGATTACAGAAATGAATTCTCCACCCAAAATTAGGTAGGGTCACTCACTGACCCCACCCTTGAAATCCAACTCCTTATATTTTTTAATTAAGGAAAGAAAAACCAAAATACTACGGCTCCACTATTGAGTTTTTGGTCAATTAAATCTTTCACACACATTGTCATGTATAGGTTTCAAACCTAAAATTCAGTCAGAATTGAGGTTTTGTGTATATTTTAGGAGCTACGGGCGGAAATGTGTTTTGTCACAATTCCCGCGCGCAGCCGCGGCAGCCAATGCACCCGCGCGCATCTGAGATACAGCCCTGTCACTCAGTCGAGTTTGTGTACGCAGCCCCAGGCCTCTGACAAGTACGCAGCCGCAGGACTACGGGTTGACAGAATGACAGGTGGCCTGAGAGGCTCAGGTACTGCGTAAACATGCTACAACCTACACGGGAACATTCTACATATGTAATAAATGTTCCTGTGGATATTAGATAGTCTAAAAATACATAATATCATATAAAAATACTTAAATAATCCTTATACGTATTTTTTATATAATATAATTCAAAGTACCAAGAATGTCAAAAATAAGACAATGACAACTTCTAAAAATATATTAAAATACTTCAATATACTTTTATGAAAATTTCTAGACATCAATATCTTTGTGACATACTAAGAAAACTAATGATGTAAGAATATTACATGAATTCCCATGACTTATATTTTTAAGTAATTATCTTAGTAAATCAACTGGAACTCGAAAATAAGGAGTAAAATCAATATCCTGACTTTTACTCCAGATATATAATACATAATGAGAACTTACCTGACATCAAGATGTCCATAGAAATGTCTATTTATATAATTATTAAATTAATGGGAACATTTACTAAGGATAATTAATTAAATAATACATAAATAGGACAGATTAGTGTTATTCACACGTCCTAATGTCTATTATAAAGTAGAATAATTCCCATACCCTGAGGAATTAGATGCTATTCGTGCTATAGCACCAAGAACAAATGACAGGCTAACCCTGGTTACCCTGCTAGCCTTAGTGTCCGTCCCTTTGAGCACCCACAACCCTCAGAAGGAAAATATTGGGACTCCAAAAGCTATAAATAAAGAGCTCTTTTGAGGATATTGATGGGCAGAGACCCAGTTATATTTATATCCAGACACCGTGCCAAGGTAATCAAGTACTTATAAGAGATAAGTAAGTGATTTATGGCAACGTCTTATCAATAATATCCGTCCTCAACCTCTTTTTATCAATTAAAACTGCTGAACAACCTTATAACCCCAGTATACAGGTTTAACCCATCAGTGCACGTCTCAAACAGATACCCAAAGGATTTAATAATATACTGGTGAGTTTTATTATCCTTACTCTGTCGTGGCAGCTTGGCTACAAGGCCCTTCCACTCCACCGTGTATTTTATATTCATATTATCTTTGGGTAAAATATCCTTTAAACTAAAGAGCCCAAAGTAACCAGGCTCACGTGTTTTCATACTGAAATCCCTGAAGAGAGGTGTTAAAGATCCCCAATATAATTTTGGCCCCTCTATAAAAATATTTAATAATCAATTTATTAATATTGATTTAAAACAATCAACCATAACCAAACCACTTAACCTTGCAATAAGCTTAATCCAAATATTTTACGGATTGTTGCTGCATTTATTAAATAATTTATTCATTATTTATTCTATCACCTCTGGTAGCTATAGGATAGAAAGGGTCTTGGCATCCAGGAGGCTGAAATTGAGCCCCTGTATCGCCCAGAAGGACAATATTGGGACTCAAAGAGCTATAAATAAGGAGCTCTTTTGAGGATATTGATACCCAGAGACACAGTTATATTTACGTCCTGACACCGTGACAAGGTAATAAAATACTTATAAGGGATAAGCAAGTTATTTATGGCTTTAGTCTGATTAATAATATCTGTCCCCAACTGTTTTTATCAATTTAAACTGCTGAACAACCTTTTAACCCCAGTAACAGGTTTAACCCATCAGTGCATGTCCCAAACAGGTAACCAAAGGATTAAATAATATAAAAGTGAGTTTTATTATCCTTTTTCTGCTGTGGAAGCTTGGTTACAAAGCCCTGGCACTCCATCGTGTATCTCATATACATATTATCTTTTGGAAATATATCCTTTAACAATATAAATTAAAGGTTCCAAAGTAACCAGTTCTATATGTTTTCAAACTGAATTCCCTGAAGAGAGGTGTTAAAGATCCCCAATATAATTGTGGCCCCTCTGTTAATTTATTTCATAATCAATCTATAAATATTGATTTATAACATTAAACCATATCCAAACCAATCAACCTTGCAATAAGCTTTATCCAAATATTTTACCAATTTTTGCTGCATTTATTGAATAATATATTTATTATTTATTCTATCACCTCTGGTAGCTAAAGGATAGCAAGCCTCTTGGTATCCAGGAGGCTGACAAAGAATCCATGGAAGTTGGTATATTGTAGCAATTTGCCGCCAGGGCATTGCTATGGAAGTGGCTGGGGGTGTTCAGGTTCCCCCACAGCCTGCTGCTCCTCCACCTTTGCAATGGGGGGGGGGGGGGGGGGGGGGAGAGATGGCCCCTGTTGGTGGTGGAGGGGGGGGGGGGGTGGTGGTCAGGTCCCCCCCCACAGCCAGTTGCTTTGATACAACCATCTTGGTTGGTTGCTTCCCTACCAAATTTGGGTCAATAGGGGGAAGATTTCTCTCCCTGCCTCCGCAACCAGACTGGTTGCAGCGGTGTGGAAACAAAAGAGAAATAATCCGCTTAGTTGTCCTCAATTTTGGAATTTATTGGTCCAAGATTCTGTAAGGAGATAGGGGTTGATGAGTTTGATGAGAAAGGGACAATTGTAGAGGGGAGAGGGGTAAAGAAATGATGATGTGTATTCCTTCCAATTCAGTCTGATGCTCTCCTTCCCAGATCATTTGTCATAAGATGTCCCTCCTACAACCTGGAGCTGAGAGTGAGGTATGAAAGTCCTCCCTCTCAACCCTAACCTAAGTACAAGCGCAAACAGAAATCCTAGCAAAAAAGAAAGAAAACCCTATGTCCCAGAACCCTAGCCCAACCCTACCCAATCCGTCCACTTCCTCCAAAGCCATTCCCTCAATTGTTATGTACGTCTTTTTTTTCCTTCTCAGGGCGCAGCCCTCCGCTGCGCCCTGCTTGGAGCCCCCGTGTTTATCCCTCTGCGCAAGTCTGCAAATCCCATGATCTGCGGATTGGTCTGCGCCTATGCTCGCCTGGACCTTCCCGGCGTGTATATCCCCGCTATTGGCCTGCTCCTGCTTCCCGGACTAGCCACCCACAAACTTGGTTGGGTTGGCTCCATCACATGGTCCTCATTGTCCAAGCCGGTTGCAAGCCTGTCACGCCTGGAGTAGGCCCAACCTTCACCCAGGGCTGAGCCCCACAATTCCTACTGCTGAGCCCGCAGCAGGCACTGCTGAGACCGCGTCACCCCAAATTCTGAGCCCAACCTACCCAACTTCTGAGCGTGCAGCCCGCAACGCAGTTCTTGATCCAAGGTTATAAATACAACACCAAAGAGGCTGTCCCACAGCTTCAACAACTGGCCAGGGGCTGCGACTCCATTTGGAGTCCCTCTCCCCCCTAAAATAGCCCTGCACAGGCCAACAAAATTAAGAAATAGCAGCCCCAAGCAGGCCACATGATAGGAAACCTTTCTTTCAGCCTACTAGTGCCAGGAACCTTGAAATCCTTTAGCTACTAATGGTGATAGAGTTGGAATAAATGAATTATTCCAGGTGAAACAGAAAAAGCCCATAAATATATGGATAAAACCAATGCAAGGAGGTGGTTTGATATGGTTTAAGGTTTGCTTAATTGAAAAATAGATTAAAAATCAAATAAAAACAGGTGACAAAGTTTATACTGGGGATATTGAAAACCTCTCTCCAGGGGATTTAACTCATTATACACAAACCTGAGACTTTGTAAGCTTGATAAAAGAGGATTATTATCCAGAAACGTATGTAGTATTGCTGGGATAGGGTAGAAAACCAGCCGGAGAAGAGATTTTTAACTTGCTGAGGAGAGGTTTAAAATCCTAGTTACCTTCAATAGCTGAACTTGAGGACATTTAGTGGGTCTATTATGATTATTTGAGGGCGTAAAACAGTAAAAAGCTGAGTTATAAAGGTATAATTTTCCTCATTAATTTCAGAATAAAGCCATTAATCACTTACTTATCCTAATAATTACTTGATTCCTGTCTTCCAAAAATTCTGGGATAATGATAATGAACAGATGATGGATCAATAAACTGATAAGAAGCCCCTATTTATCCCTTTTCATTTTATCAGGGGTTACCATGAGGGTTATCAGGGTAGATAGAGAGTAAAAAACTGTGTGCTGGGGCCAGCAGTGTATTCATGCATGGCTCACAGTCTGGTTTTGGTGGAGGAGGATGGTGTAGTGGCTATTTATAGAAGTGAATAGAAGCAGGCTAAGCATTATACAAGCAGAAAGATAAGCACTATGCAGTGTGTATGCAGGATCTGAAGAACAATAAGAGGAATGCTGAGCTCAACCTTTTCAGAGGCAGATGAAGGCTCAGCAGCAGGTGGATGTGGGATCTCCCACACAAAAGGAAGAATTCTGAGCCTTATTGAAGCCTATTGCAGAATTGAAAGTTTTTGCAGCATGTGAATCAGAAGTCAGCCAGCTTCTGAAAATTGATTGAATTAGGATATCTAAAGCAGATTTTTATGTGAATAGGGGTGGTTTCATAACTCAGGATCCTGCTACAAATCAAGGGGAAATTTCTAACCAAAAGGATATGAGACTTGCTGAAAGGCCAGTACATTTGCAGTTTTTATGGTGCCACATACCACTGCATGACAGCCTTTTGTTTAGGCCTTGCCTCATGATTTTTTTCAGGATCCTGGATTATAAAAGTAGACTGGCTAACCCTTTTGGAGGTTCAATTTGCAATCAGGACAAGTTTTGGGATTGGCTTTTTCTGTGACAATTTTTGAAGTTTCTGCCTTTCAAAAGCAAGACTCCCAAGTCTTGGTGGCTCCTTATGGTGTTCAGGAGTGTGTCTGAATATGGATCCATGTTTGGGTTGTGCATGGGTTAGTGCCACCAGCCATACACACTTTGGGAAAAAGTGCCCTTAAAACCGGGTTACTGTCACGCGGTAGTATGTGATACCATAAAGACTGCAAATGGAGTGGCCTTTCAGCCAGTCTCATAGTGTTTTGGTTAGCCCTTGCCTCTTAATTTGTTGCAGGATCCTGAGTTATGACAGGTGGAGAACCTTATGGCTAAAGCTAGCAATTAATTTAATATCAAGTATGCATTCAAAGAAAAACTGTGAGGTATGCAAGCAGCTGCAGATTGGCCAGGTAATTAATGCTAAAATGGGTTGTGAATGTCACAGGCACAGCATGCAAAGATTGAAGGTGATTGGCCAAGTAGGATTTATTGGAATCTTCTGAGGTAGGCTTATTGGTGCAGATTGGCTAGCAAACTGTTGGAGATTTCAATTCATGTTGTCAGTATGTATGCAGACAGATTGGGGATAGACAGATCATAGATGGGATCAGTAAAAGTCAATTGTGGAGGTGAATGAGGAAGGAAGGTAGTGAAGAGCTGGTCTATTTTGAAGTTTATTTTTACTTCTAGTTGGATTTGAGTTTTGTAGATATATATGGCCAATTTATGTACACAATTGATCAGAGGAGGATTAAATTGATCAAATTAATGCAGATAAATCTAATTCATCATCTCAAACTTATAGAAATTGTTTAAGCAGATTATCAGCACAAAAAACTAAGGAAGGAAGGCTTAAGGTTTGATCTTCAGGAAAATTTTTGCATATTTTTGTCTAGGAGTATTGTGGAGTAATTATTAAATTTCAATTTTAGCAGATATGGGATACTTCACTGGCTAGGAGTAGAATAATTTCTGGAAAGGAGAAGGATTGTAACAGATTCTTAGTTCTTTCCACTCTTTTGCACCAAAACTCTGGGGGCCTCATTGGGAAAATCCCTCTTCTTTGCTTCTTTGTGTTGAGCTTTTCAGTGCCAGCTTGCTATTTGAACAGAGCAACATTTCAAATTAGAATAAAAACAAAAATAAATTATATATAATATAAGGAGTATAAAATTACAAAATTGTGAAACAGATTTGGATTTTGCACCCAAAATAAGGTAGGGTCACTCACTGGGCCCACCCTTGAATTCCAACTCCTTACATTTTTAAATAAATGTACAAGAAAATGGCCCAAAAAACACAAATCCACTCCAACTAAGTTTTTTGGCCACTTTAATATTTCATGTGTATTGTCATTTGTAGGTTTCAAACCAAAAATTCACTCTGAATTGGAGTTTTGTGTATAGTTTAGGAGTTAAAGCCATTTTTGTGTTCTGTCACAATTCCTGCGCGCTGCCCCACATTAATACAATAAGGATTGCTTGCGCCTGACACTCAAAATGTAGGCACCTGTCAGGAAACCAGCCTGCAATATAATTCTGGCTGCGGATTACGGATTCCAGCCCACAGGTGTCAAGCATGTGCTCTTCAATAGCTGCCTGCACAACTTCTGACAACTAGGTACTGCAGGAACATGCTAAAACCCCTATGCATGCATCATGCATATTTAATGATGC
This sequence comes from Puccinia polysora, assembly GCA_025617555.3. Classification (NCBI taxonomy): domain Eukaryota; kingdom Fungi; phylum Basidiomycota; class Pucciniomycetes; order Pucciniales; family Pucciniaceae; genus Puccinia; species Puccinia polysora. Next base: position 32,392,163 of record CM062639.1, read on the forward strand.
AAACAACCAACAGATGTTGATTTGAAAACTCCAAAATTTCAATAAAAAGTATAGAAGTCAAATTATAAAACAAACATGTTAGGGAAAAAATAATAAAGGTTGTCACAAAGATAAAATTTTCAAATCTTTATGAACCACAAAAAAAATCAAATTGTTACCTTAAAAATTATTACAAATTACCCAAATGATTGGAAGGTGACATAGAAGCTACAAATACACACTTCTGACCACTTTTCTCAAAGGAATATAGTCCAAAATTAGGAAATATGTCAAAACTACAGAAATAAAAAATTAATATCTAATAGGTTCTGACAGTTATTTCACACATAAATATGACACAGACAGGTACAGCTGAGGGAAAGAACTAGGAAGGCGATCCAAAATAGACCTTTCCAGACTTTTATACTCATCCCTCAAGCACAACCCTCTCTACATGCCCTGAGAAGGCCCCCTCACCCCACAAAGGTACATATACAGCACCTTTTTGGATATTTTAACCCCAGTGATTTTTAGTATCAATCCAGAAATCTTGCGATCCATGATAAAGGTTTTTCAAAGAATATAAAAAATTGATGAATGGCCTCATTCTGATGGAATAGTTATTAATTCTAAATCCATTGTTAATTCAATTGAAGAAAATCAGCAAAAAACCCCAACTATTGCCCTGAGATCCTTTCAACCATGAATTTCTGCAAGATTCTTGGAGCCACTTCTTAAAGCATTAAGTTAAATCCTTCTTGCCTTCAGAATTAAGTTCTTTAAACAGCCTGACACACCCATTCCCTTGGGTCAACCCCTTTTTGTGAATCATAAGGACCCCATTGCTCCAAGGTTCTACATGGTACAAAGTTACCCCTTGAAGAGAGGTTGCTGAGGCTTCAAAGATCCCCAGTTCTTTATAAACTGCAGCCCCTCTTTAAAATATATTTAGAACCTTTTCTTAACCAAACCAACTCCAAAAATTGCACTTGCTCTTACCATATCACTATTTTTGAACATTTTACGCGCTTTCTTGAAATTATGATTATTGCAACACCAATATCACTTTCTGTAGCTAAAGTACAGAAAGCTTCCTGGCATCAGGAAACTGACAGTGAAGTGATGGTTCCCAAAAAGTGCAATATTCATTGAAATGGAAGCCAGTCCATTCAAAAAGGTATTGAAGTTTTCCTTTTCATAACCTGGAATCCAGAATATGGCTTACTTCCCACTCTAAATGGTCTTGGAAGTAAACTGGTTCAGGAGGGGGATGAGTCTTGCCTGGGTATAGGACTCCAGCTGGATCTAGAAAAGTCACATGAAAGAACAGGTGGATACCTTTCCATTTCCCTGTTAGCAAAAGTTTGAAATCATTGGGAGAGATGACTGATTTGATTATTAATGGGCCAAGTTTTCTTTCAGAGAGTTTACAGGTTGGGAACGTACTGTGGATTTTACAAGCATTGAGCCATACCTGATCTCCTACTGAAAAGGTTGGGGCCATTGTGCAAAGTTGGTCTGCTTGCTCCTTGTAGCGCTGGTTTGCTGCTTCCAGGTTGGATTGGAGTTGCAATTGAAGAGATTGGATGTGAGTAATATAATTGGTAGCCGGTTGAGAAGGTGCTATGTGAATGGAAGCAAAATTTGTGTTTCTCCCGTAAAGATTTTGGAAGGGAAACTGTTTGGTGGAGGAATGAGTTGAATTGTTGTAGGCAAATTTTGCTAATGGGAGCCATTGAAACCAGCTGTCCTGTTGATAGGAGGTTTAAATTTTAAGATAATGTTTGAGAATCTGATTAAATTGCTTGGTTTACCCATTGTTTTCCAGGTGGTAAGACATTTATAAGTTGCAAGCAATCTTCAAATTATGGAAAAGCAAGGTCCAGAAGCTAGAGATGAACAAAGATCCAAAATCACTCACTATATTATCAGGGAGATCATTTTTTGACAATACATATTCTATGAATAAATTAGCTAGGTCTTCCAAAGAGGCTGTCAGCCTGGTGAAAAGAAATAAATCCATATTTGAGAAGAAATATAATTCTAATAAAATACCATCATAACCACTAGAAAGAAGTAATTTCAAAATAAAAATCCATTGAGAATAAGTGCAAAGTAATAGGCAGAATAGGAAGTGTCAGGAGCAGGCCATAATTACGGTGTTTTGAGGACTTGTTACAATTGCAATCATAGCACGCGCTAAAATGTTCTTTTACTTCCTTGGTCACACCAGGGGAATTGAAGTCTTGTGCAATCAACTGGTATGTTTCATACTTTCCATGATGGCCAGCAAGCAGAGAGTCATGCAGAGATTTGAAGATATCTAACTTAATGCAATAATTATCAGGTACCACTATACAATCTTTATAGCCCAAATAACCGTTTTTTCAATACTGTAATCACTATATAATAATAATGCACTCTTTAAAAGTTTGTAACAATTGGGATTGTCAAGTTGAGCTTTTCAAATTTTGGAACCCTTGTCTCAAAGGTGGGTGATGATTGAACTGAGTGGGGAAGACTGATTGGAGAAGATTTTCCTAACATTTTCAGGGTTTTTATCAGAAAAGTTGCTCCCCCCTCTGGGTAAATTTTGTCCCCACATGAAAAAGCATCAGAGACTACTGCTTGTTTTCAAGAATGGTATGTGATTTTAAATTTGAACTTGGAGAGGTTTTTTTCCCAACATGACTGTCTGCGTGTAAGTAATTTTGAGCTCTTGAAGTATTTGAGAGAATTTTGATCATTTAAGAACTCAAAGGGTTCCATGAGACTCAAAAGGTATGAACACCATTTCTTCAAGAAATAAAAAATTGCAAGAATTTCCTTGTTGTGAATATTTTAGTTAAGCTCTGAAGCAAGCAGTTTGCAAGAATCAAAGGCTAAAGGGTGGAAAAATGAAGAAGAAGAAGAAAAATGAAAGATTAATCCTGAAATTGCATAGTTGCTTGGATCTGTTTCCACAATATTACAAGCCAGCTTGTTAAAATGAGCGTGTATTGGGGCAGTGTTAAAGGTATTCTTTAAAGCTTCAAAATCCAAAGCAGCTTGTTTTTTTTAAAAAAATGAGTGTTTCTTTGAAGAAGATTAATAAGATTAACAGTCTTCTTGGCCTAATGCTCAATAAAACTCCTGGAAAAATTGCTAAATTCAAGAACAATTTTAATTTATTTGGAAAAAGAAGGTGCAGGACAGTCCAATATGTGTTGGCTCTTTGCTGGGTCCATCAATACTCCTTGCTGCAAGACTATGAAACCTGAAAATGGAAGAGAATGAGTATGAAATTTGAACTTAGAGGATTTTTCTAACAGGTTATTCTTTCAATGTAGCTGCAGCACCTCTTGCACATGTGCAATGTGATCCTTAAATGTTTTTGAGTAGAAAAGTATATCATAAAGGTATACCACAAGTCATTTCTCTACAAGGTCAGAAAAATGACATTGAAAAAATGTTGAATAGTAGAGGGAGCTGTGCAGAGGCCAAAATGCATGACAGTATACTCATAGCTGCCAAACCTTGTTCTCATTGCAGTCAAATACTCATGGCCTTTTGCAATGAAGATTAGGTTATATGCGCCTCAAAGGTTTAACTTTGAGAATTAAGCAGCTCCATGGAAGAGAGTGAGGAGGTAAAACATAGGTGGTATTGGGTAGGCATTCTTCTGGGTTACCTGGTTCAGTTTGCTGTTGTCAAAACAAAGGCAAAGGCAACCATCTTTATTTGGGAAAAATATGACGGGCAAGCTGGTGTTTGAATTGCTTGGTCAAAGAAATCCTTTCAATATATTATTGGCAATGTATTCTTGAAGCGCAACTGATTCTTGCTTTGAGAGAGAGTAGACTGGTCCAGGTGCCAGATGTGGGCCAGTAAGTTCAATCATGTGATCATAAAAATGGGAAGAAGTTAGTTTATCTTCTTTTAAAGCAAAAGACGTCAGAAAATTCATGCCAAGCAAAAGTTGAAGAATCTTAAATGATTTCTAAATCTTCAATTTTGTCATCTTTGAGCACCATATTTGAAGTGCTTGCACAAAGTGAGAGGATTAGGTAGATCAAAGTACACTGTTTGGTAGGAAATGGTTTCTCTTGGAAGAAACAAGGACAAGGTAAGTTGGAAAAATAACAAATAACTCCTAAATCTGAAGAGGGTACATGGGAATGAAGGTCAGGATAAAAGAATAAATACTATTTGAAGCTGAGTAAATTGGAAGATGCAAAGGTCCATTTTGCCTTATGGGTAACCCAATGAGATGGCTTGGTTGCACTACTTAATAAATAGAAAGGAAACTTATCTCTCTTGGAACACATAAGATTTTTGGAAGTGGCAAAAGATTAAATTACAAAAGAAATTACAAAAGAAAAATTAGCGCCAGAATCAAGTAAAACAAAATAAGGAGTGTTTTTGGAATGGAAAAGGAAAAATCTTGAACTTGGAGCACCAAGGGACTCACAAGTGCAAATATTGACTTGCTGTAATTTGGATAATGTGTAGTTTTCCTTGAAAGTATCAGAAAAACTACAAGATAATTTTTTAACGGCTTAGCTGCTTTGCACAACTGTTGAAATCATGATTTCCCTCAAAATACATACATAACCCTTCTTTCTCCCTCCTTTTCCATTTGGTGTTCTGGAGCATCCCAGTTTCCTTATCCAGGAACTTTGGATTTTTGGAAATGTTTTCCCCTTTGGGTTGGATTTTGAAGTTGGATTTGGTTTGGAGTGTCTTGGATTCTTTGAATATTGCTTTGGAGAATTGTCCGCCTTTGAAGCCAAGTCTGAAGATCTTTGGTTGTTTTTTCAAGAGCAGTTCTTGTTGTGATAGCCATTATCAAGCTCAATCACCCAGTCAATTAGCTTCTGAAGGGAGGATGTCTTATGTCCACCAACTTTAAGCTGTTTGATTAGGTGTTCTGGTAAATTCTTTCAAAAGTTAAATAGAAGCGCTGCCTTGTTCCATTGAATGAACAACTGTAGAGTTCAAAAATCAGAGATTTAAACAGAAACCCTACTATTCTCCTTCATAACTAGACTATTCAGTTTGCATTTGGCATTTTGCACTTTTTTGGAGTTGCCAAACAGGGTGAAAAGTTGTTTCTCAAATTTTTCCCAATTTTTGAGACCTCAGGTGGGACTCATATTTGATAATAATTTGAGATACAGTTTGAACCACTGCAAGTCTTTACCCCCTAAGAAGGAAGATGCATACATGATTTTATGTCTGTTTCAGGGAAAGTTATTGGGATTTTTTAGAAGATGATTTTACAAGACTGTAATTTGGATCTAAGTTTATGGGAGTTTTCCCCTGTAAAATTGTCAGGCTGCTTCATTCCCAGATTACAAAAACTGGGACCGCTTGTGCTAGGTTGCAAGGCATTCTGATTAAGAGCCTGGATCAAAGAAGAGAGAATAGTCAAAGTTTTGGCCTTGGGAGCACTAGGGAAAACCCTTGATCTACCACAAGCAAAGGTTTAATTGGAAGAGTGTTTGGAATTTTTTGACAGGATCCACCAGAGCTTCCCATTGAGGATCAAGGGGATTTTTGAGGGTTTCAAACGAAGGAGATTTAGAAGAAGGAACTGGATCTAGGGATTTTGGGCCCGCAAAGCGCTGGATCTCCCTACCCAATGAATATAATCATTATAAGGGGTGAGGGAAGCGTCCCCAGTCAAGAAAGTAAATCACATTGGAAAAGAAATCTAATCTAGGGAACAAATATGTTAGATTGGTTTGGTTACTTAATTTAATGCCACACAACCACCCCATGTACTATAGGGCAATCTTATATGCTTGTGAGCCCAAAGGAGGAAACTGAGTGCAAGGGATAGGTGTGAGAGAGCAAGGCTAATTGCAAAGTGCAAACTGTGGTTTGGGAGCTCAACAAACAGTGAGGGGGATGAAGTTTTCCAATGAAAGGAAACTAAAGCTAAGCCCAATGTGGTGACTGGATTTAGCAAAATGCAAGAAAGTATGAAATAAACTAACTGAGGAGACAATCTTCAGGCAGGTGGTATAGCCGGTAACCCAATGGTGACCAGATAAAACCTGATAGATGGCCATCTACAGCTAGGGAGCAATGATTCAATTAATGAAAGGAATGTAATAGGAAATTAAATTAAAGTATAGTTTTTTCCAAGGTTGTAGCGTAGGTGAAAGACAATAGAAAATGAGAGTACAGAGACGTAATGGATGAGAAAATGAAGGAATGACATGTGAGGAAAATTTAAATGTACAGATATAGCTTATTCATGGAAAAGATATAGTCCATTTTTTGAACTATTAATTTGATGCAGCTATCTAGGCATGGGTGCAAACTAGTTTGATTGTGTGAAAAAGAATGGAAGTCCAAGGGCTGATGATACCCAGGGTAGGAGAGCAAAGCTTGAGTGGATGGTCAACTTGGATTACATTTAGCTGAAAAGATTTGCAAGTATATGATGAGTTGCCAAGATTGGAGCATTGTTATGCAAGCCAGAGGTGGTAAGCAGAAGGCACCATTGATTTTGTGCTTTATTTGTGTCACCCTTAAAGACTGAGGTAGATGGTACTGAGGAAAAGGATATTTAACAATGGTGAAGACAATGACCCTTAACCTTGGAGCATGACAGTGGGTTCAGCAAGTGAACCTACATTATTTTTGGCAAGGAATCCAGATCTGTAATAATATTGGGAGATTTCTCACCCCTTTTGTAATTTATAATTTATTTTTGTTTTTCTTTTCTATTTTGACAGGTTTCTCTGTATAAGTAGCAAGCTGACATCTTTCCAAAGCTTGCCATCTTGACCATGTTGTCCTTGATTATTTGATGGAAGTGCTCAATAATCTCAGTGCCTTCCAGATATTTCTCTGCCACTTTTGCAAAAATTTCCCTGCAGCTTTGAACCAACAACATCAGGAAACTTCAGAACTCTGAATCTCTATCCACCATGACAAACCAATGACACATGCATGCTTGAAAGCTGCAGGTGGGAATCAGGAATCTGGGCCAGAAGCATATTGCATGTGGGTTTCCTGAAATTTGACTGATTTTTGAGTGTAAGGTGCGTGAAAATGTTATCATATGGATGTGGGGCTGTGTGCGGGAATTGCGACCAAACACAAAACCAGGTGTAACTCCTGAAATAAACACAAGAATTCAATTTTGAGTGGATTTTAGGTGTGAAACCTATATGTGACAACACATGTGAAATATTTCAATGGCAAAAAACTCAGTTGTAGTGATTTAGTGGTTTTGGGGCCATTTCCTTGTAACTTTGTTTGAAAATATAAGTAGTTGGAATTAAAGGATGGGGTCAGTGAGTGAACCTACCTTATTTTGGGTGAGAAGTACAAATCTATAAAAGTATTAGCAGATTTCTCACTCCTTTTTTAATTCAGAATTTATTTTAATTTTTATTTTTATTTTCTACTTTGACAGGTTGCTCTGTACAAGTAGCAAGGGGAAATTCATCCACTCCAAGTCATATCTAAATCTGAAAGCGTTTTTGAGCTTTCTAGTGTCTTTTATTAGCTCTTTAATTCCTCAGGTGTATAGGTCCATAGATCACTTCTACAGCATTCTTTCCATGAAGCTTCTTGATGGTGAATGGTCCCACAAAGGCAGGTCTCAGTTTTCTTTTACCTGATAAATTGTTGAAATTAGTGGTTGAGATTAGGACTTGATCTCCAATTTTGAAGTCACGTTCTTTATTAGTTTTTTCCCATCTTTGTTGTTTGTACTCAAAAGCATCTTAAACACATTTAGCAGCATGTTTATTGGCTATATCTATCATTTTAATAAATTCCATTGAGGTAAGGTGTATGTTATAAATGATTTGGTTGAGGTTGTCTTTTGGTAACTGGGGTATCCATCCTCTTTCCAGGAAAGAGGGTACTTCTTTTGTGGTTGATTGTTTGCTGCTGTTGCAAGCCATTTCCAGGGAAGGTAAGATGCTGAACCATTCATGGCAGTATCAATCTGTGTTCTTATATTCTAGTCCAAAGAAGCAGAATCTCCTGAGCCTGTTTTCTAGAATTTGGATCATTCTCTCAGCTAACCCATCAGTTTGAGGATGATAAGCTGTGGAGAAGGCAAGGTAGTTAACAGAATATCATGAATGTTTCTCCAGAATTCAGAGGTGAACTTGGGGTATCTATAACTTATAATAATCTTTGGGACCCCTAAATCTACAATGAGTCTTTTCCAGAAAAGCAGTGCTACCTCCATGGCTATATTCTCCTTGTGGTTAGGTAAGAATTTGGATTTCTTGATGAATCTGTCCACTATAAATAGGACTGAGTTGTACAAGTAGACTCCTCCTGGAGGTATTCATGTTACAAAATTGTTTTTGATGATTTCCCATCTATTCTTGGGCTCAGAAATATTTTTCAGAAGGCCAAACGTTTTACCAGTGATCCTGTTAGACTTTTGGAAAGTTTCAAAGCTAGGAAAATATTTAATAGTCATGTATCTCCAGTTAATCCACCAAGCGTTTTGCCTAAATTTCTCTAGATTAATATCAGAAGATAGGTGACAAGAGGAGCAGTTGTTGTGAGATTCAGCTAAAATATGATTGATGTGTTCTTCATTAGTTAAAAGCAAGAAACTAGAGTTTGGGTGTTGGTAGTATACTAAAACATCCCATAAGGTGAATCTCCCAGCTTTGGAAGCCTTCAGAAAGGGTTCAGATAAGCTGTTGACAAGTTCAGCAGGAATTTTAGTGCTTTCCATGATAGAAATTAGCTTCTTTATTTCAATTTTGTAATTTTCCCTAATATAATTTAACAATGATTTTTCCAATTCACAGATATGTATCCCTATTATTGGAGATTCAATACCAAAAATACCTATATTGATTATGGGAAAGATATCATTATCTTCTGGGTAATGAGCAGGATTTCTAGGATCATTGGGTAGAGCATTTCTACTCAGGCTTTCAGAGTTCTGGTGTTTTTTACCTGCTTTATGGAATATGGTCATCTTCCCTCTGTATTTTTGGATAGCTATCTGCCATCTTAGATTGTGCTTTCTGGGAATCTTCATATTCATGAGGGTCCTAACAGATTTGAAGTCATAATTACCACAAGGTTATTGCCTTCCAATTAGAAATGAAATTTCTCTAATTCCCAGACTAGAGCAAGAAATTCCATTTGGCTGGCACCATATTTTTTTCAATATCCTTAAATTGTCTGGATATGAAGAGTATTGGTTTCTCCACTGTTTTGTCATCTTCTATTACTTCCTAGTAAAATAAAGCTCCTAGGCCTTCCATGCTAGCATCTATATATAGTTTGAAGTGCTTGGGGTAATCTGGTTGAATCAAAACTGGTGCAGTATTCATAGCCTTTTTCAAGTTCCTCAAAGGCCTTCAATATTTGATGGTTCATTTAAAGCAGAGTGCTTTTGTTTCAGATTTCATACAAAAACTTGGTTAGAAGCGCAAATTTGGGTAAGTAGTTGATTTAGTAGCTTCAGAAGCTAATTAAGGAAAAGATTTAATTCATTTTCTGGGGCATTGGTATGTTCATGACAGAAGCTATCTTACTTTGGTGAGTTTTAAGAGTCAGACCCGAGACTATGTATACTAGAGCCTTGAGTTCTCCATATGCAAAATTAAATTTCTTCATGGATACTTTCAAACCTACAGCAGTGATGGTTTTCAACACTAGTCTAAATTTTTCCGTATGAGTGGTCCAGTCATCATTGTAGATGATAAAATCATTAATATAGACCATCATCCAAACTTGTCTGAAAAACTGTCCTAGCAATGTATCCATCATTCTCTGGAATTGGGAAGGGGCATTTATAATCCCAAAGGGTATCTTTATATATTAATATATTCCTAAGTGGCATATAATTCTCATGAACTTTCTTCTATCAGGGCTGATTGGGATCTGATGGAAACCTTCCAACATTTTGATGGTATTAATAAAAATAGCTTTGGAGATTTTTGGGAGGGCATAGTCAATCCTTGGGATTGAATAATAGTCAGCTTGGGTATAGTTATTAAGCATCCTAAAGTCTCCAACCATTCTGGAATTATCATTATGCCAAGCTATCATTGCTTGTGTAGTAATTTCCACTTGTTCATTGTGTCCTACTTTCCTTAAAACTTGTAGGTCAATTAGTTCTTGGACGTGGGTTTCAAGGGCAGTTCTGGATTTTGGACTGGATTGGTAAGCAGGTCTCTTAAGTTTGGGAGGGTAAGGAGTTTTGATGGTCAGAGTTAGAATCATATCATTCCCTTTTATATTACCAATTGGGTGGTCCTTGGTTCAGAAAGCATTCTGGTTCTCAAAGCAAACCTGAATAATGTCTCTTTCCTTGTCTTCACTGAGTTGGGAGTTTAGGGCTGCTTGAGAGAAATTATCTTGATTAAAGTTTTCCAAGTATTTTTCATAAGTTGCTTCAGAATTCTGAGAACTGATGTGACATATCTGAAACTTCTTGTTCCAGTCAACTCCTACTGCAAAGTACCTTCCTTTGCTTTGGAAGACATCAATTTAATACAGGCATAGGTGTTCATTTCCTAGTATGAAGTAATCACATACTTCATTCTGTAATACTACAAACTCAATTTTCAGTTTGAGAGATCCTTTATTGTGGGGGAGTATGACATCTGTGGACCATACTCCTATAGAATTCATGGATGAATTACAGCTACTGAACATAGCTTGTGTTACTGGTAGTAAGTTATCTTTTGAATGGGGATCTTTTTTTTTCAGGTATGAGGATCCAACACAACAGAAGAAATCTCCACTGTCCAGGAGTAGTTTTTATTGGGATTTTTGGATCAGACCAGTAGCATAACAGGTTTCACAAGAATTCTAAATTTTAACAGCAGAAGGCTTGAGCGTAAGAGTCTCAGCTTCAGCCACATTTTGGGTTTTCATACTGGGCTTCCATAGCTGGGGAAGGTTGGAATATTCATTAACATTATTTATATGTAAGGAAGATTCTATATTTCCTTCTATGGAATTTATGGGGTTAGCAATTATCAATTCACATTCTTAAATTGATCCATAAGTGCCATCATACTGGGATCAGGATTTTGAACATATTCTTCTCCTTATATAGGATTAATAATTTTCCTAGGTTGGGGGCAGTCAGGTCTGAGATTTCTGGTCTGGTTGCAGTTCCAGCATATCTTCTCTTTGTTTTCTGAGACCTTCTTGAATTCAGATTTGTTAGGATTTGGAGCAGAATAATCCTTAACCTTAGTTTTTTATTCTTCTCTATTCCCCGTATTTGGGTCTCTAGGTGTATTAAACTTTCCATCAATTCCATTCACGTCTATGGTTTCTTCTAGCATACCAATTAAAGTAGAGGGGTCAGCAGAGTACGTGGGCATTCTGCACCTTAAAATTTTTTCTTTTCCACATCCTGGTGCCAAAATTTTCTTTGATCAGCTTCTTCCAAGAGTTCCAAGTTAAGGAATCCACTTCTTCTCTTTTTTTGATGAACCAATAAAGAGCTAATCCTTTGAATAATCTGGGTAGCCTTACTAAAGCAACAGTTTCAGGAAGATCATAAGAAGCTAGGGTGTAATCAATGAATTAAATGAAGTTACTATTTTAATACTCTCCCTCTCCTGAAAATTTAGGCCATTCAGGTATAGGGGGAAGTAGCTTCAGAGATTGCTCAACTTCTGGGGTGGGACTAGGTTTATGAGATTTCAACCTGAACAAAATTGGTCTAGGATTAGTGTTAGGAGTGGAGGATAACCTAGTTGGCTTTGGTTCTTTTGAATTTCTGGGGGCTTTATTATTACTGGCTTTGAGGTCTCCCAGATAATTCTTGATCATACGCAGTTCTAAGTCTAGTTTTTGACTTAACAGATTTATTTTATTGATCACATGAGTAGAGGGGGTTTTATTTACTCTTTGAAATTCTTCTTTTTAATAGTCAATTGAAACTAATAGTTCCTGTTGGATGGAAGAGTAGGTGGTATATATGTGTCTCATTAGAGTTAAATTACTTATACTCATTGTCTATTTCAAGTTTTCTATTTCTGCAAATTTGGTTCTGGCTTGTACTTCCAGAAATTGGAGTATCTTGGAAAATTTTAGGTTCAATTTTTCCAGTTGCTCATAAATATTATCCAGGTTTCTCCATAAAACTTTCAAATTATGAGCTAAATCAAGAGCAAAAGAATTGGAAGATAAAGCATCTAGTTGTTGTATACTTTCTTCCACTTCTGAGCTAGAGAGATGATCTTGTCCCAATCTTTTGGATTCCTTTGTTTCTGATGTTTTGAAGGCCTCTTCTTTTGAGGGTCCCTTCCTTTTAGGTTGGCTATCTGATTGCAGTTATTCCAGATTTTCATGTAAGTCTCCACTTCCTTTCTGGTTATCAATTTTTCTAGATTTATTTTGGATGTTTTGCCAAAGATATGGCCTTCTTCATGATTTACATGTCTCCTTGAGACTGGGCCTCATTGAATTAATCCCAGTGGCTTACATGCTCCTGAACCAGATTCTTTATTCTCTCCTCCTTGACTGGGTCCAGCCAGGGTGGGTAATTGGAGGCATAAAATCCGGGGATGAGAGGCACAGGAAGGTATTGCTCTCCAATGGTCTGTTGGTTGAGTTGGCAAGCGCAGTAGCCGTTGTTGTTGGATTGGGCAACACTTTGGTTGTGTTTTTGAGCCCCTTCATTGCGGTTGAAACTGGCATCCTCATACGCGCATGCTCCTCCGGGCAGAGATCCATAGGAAAGTGCTCTTCTGGTGGCTTGGGTGTTGCCCCTGTTTTGGGGCAATCCAGGGATGAGCTGCGCAGGAAGGTATTTCTCTCCAATGGTATGTTGGTTGAGTTGGCAAGCGCGGTAGCCGTTGTTGTTGGATTGAAAACCACTTTGGTTGTGTGTTTGAGCCCCTTCATTGCGGTTGAAACTGGCATCCTCATACGCACGCGCTCCTCCGGGCAGAGATCCATAGGACAGTGCTCTGCTAGTGGCTTGGGTGTTGCACCTGTTTTGGGGAATAGCTTAAAATATATATATATATATATTTGAAATTTCAAAAAAAAATTATAATAATCATTACTATAGTGATTTTATTTTTTTATAGTTTTTTACAGATTTTTGAACTCACTTAGGTTTAAATTAAGGGGTATAAACACCAATTTAGGGTTAAATGCATCTTTTGTAGGTATTCCAGGGGAGTCTTGGTGTGTACCAATCAGATCTTGAATTAAATCTAAAGATCCAGGGTTGGGGTGGTCCTTCAATAAATCTTGCTCAATGAAATCTGCCAGGGAGTAGGTCTTTTCCCCTAGAAAAGAATAAGAAATAAGTTTTATTTTTTGTTTTTACGTATTTTTTTTGGGAATTGAATTTTTCACAACCCCAAACCTGGAATTCACACAGTTTTCAAATTGAAAGAATGTCTCCAAACGTTGTGGTGACCAATCCAGGAAACCTCATGGATTATGGGAATTTTTGAAATTTATTTTAAATCCCCTTATCCATCAATACAGCTAACAAAAAAAAAATTCCGCTATATCTGTAAATCTCTCTTGTAAATAGTCTACATACCTCTTGTCTATAGAAGGAGGGGCTCTCCCATGCCTTTTTCCAATCATCCATGGGAGTGTGTGTGTATGTCCCCCCCTCCTCAGTTATTATCAGTGAATTAAATCCTCATCCTTATCCAGGGTATATCTGTTGATTGCCCCTTGATCCTTTGAGCCTCCATACTCAAACCTTTGATCTGTCCATCTGTGACCCCAATCCTTATCACAAACCATAGCCTTGCTGGTTGAAGAGAATTCTGTCTGCTGGAATTCTTGAGTGTGTTATACCACTCCTGATACCTCTTTCTGACCATACTGGTCTGAGCCTTCCCTGATCATCTTTCCAGATCCAGTCATGTTTGGCTGAGAGGTTTCTTTAAGCTTGAAACCTCAAGTGTTAGACCTCCCTTTTATTCTTCAAATTTGAATTCCGCCACGCTACTCTTGAGTTCCTTGAGAAGGTTTGGGTTATTTTTGTTTGAATCTGTTATTGCTTTGCTTCTAGAGCTTCACAAACAAATTTCTTTTGTTCTTTTTTCAGCCACCCACAGTTATCTAGTACCCTTCAAGCGCTTGATTGCGGAGAGTTGGGCAGTATCATTGAGAACCTGGAGGTTGGTTGGGATTGAGTTGATCTTTCCTAATCTTGTGCCAACAACCAGAGTTATCAGCTTGTGGGTGTTGTTACTTACAAATGCCTTGTTCCATTGAACTCTTAACAAAACTTTTACTTATTTTGTTCAAGTCTTTCCCTGCACCATCTTGCCTCAGATAGTGTTGATTCCATCGCTAACAACTATTCCTGAACTCCTCCCTTACATTGGTTCCTTATTTACAAGTTCCTGGACCTCAATTCTGGTTACATTTAAATATTATTGTAACTCTTAGGAGGGAAGCCTAAACAGCACCCTTCCCCTCCACAGAACTGCCTCAGGCTTAGCACCTTTTGGAGTCTTACATTTGGTCCCCCGGCCCGGGATCAAACCAGAAACCTTGGGATTTACAGTCCCATCATCATCAACATTTGGAATCAAACTTCAAAATCCAATCTTTTTATTTTCTGTTTCTCTCTCTTCTCAGATCTGATCCGTGGAGGTAACTTATTCTAGAAGTAAGTCCTCCCAATTTGTGCACCATCTGGGCAAGGTCCTTGTTGTTTTTTGTGAAACCCTACTCCTGCCACACTTGTGAGCCACTTTGGGAATCTTCTCTTTGGATCCTCTAGGAATTCTTTTATTCAAAATGGCATCTATTGGTACTCCAACCACCTCTGCTCAACCAAAGATGGTCACAATAAAACCTCAGGACAAGAACTTAGGGTTCAATGGGGTAAATGTTGAACGGTTCTTGGACTCTTACAAAATGGCTGCTGAAGTGGATGGAGCAAGAAAATAAAATATTGCCTATCATTTGCAATTCTTTATCTCCTCTGATGAAGTTATGGAAGTAATCAAGTTGTTTGAAGGATTCAAATCCCATGACTGGATGCTTCTTAGGGAGGCAATTTTGGCATATTGGGGTAAAATAGATGTAGCTTGGTTTAATTTTCAGTATTTGGATGCTCTCTTCTCTCAATGGATCTCAAATGGTGGAGTCTCTTCAGCCTCTGACTACCAATCATTTAGGAAGTCTTGGGATCCTATCCAGAACTATCTTATTCAAAAAAATCACATCAATTCAGTGGAAAAAGTTTGAGCACAATTCTTTCAATCTTTTTTGTTGGCTGTGCAGGAAAGGATTAAAGACAAATTGGTCAAATCTTGATCTATGATAACCATCAGGGACAATTGATTCAAGCTCCCTGTTTTCCTTATCCTTAGGATTACTGTGGATGAAGTTATGAAAGGTCAAACTGATTTAACGTTTTAAAAAACTGGAACCACTGAACCAGTCCATGCTCCTTCTTTTAAAGAATCCAATGATATTATGAATAAAATGATGGAAGATAAAAGACCTAAAGCAGATCCTAATTTTACTTGAGAACCTACTACTCTAGAAAAAATCACCAAGATACTTCAAGCTTTTGATAACAAAATGGATCAAAAGATTTCTTCTCTTGCTACTCCTAAACCCTCTACTTCTGTCCCTAAATCTACCCTGGTCTGTTACTACTGTCATAGGGAAGGCCATGGAACTGGACAATTCTTGGAACTCCAGAAGGATATAAAGGAAAAGTTGGTGGAGCAGAAGGGGAACAATTTCTTTATTCCTAATGATTCTCTGATCCCTTTCAATTCATCTTGCCCTATTTGTCATGTGGTGGCCTCTTATCAGCCTCCACCTCCAATGAAAGCATCCCTTGATTCCCTCAATTTCCAATCTTCCTGTGGTACTCTTCAACCTTGGTACCCTCCAGCTATCTCTTCCTCCAGTCTTTCTGGGACTAGTTATCAATCTGATCCTGCTAGGAAACAACATGAGTAACTTAAACCTCACAAAGCCCCTTCCTTGCCAACTTCAATTCTTCAAAAACAAGTCAAACATTGATCCCCACCTGAGCCTCCTTCCTCTGATGTGGAAGACATGGATGTGGAAAAGGAGCCACTCATGGAAAGTTTTCCAGATAACTCAGATCCTTCTCCCTCATCCAATTCACCTCAACCTTCTGATCCCATCTTATTTCCTGCTTCAACTGAGCTTCCTCCCTCCACCCAGCCCAAAGTTCAATTTGAAAGGGGTATCTCAAAGGGCAACCCCAATGCTGTGGAAGGAGTATTAGAGAAAATTTTTGATATCAAAATTCCTGATCTATCTGTGGCTGAACTCCTATTGATCTCTCCATCCATTTCTGAAGGAATGAAGAAATGGGTCTCTCATTGACATGTGGAGATTGGTCCTGAAGAACTAAAGGTCTCCTCTGGCACTTTGATGGAGGACTCTGGGGGAACTAGTCCTCCTTCAGATTCCAATCTTTACTCCTGTGCTCTTGGTTTCCTCCCCTGTTATCTTGCTGACTCAGCTAAAACTGTTTCTTCTCTTGTGGACTCTGGATCTCAGCTCAACTTAATTTTGGATGCTATGGCCTGTAAACTCAAACCCAGTCCTAGGGTCAGCTTCAATTCTGCATTCTATGGGATAGGTAATCAATCTTGTAAATTGGTTGGTATTTCTGAAGATGTTCCAGTCAGGATTGGTCAAAATATGGTTGGAACTTGTCATTTCTGGATCACTGATTTGGAAGGACCTATGATCTTGGGACAACCTTTCTTGATGGATTTTGGTGCTACCCTGATGTTTTCTGATCAAGTTGGGGAGAGAATTCTTCTCCCTGATGCTGATGGTAGAAAAATTGAAGTTCCTCTCTGTTCTTTGAATTCTGATTTTTGGGAAAGAGATTTTCCTGGTCATTCTTCTAAATCATCTTTAAAGGGGAAGCAGAAAGACAATTCCAATTCCTCTCATTTTTTATGGGAATAGTTTATCCTACTAATAGTTGTAGTTCTTTTCAGCCTCAGACTTCAACTCAAGGGTCAACTCTAATTCCCTAGGCTTATTTTTCATTCTTTTCATCATTTTCATCTAAACTAGAAAATATCAAAAATCAAAAACATGTCAAAATAGAAAAATCCAAAAATATTTCTTTTCCTTCTTTCTCTGGATCTGTTGTGTCTTCTATTTCTTGTAATCTTAGGTCTGATCAATCTCCTCTCATTTCTGGTTCAAATCTCCATAATGAGTTTAAACTAGATCCTGATCTCAATTCTATTCTTTGTGGTTTTGGTATGGAGGAATATGGGCTTCAGTGGAGGCAATTTGGGGTACAAGTAAGTCCTACAAATTGTGCCATGCCAGGGCAACCTTCTACCGTCATTTTTGAAACCCTAAATTGTGCTACACATGTGAGCAAAGTATTATCTCCTGGTTCTTCCTTTATGGAAAAAGCAGCCTTTGAAGATATTACAGAACATTGGAAATGGAAAATGTTGGAACTTGGACTCAGTTTTTGTGATCAAGTCTCACTGGTAAACTCATGGAGGAAACAGGAACTTCTCTTGTTTGACTCCAAGTATAAGCCAGTTGCCAAGAAGTTCCAAGCAGTCAACCAGCCTATGCCTCTCAACCTCAATCCTCCTCTTATGCATGCTCCCTTATCTTGTGATGCTTACTATGGTCTTCCCCAATCTCTTACTGGTCCCGTTGTGCCCAATGGTTGGTTCACTGAAGAATTTCTGAAGGTGGTCAACTTTGTTCCAGATGGATGGCTTCTTCCTGATGAGTTAAATTTAATCAAAAATGTCTTATCTCTAAGGGAAAAATCTATTGCTTTCTGTGAAGAAGAGAGAGGTCTCTTGAAATAATTCTATGGCCTCTCTTATATCATCCCTGTAGTTGAACATGATCCTTGGAAAAAGAAGAAGATCCCTGTCCCTGCTGCTAAATTTGACAAATTTATCAAGTTGGTCCATGAACAAGTTTGTAATGGCCTATATGAGCAGTAAACCTCTAGTTATTCCAGCCCTGTCTTCTGTGTCCTCAAGAGTAATGATAAACTTAGAATAGTTCATGATCTCCAACCTCTTAATAAAGTTACTATTAAAGACTCTGGTATTCCTCCTGCTACTGAAGAATTTGTCAAATCTTTCTCTGGGAGAGCTTGCTATGGTCTTGGGGAAATTATGGGTGGCTATGATGAACAATCCTTACATCCTATTTCTTGCCCTCTTGCTACCTTTGATACTCCTCTTGGTCAATTTCAACTTACTCAATTGCCTCAAGGTGCCACTAATTTGGTTTCAGTCTATCAGGCTCAAATGATGTGGATCCTCCAAGATGAAATCCCTGATCATGCTGGTATCTTTATTGACAATGGTGGAATTAAAGGTCAAGTTTCTGACTATGATAATGAGCTCTTACCTTGGAATTCAGGAATTTTTTGTTTTACTTGGGAATGTGCTAATACTTTGGAAAGGATTCTGTTTGGAATCAAGGAATCTGGCCTTACTGTCTCTGGATCCAAACTGGCTGCTTTTCTCCCTGCTCTGGAAATTGTTGGTCATGTGGTCTGCAAGGAGGGAAGAAGGATGGCACCAGCCAAAGTCAACAAGATCATCTCTTGGCCTACTCCAATCAATCCCAAGGAAGTTAGGGGCTTCCTAGGTGTTGTCACTTATGTTAGAATCTTTATCCCATCCCTATCCAAAATATGTGCACCCTTACTTTGTATAACCAGGAAAGATGCTGAATGGATTAGGACCCAAGATTGTGAACATTCTTTTAAGTTGCTCAAAATGATGGTGGGTAAAGAAATAGTTTTGAAAAAGATCTCTATGTACCTGGGGCTCGCAAGATCAATCTGGCTGTCAATTCTAGTTATCAATCTGTTGGGGCTGTTCTTACCCAGGAAGATGAAAATGGTTGGGACAGTCCTGCTCTTTATGAATCTTTGCTATTTTCAGATGTAGAGTCTAGGTACTCTCAGCCCAAATTGTAACTTTTTGGTGTGGATCAAATGATGAAGAAACTTCAAACCATTCTCTGGGGCCAACATTTCAAACTACAAGTTGATGCTGAATCCATCATTGAAATGATCAATTCTCCCAGCCTTCCCAATGCTCCTATGACTTGTTGGGTGGCATCTATCCAGCTTCTTTCTTTTTATATTGTTCACAGGCCTGGGAAATCTTTCACTATGCCTGATGGTTTATCTTGACAACCTCTTGGAGACAATGAATCTGATGTTGGAACTGATTTTGATGAAGAAGAACCTTTAGTCCAACCTTTATTCTCTTTCTCTTCTCAAAATTATTCTGGCTTTCAACAAGGTTTCTGGCTTAAAATAGAGCAGTACCTTTTAACTCTTCAAAAACCTCCTGATCTCTCTGCTAAAGAATTTTGATCTCTTAAAAGAAAGTCCTCTAACTTCTTTGTCCAAAGCTCTAGGCTTATGAAAAGAGGAAATCCTTGTGCCCTTATTGTTGTTACTATCCCTTCTAAAAAACATTCTATCCTTGAAAGTCTTCATGAAGGTCTTGGTCATCATGGGGAAACCAAATGTTATCAACAATTATCCAAAAAATTCTGGTGGCAATCTCTGAATAAATCCTTCTCTCAATGGTGAAAGAGTTGTGAAGTTTTTCAAAAACGTGACCTTAGGCATCCAAATGAAATTCATTATCCTACTGGGGAGTCCACTGTCTTTTGAAGGATTGCTATGGATGTGGTTCATATTAAGGCAGGTGGTGCTAAGTACCTCATTGTGGCTAGAGATAATTTTTCTGGATGGGTTGAAGCAAAATTTCTTAAGAATCTTAGCTCTGAATCAGTGGCAGCTTTCCTTTATGAGACTTGGACAATGTGTTATGGCTTGGCTCAATCTTACTCTACTGATGGATGCTCTGAATTTGGTGGAAAACTTGCTGAAATGATCCAATCTCTCCCTGGACAACATAGAGTCACTAATCCTTATTATCTGGAAGGCCAAGGCATGGTGGAACAAGGCCATGCTCCTTTGAAGGCTGAACTTGTTAAGCTTGCTGGTGAAAGTAGCAGGAATTGTTGCAAATTCCTTCATCTTTTTCTCTTCTCTGATCAAATTTCAACCAAAAAGGCTACTGGTTACTCACCTTATTAAATCATCTTTGGCCAAAGAGCAGTTCTCCCTTTGGATTTGGAAATGGAATCTTTCTTGGGTATCCATTGGGACAAGGTGTCCTCAACTACTGATCTATTAGTTTCTAGATCCAAGCAACTGAAGCAAATTGAAGATGTTCATGATGAAGCTTATCAGATGATGATGGATTCCAGAGCAAAATCAGTCCAGTATTGGGAGGACAAGCACTCCAATTGAATCAGGGACTCCTTGAACCCTGGTGATCTAGTTTTAGCTTATAATCAATCTTTGGAGAACCAGTGGGGCAAGCTTTTCTAAAATCCTTGGAATGGTCCTTATTGGGTGGTCCGCCAAGTTAGAGGTGGATCTTATGTTTTGGAGGAGCTGGATGGTACTCAACTGGCCAGAAGGTTCTCTGCTGATCAAGTAAAGAGGCTTCATTGTTGTGGAGGCAACTTATCTCAGAAGAAATTCCTCCCAATTGTGCACCACCAGGGTTATTTGCTGCGTTTTTGTTGTAACCTCTACTGTATGCCACATACGTGAGCGCCTGGGATGCCTTCTGTGTTTTTATCTCTGCCGCTTCTAGGGATCTTTTGGATGGATTAAGATATTTTCCAACTCTTTAATCCCTCTCAAGATCAAGAAATGGCCAATTTTCTGTTCAATTTCCTTGTATTTCTACTTCTCTTTATATCTTCAGGTTCAGAATGCAGACTAGGGACAGTCTGTAAGTTGGGGAGAGATGTGGTGACCAATCCGGGACACCTCATGGATTATGGAATTTTTGAAATTTATTTTACATCCCCTTATCCATCAATACAGCTAACAAAAAAAAATTCTGCTCTATCTGTAAATCTCTCTTGTATATAGTCTACAGACCTCTTGTCTATAAAAGGAGGGGCTCTCCCCTGCCTTTTTCCAATCATCCTTGGGAGTGTGTGTTTATGTCCCCCCCTCAGTTATTATCAGTGAATTAAATCCTCATCCTTATCCTGGGTATATCTGTTGATTGCCCCTTGATTCTTTGAGCCTCCATACACAAACCTTTGATCCGTCCATCTGTGACCCCAATCCTTATCACCAACCATAGCCTTGCTGGTTGAAGAGAATTCTGTCTTCTGGAATTCTTGAGTGTGTTATACCACTCCTGATCCCTCTTTCTTGCAATACTAGTCTGATCCTTCCCTGATCATCTTTCCGGATCCAGTCATGTTTGGCTGAGAGGTTTCTTTAAGCTTAAAACCTGGAGTGTTAGACCTCCCTTTTATTCTTTAAAGTTGAATTCCTCCATGCTACTCTTGAGTTCCTTGTGAAGTGTTGGGCTATCTTTATTTCAATCTGTTATTGCTTTTCTTCTAAAGCTTCACAAACAAATTGCTTTTGTTCTTTTTTCAGCCACCCACAGTTATCTAGTACCCTTCAAGCGCTTGATTGCGGAGAGTTGGGCAGGTTCATTGAGAACCTGGAGGTTGGTTGGGATTGAGTTTATCTTTCCTAATCTTCTGCCAACAACCAGAGTTATTAGCTTGTGGGAATTGTTACTTAAAAATGCCTTGTTCCATTGAACTCTTAACAAAAATTTGACTTATTTTGTTCAAGTCTTTCCCTGCAACATCTTGCCTCAGATAGTGTTTATTCCATTGCTACAAACTATTCCTGAACTCCTCCCTTAAATTGATTCCTTATTTACAAGTTCCTGGAACTTGATTCTGGTTACATTTAAATATTATTGTAACTCTTAGGAGGGCAGCCTAAACAGAACCTGTCCCCTCCACAGAACTGCCTGCGCTTAGCACTTTTTGGAGTCTTACAACATCCCTGATACAAGCTGTAGACCCAAAAAAATGTGGTTTTTGAGGGTTTTCAAAAACAAAAAAACTGGGGGATAGAGGGGCATCTCAAACCCCTGTACAAGAGTTTTGAAGAATTTTTTCCATTTTTATGGCCTTCAAAATTGCCCTCAAAAAACTGAAAATAAAAAAACGCTAAACTTCTCAAATCATTCCACATTTTTAATTTTTTTTCCTTGATTATCTTGCAAAATCTTATAAGACAAAAATTTCCCAAATATGCCAGGCCATTCAATTATAATTCTTTCAGAATTTTAGAACTTTATTTTCCTGCGATAAAATATGATTTACATAAAAAATAAGAGATTATTTTCAATTTTTCCTTTTGTTTTTTTTCCATGAGATTTTCCAAATTTTTAGCTTTCAGTCTGTTATTGGGCATTGAAAAGGGCCCAAAAAAATTCTTTGGGGATTTTTATGATCAATTATTTAACTAAAAATAATCAATGCTCTACAGGAAAAATGGGAAGTGTCTTTTTGGGGGTGTGTTTTGAAGCCATTTCTGATACTATTTTTATTCTTTTTATGGAAAAACTGAGTTTAAATATGATAACTGAGGTTTTAGATCAGTAGCACCTAATTTGGGCTGTAAGTTTGAATATTGGAGTTCAATATGCCAGGAAATGATCAAGGAAATGGAATCAAACCATCTCTTCAAGGATGAGAACTTGATGGATCAAGTCTGGGATGAAAATTTTGAAAAAGAAAGAAAAAATCTCAACCAAAATTCTGTACCTGCCCCTCAGAGTGACTGGATGAAATTCCCTTTCCATGGTTTTCTGCTTGCAGATACATAAAAAAGGCCAGTGGTACTTTTATCTAAGTTGATGCCATCAAATTATTTTCCCCTCAATTCCTCTCCAACTGCCATTTCTCAAACATCTCCCATGTGTTTAATTATTTTGGAAGATTTTAATTACATATTTTCTTTCAAATATAATTGTGAACTGCTGGCAGCTCCCCAATTAGATCCCCTTTGGAAGAATTTTTCTAGCAACAAATCAAAAAAATGGGAAGATTTGATTCATAATAACTTGGAACTTGGTTTGAAGATTTTTTTTACTGGTATTAAAAATAATAATTGATTTAGAGCAAAAAACACCACTTTTTTGTTTTGAATTATGACTTCTTTTGGAAAAGATAAGCTACAAAAAATCCCTAAAGAATTTATTTGGGCCCTATTCAATGCCCACTAAAACACTGAAAACTTAAAATTTTGAAAACCTTATGGAAAAATAACAAAAGAAAAAATTGAAAATAATCTCTTATTTTTTATGTAAATCCCATTTTCTGGCAGAAAAATAAAGTTCTAAAATTCTTAAAAAATTATAATTTAATGGCCTGGCGTATTTGGCAATAATAGTTTTAAAAATAATCAAGGAAAAAAATTAAAAATGTGAAAAGATTTGAGACGTTGAGCGTTTTTTTATTTTCAATTTTTTGAGGGAAATTTTGAAGGCCTTAAAAATGGACAAAATTCTTCAAAACTCTTGTACAGGGGTTTGAGATGGCCGCCTATCCCCTAGTTTTTTTTTGAAAAACCCCAAAAACACATTCTTCCAGGATTACCGTGTGTAGTGGGGGCATTGGGGATGTTGTGGTGATGTCAAAACTGCTTGAATTTCAGGTTTGGGGGCGTGAAAAATTCAATGCCCCATTTTTTTTATGAATTTTTCTAAAAAGGTTAGAAAAATCTCACTTTCTTGATGAATTTTACAGCAAAAAAGGTGTTTTTTGTATTTTTCTAAACTCTTTTTGTTGCCTCAATTAAGAATTAAAGTTAATAAGCATTTCAATTTCAAGTTCTTTCTATTTGAAAGCTTTTTTTCTATTGTATAATAGTATTTCCCATTGTTTTTCAAGGGTCAAAGAGTTCCGCTGGTTAGGCACAGAATTACAGATTTTTCTTTTTTTCTATTTTTAAGAATTTCCAAATGATAATTAATTCATTCCTGGTCTGTCTTTAGATCCACTGGAAAAAATGAAAAAAATAGTTATAATGAGTATTTTTACTTATTTTTAGGTTGTCTATCTGGTCCAGAAAATTAAATAATTGAATATTAATTATTTTGAGATATATTTTTTGGCCAGAACCACACTTTTTTGGCTTCCTGATGCCAGGAACCTTGCTGTCCTTTAGCTACAGAAAGTGATATTGGTGTTAGAATAGTAATTCCAAGAAAGGTGATCTTAAATTCACAACTTCCAGTCGTGTGGGAGTCTTGTAGGGCCCTAAACTGCCCAATGGACGCGTGGGGGCCCATACACGCGTCCAAGACGCGCTTGCGGGAAAAAAAATGCATCTACATGCGCCCAAGGGTTTTTCTCAAACATGCCTCTACACACTGTGGTGTTGTATTTATAACCTTGGATTTATAACTGCGTTGCAGGCTGCGTGCTCAGCATTTGGGTAGTTCAGGCTCAGCATTTGGTGCGGGTTGGGCCCACTCCAGGTGTGGCAGGCTGGTGACCTGCTTGGACAAAGCGGACCAATTAATGGAGTCAACCCAACCAAGTTTGCGGGCGGCTGGTTGGAAAGCAGGAGCAGTGCAACTGCAGGGTTATACGCGCCTGGGAGGTCCGCGCAAGCATAGGTGTGGACCAATCCACGGATTGGATCTGCAGATGTGTGCGGGTCTCCAAGTAGGACACAGTGGAGGGCCGCGCCATGAGAAGGACAAACCAGATGTACTTAATGGCAGAAGGGTTGGGAGGGATTGGGCGGTACGGGTTAAGGTTGGGCTAGGGTTCCGGATTTTAGGGGTTCTTTCTTAATTTTGTTCTTATGCTTTCAGTTGCACTTGTACTTAGGTTAGGGTTGAGAGGGAGGACTCAAAACCTCACTCTCAACTCTGGGTTGTAGGATTATCAAATTATCTCATCATATCTTATCACTGAAGGATCAGGGAGGATTGAAGGGCAGGAATATACAACATCATTTTCTTTATTCATCTTTTTCTTATAACTATATCTTATTTATCAAAACCCATCAGCACTCAACCTCCTTAAAGACGGTTGGACCAATAAATTCCAAACTTGAGGACAACTTAGAGGAGTATTTCTCTCTTGTTTCCACAACGCGCCCAAGGGGTCATCTAAAACATGTGCAACCCCCAGGGGGTTGTATACCCCCGTACATGGCGGTTTTGAGCCGTGTTTTGGGGTACGCGGCCCCCCAGGGGTTTTGCCAAACTTTTTTGGAGCCCCTGGACCACACTTGGGCTCTGTCAACCCAAATTTGTGATCAATGCTTACTATGTGGGACTGTTTTTCCTCATGTAGCAATCATAAAGTGACACTAAACTGAAATTAAAGCAAACTCAAGTGAAAATAAAGTGAAACTATAGGAAACTGCAAATAAAACATCCCACAAAATTGATCTTTCTCAACTTGAAAGTGAGAAAACTTGGTTATTTTTCAATTGAATGTTGGATTGAATACTGAAGTAGCATTAAATTTTTTTGCATTATGGGAACAGTGGAAAGCCCTCCTTTTAACATGGCCGCGTCTAAGGACTAAATTAGTGCAATGAACAAAGCTGCGGAAAATAAGGATTTGGTTAATGAATCATTGGAAGCCTCAAGTGCATTTTCATTGAGGGTGACAATTGAGGAACAAAATTTTTCACAAATGGACATGACCTCTGGTGGTGAGTAACATTTTATGTTACTGGCCTTTTCTGTATTTAATTTGATTGAAACTGATGGAGTGCATGCCATGAATATAAAAATGAAACTGTAACAATGACTATGTAACTATGACAGATCCACTTGCCCCACCTCCTGTGATATACTTTCCTACTAGGGAAGAGGCACAAGCGTATTGTCAAACATCAAAAATGAAGCATGGTTACTCTTCAACATTTTTCAACTCTAAGCATGATAAATATGTGGATTTAGCCTGTGATAGACATGGTTTGTACTCTGGGTAATTGCTCACCAAATTTTTGAGGCAAACTCACACACAGAAGGTTGGGTGCAAGTTACTAATCCGTGCTAGTCACAAGAAGGCACACCCCTTGTGGCAAATCTCCTACAGACATGATCATCATAACCATCAACCATCTCCACACCCCTCAGTGCATCCTAACCTGAGGAGGATCTGTGGGGTAGCCTTAGACAATCTGAAAGAATGCTTGAATGATGGGCTCAATACACTTCAACTAAAAAGAAAATTGAGCAAAATCAATTGTGGCAAATATGTTGATAACAAAACAATCCATAACACTATGCGTAAGGTAGTGCTAGCAGAACTAAAGTGGAAAATTGTTATGGAGGTCCTCTATGAACAACTTGGTCATTCATGTTGGGTTCATCAAGCAAAATTGAGTGGAGAGGGTCACTTGGAGGCCCTATTCTTGGCTCACCCCAAGTAATTAAAGCTTTACAAGAAATTCCATCATATAGCTATGATGGATTGTACTTATAAGACAAATAAGTAAAAAATTGCCCTATTTCATGTTGTAGGAATTACTTCCAACCAGAAAACTTTCACAAAAGCTCTTGTTTTTATAACAAGAGAAAAGTTTGAGTTTTACAGTTGGTCTGTAAATGGGCTAAATAAGTTGGCTTATGATCCTGAGAGACTTCCCAAAGTCTTTGTGACAGACCATGAAAAAGTGTTGATCCATTATCTAGAACAAATATCAGGTCAAGCATTAGATTTAATTAGGGAAGGCATGAAAGGTGGGCTCAATATGGTTAAACTGAGAAGTAAATTGATTAAGATTGATTGTGGAGAATACATTGATGATAGAACAATCTATAACACTCAGCAAAAGGTAAAGCTTTGTGAACTTGATGATAAAGTTGTTATTGATGCTCTATTGAAAATTCTCCAGGAATGCCGGTGGGTTTCCAGCTCCAAATGTGGTGGAGAGGGTAACTTAGAGGCCTTATTTTTTGCTCATCCTGGGTCTATAAAATTTTGCAAAAAATTACTTCACCTTGCTTTGTTGGATTTTACTTATAACACAAATAGGTACAACATCCTTCTATTGCATGTTGTAGGAATGACTTCTAACAATAAGACTTTTACAAAGGCTTTTGTTTCTATGATAAAAGAAACCTATGAGTTCTTTAGTTGCGTGTTGAACACATTAAAGGAGTTGGCTTATGATCCCAAGAGGCTTCCAAAAGTCTTTGTGAAAAACCGTGAAAAGGCTCTGATTTGTGGGATTTAACACAGTTTTCCCAATTCATCCAGAAAAAAATAATCAAAAAGGCAAACAAAAGGATCTAAAATTCCAATGAGAAAATTGAATTTTTTGAATTTGTTGCTTTTTTGACAGAATGTTTTAAGGTAATATAATACATCCGGAAAATCAGGAGAAAATATTGAAATTCTCTTTAACTGTTGTTTTAAATTTTTGCAAGCTTTAATAAAAAAAATAAATCAAAATGAAAATAACAGGATGCAAATTTCCAATGAGAAATTCAATGTTTTGATTTTTCTTGTTTTTTGAAGAAATTTTGTAAGGTAAAATGATATATCCAAAAAATCTGAAAAAATGTTTGAAAAGCTGTTTGAATGTTTCCCAAAATATTTTTGAGCTGAAATAACCAATAAAAATAATTAAAATAGCCAAAATAAGGATCTAAAAACACATGGAAAAATTGGTTTTTGCGGAATTTTTAAATTTTTTGATTCCATTTTTAGAGGGTTTCTAATGCCTCCAAAATTAATCAAAATCTTTTTGGGGGGTTTTTTATTAACCCCAGATATGGTAATTCCACTTCATAAATCAAAAATAAAAAATTCTTGAAAGTACCATGAAATAAAGTATTTGTCTGTGCGGCAGCAGAGGCTTGCAACGGCGGGTAGATGTAAAATTTCGTGAAATAAAGGATTGGGGCGTGAGAAAATTAATTCCCAAAAATTAATACTCACTTTTGTGATTTTTCTGTTGGAAAAAGGGAAGATTTCTATATATTTTCCACTAATAAAGAATTAAAATTGATGAGTCTTTCCAACTCAAGTTCCTTTTCCTCTATTGCTTCTTGTTTGTAATACAGAGTTCTTTTTAGCTGTTTTTCATTGGTTAAAGAATCCCCATAATTAGGCAGAAAATTACGGAGGTTTTTTTCTTTTCTTTGTATAAGAATATTCAGAGAATAATGAATTAATTCCCTGTTTGTCTTTAGATCTACTGGAAAAATTAATAAAAAAAATAATTATAATCAGTATTTATACTTATTATTACAGTAACTGCCTGGTCCAAGAATTGAATAATGATTTTTCTGGGATATTGCCTTCCCAGACTCCCATTTTTCAGCTTTCTGATACCAGGAACTTTGCATTCCTTTAGTTACAGAAAGTTATGCAGTGGCAGAATAATAATATTCCAAGAATAAACATGGTAAAATCTCCAAAATAATAAATATAACTGGAGATGGTGAAAGTTTTAGGGTGGCTTGGTTAAAGGGTTTTCAATATATTTTAAGAGGGGCAACAGCTTTTAAAAAACTGGGGATCTTTATAGAAACCTCTCTTCAGAGGATCAATTTAGACCGTATAGAACCCTGGGACAATGGGCTCCTTATCACTTAACAAAAAGGGGGCCACACCCAAAGGCATTGTGGGTATGCCCAGGCTAAACATCAAACAAGCCTGAGAAGTTAGAAAATAACTTACTTTTAAGTATTTCCTCAAAAGATATCTGTAATAATTCACAGTTGAAGGGTCTCACATCAAAGGTGGGGTGATTGATGATTTTTGTCAAGGGGAATGGTGAGGGTTGTTGAATTGATAATAATAGTATCAGACTGAGACAATATATCACTTGCTTATCTATTATAGGAACATTATCAAGGATTGCAAAGGTTCTTGGTTGATAACTAAAATTCACTGGAGTTGAAGCAACCACAATGGCACTGTATATATACCTTTTTTGGGTGAAGGGAGCCTCTTCAGGAAAGGTAGAGGGAGTAGTGCTCATTTTCTAAATCTATCAGGCTTGCCAGGGATGTTTTAGCCCGCATTCTTAGTGCTTTCACTCAGCTGTACCTGTCTCTGCAGTATTTTTGTGTGATATCTATGTCTAAATCTTTCTGTGGTAATTTTCTATTTTTTAAAGTTTGGAAATATTTATTATTTTTTTACTATATTTATTTGATAAGAATGGTCAGGGATGGGTATTTGTAGACTCTCTGTGACCTTGGAATTATTTATATAGTTTTTAATAATTTTTATAGGGACTCCTTGGCATTTTTTGTGTCCATAAATATTTGATAGTGTTGATTTTGTGACAACCTTTACTATTGCTTCATTTAAGTTGCCCATTTTATAATTTGATTTTATATTTTTTTTATTTATTTTTGAGAGGTTTCAAACTTTCCTCTATCCATCAGCCACATCATTTCATATGCATTCCATGTGCATGTGTGTTGTAGCTATTGTGTGTGGTACCTGGTTGTCAGGACTTGTCATTGAAGATTTGAATGGCACAGGTTTGAAACCTGCAGGTGCAAATTTTAGATTGGGTGAGGATAGCAGACAGGTGCATATTGAATGCAGTTTTCCTGGCAGGTATCTGTGGTATTGAGTATTTGATGTGCACAGCTTGCATTGTGTGGATGTGGGGCTGCATGCGGGAATTCTGAAAAAACACAAATCTGCCTGTAACTCCTAAATTATACACAAAACTCCCATTCTGACAAAATTTTAGTTGTGAAACCCATATTTAAGAATACATGTCAAGTCTTAAAATGGCCAAAAAGTCACTTTTGTGGTGTTGTAACTTTTGAGCAATTTCTTATTAATTCATTTAAAATATGAAGGAGTGAGAATTCACAGGTGGCGTTGGTGGGTGACCCTGCCTAATTTTGGGTGGGAAATCTAAATATTGAATAAAATTTCTGTATTTTCCACTTTTTTTGTATTTTATATATCATTTTGTTATGGGCAATGTTAAATTCGCAGCTGATCAAGCCATGCACATGGTTTGAAATGGGCTGTGTGGCACGGCACACGGTCCAATTTGAGCTGTGTACAGTCTTCCACGGCTCACAGAGTTGTGCAGCTCACCCAACTTGGTCTGCCACCATGTGAACTTCCACACAACTACATTCAAGCTGTGTGGAGTTGTACACGGCTCAAATGTAGTTGTGTGGCATTCCACACGGCACTGGACTGCGGTGAGCAAAAAAAAAAAGGAAAAGGAATGAAAGGGTACTTACACAACCCATAAACTAAATAAACCTTCCAAAAAAACAGAAATCAACCAAAAAATCAAAGAATGTTCATTTTTTGGTTAAAAAAATAAATAAATAAATAAATAAATAAATAAATAAATAAATAAACAAAAAACAAAAAAAAAGTGGTAGTATCCAATGGAATAGCCCTAAAGTAAAAAGACACAAAAAAGCACAAGTAACTGAACTAGCCTCAAACTAAAAACACCAAAAAAAGACAATTAACTTGACAAGCCCTAAAATAAAAACACCAAAAAAATACAACTAACTTGACAAGCCCTAAATTCATTTCAACTTGACTAGCCCTAAAGTAAAAGGGCCCAAAAATTAAAGAATTCTTTTGACCAGCCCTAAAGTAAAAGTGCCCAAAAAAATACAAGTCTTTTTACAAGCCCTAAAGTAAAAACACCAAAAAAAACAAGTTCAACTTGTGTTAAGCTGATCCCATCCCAAGCTTAACATAAGTTAACCTTTTGATGGAATCATCCCAACACAAGTTGAACTTACTTACCATTGAAATCTCATTCAAAACAATAAATATAATGATTTTGACTCAAAACACTCAACGTAATGATGTTCAATATGTGATAACCCTTTATAATACTAGAACTTTTTAGCTGCATTAGAATCAAAATTTATATGAAACCCAATGATGAAATAAAGTCAAAGTCTATTACAATCTAGAATACATTTGCAGTTGATCTTTGAGATGATCAACCCAACCAGAGGCTTTTTTAGAAATAAAGGAACGTGGTTTTGCTGCAATGGGCAGGATTGGAATTATTTCTCCCTCAAGCACTAATAGAACCCAGTGGTTATTATTTAAAAAGGAAATGAATATTGGATCTGATTGATCAGTAACACCATTTTTCATTGGAGTATAAGTATCACATGAGTCCAATGAAATAAAACATATAGGTTTGGAATATGTGTCTGCTATGATTTGACCCATGTCCAATTTATCAAGCCATTTTGAGGAGGGAATCTTTTCATTGATGTCTTCAAAATAAAGTCTTTGTTTAATCTTTTTGATAATATAGGCTAAATTTCTTCATGAAATAGAACTAGCAGACTGAAAGAAAACAAGCAACATGTGAAACAAGGAAATAAAGAAGAATGAGAAAAATAAAAAGAAGAATGAATAGAAATAATCCTACGCCAGAATCCAACAGATTGGGTGGAGATGAATGGCAGGATTTGAGTTGGATATTTTCCGGAAGGCTTGAGTCAGGAGTTGGAGCTAATTGAAGAGTTCTGAAAATTAGGTACTATACACAAGCCAGAAACCGGAGGAGTGGAGTCTTACCAGGCAGGGAGAGCAAGACTGAAGATGTTGGGAGTTTGAAAAAGATTTAGATGAATATTGAGAGTTGAGATACGCGATGCAAAGGAGACAGGTAAGAGTTAATTATGAGACGTTGATCTGATACTAGAGGCGGATGGTTAGGAAGATGGTGGATGGTTGAGATGATGAGGAATGAGATGTTGAGATAATAGAGATAGTTAGAAAAGAAAAAGAGACAAGGATAAAAATATATGAAAAAGAAAGAGAAACAAGACGGGAGAGGAAATAGATGAGGTTGAAAGAACAGTCTCCCGCAGTCAAGGTGCAGTAGACAAGAAGGAAGAAGGAAGGCGCGCGGGAGGGTAGAGACCGCGCGTGAACATCAGATGATGTGAAAGGTATGGGATCTCAACACCCCTTGTGACTGGGAAGACAAGAACTTGCAGGGGATTCAGGTGGAAGTTTGGTAAAGACTTTATCTTGTAATAACTTGGTGCAACTGATGGAGGAGGATTTGGTAAAGGAATTGGCTATCATTTCCTCAGTCAAGATTAAGGTCAGATCAAAAAGGGAGAGATTGAAGTCTTCTTGTAACCCCTTAGTTTTGATATCAATATGGCATGACTTGGAGTGAGAGCCAAATCTTTTTATTTTATCTTCTAAACCTTTGTTATCTATGTAAATTTACGGTTTAATTGTAGACTTGCAATAAATTTCACTAACTAGATGCAAGATCCACTTAAGTTTGAGATAGCAATTGAGTAGGGCGTTGAGTTCAGATTCTGCAGAAGAGTATGTGATATTTCTTTGCCTAGACAAGTTCCAGACTATTGGGCTGCCATAGTGAAAGGATTCCAACAGCGGAGCAATAGTTAATATTCAATTGGCAAAATTTGTTATGGTCTACATTGGTTGCAGGTTTGAGATGCAGATTCTGGGTCAGCGGCAAGTAAGTATCTTTACAGTTCGCAAGTCCAAGTTCCTCTGAACCGCGATCTATGTGATTGGGTTGGCTTAAGAGAATAGTATCTCCTTAAACTTCCATGAGCATACTGAGGATAGTATTGGGAGGATGACAGGATGAGTTGAGAAATTGATTCAAAAGGTTTTTGGCAAAGGAACCAGTTCTCCCTACGTGAATGAGGTCATCTACCTGGAAATATAAGATCTCTTGTGATTTGGAGTTGAGGTAGAGGCATGGATTGCTAGTTGATTCATGGAAACCTTGAGATTTAATCCAGGTTGTGAGTGTTTCGTACCAGTTCTTTGGGGACTGAAAAAGACCGTACAATAAATTTTTCAATTTTAGATATGGAGATTTCCTGTGTGACCCCTCTGGCGTTTTGATTATCACGATTTCATTCAATGGTGCATGGAGAAATGCGCCTTTTATGTCAAACTGAGTGAAAATCATCTTGTTCTTCAACTTGTAGATTAATGCAAGTGGTAAGGAGCCAAGTTTGCCGGTAGGCGCCCAGTTTTCTTCAAAGTCAACACCATGTATCTGATCAAAACCCTGAACACATAACCTAGCCTTATATTTCACCAGTTTGCCGTGACAATTCTCTTTGACTTTAAACGCCCACGTTGTATTCAGAATGTTGTTTTGCGTATCATGGTAATCTTCCCACACTTCTTGGGATTCTATAGAATTCAGTTGGTCCTCAGAACCTTTCTTCCACTTTGGCCACTCAGGAAATTTACGTGCAGCTTTGTAGGACGGGGGTTTGTAGTAATGGTGGAACCTGTATCTTTGAGGTTTTTGAGTTTCTTGTTTGGGTCTAGAATAGTGATCTGATGTAATGGGTTTTGGAGAAGAAGTGGGAAGTTCTGGAGGAGGAGAAGGAGAAGAGGGAGGCTTGAGATCTGCAATGTCTGAGTTAGAGTAAGAGGAATCCAGATCTGTTTCTCTAAGTAGATATTGTTTATCTTTAGTGGAGAAGTCCAAATTGTTTGAATCCATGTTGGATTGCAAAAAGATATCAAGACCCGGGGATTTGAGGAAGGGGAAATAATTGAGTTGGGACTTGAGGAATTTGACATGTTTAGTTTTGACGATAGCACCCAATGAGTTAAGAATGAGGTATGAATGAAATGTAGGGTTGAACCCAATCAAAAAACCTTCAAGTCCCTTTTTGTCAAATTTCCTTTCCTTCTGAACACAATTTGCAAGGTAGATTACCGCAGAACCTACAGGTTTCAAGTAATTAGCAGGGAGGTTCTTACCAAACATGAGTTCCCAGGGAGACAGGTGTTTACCTTCTCTGGGGATTCGATTGAGAATGAAGCAACATCTTCTTGTTATGACGTGCCAATAATTCTTAGGTAGTATTTAAGAGGAAAACGTAGCGCGGGCTGATTCAATTATGGTCCTATTTGCTCTTTTAGCTTGCCCATTGTGCTGAGAATGGTAGGGTTCAGATGTTTGCAACTTAATTTGTTTATTCTTTGCAAACTCTTTGAGAGTTGAATTTGTGAATTTGGTGCCTTTGTCCGAGAATATCTCCAAATGTTAATACCCCAATTGTTTATATTCTGTTTTGATTATTTCAATAATAATTTTGGGATTTTTGTCCTTGGAGTTGAGAGGACATGCTGCAAGATAGCCGGAGAAGTTGTCTACCAGCGTCAAAATGTAATGGTGGCCAGCTTTGGATTGGGGAGTGATAGGGCCAATCAGATCTAGGTGGATTTGGTTGAGAGACTTAGTAGCAGGAGAGGAAACATTAGAGAATGGAGATTTTGTGATTTTGCTTCAAACACAACTTTTGCATTGGAATCAATCAAGCTCCTCATTTGCAAAAAAATTTTTTAGGAGAGGTTTTAGCAATGAGATTGATGTGTGTCCATACATTTTGTGTATTTCCATTAGTGAGAGAGGTTCTTGCATTGATGGGATAGAAGATTGACTCAATAAATTCACTACTTGATCCTGGCCTGAAGTGCGCGGTTTTTTGATGACAAACAGACTATTGCAAATTAGACCTTTGAGAACAATTTGATCTCCTTGGGTAACCGTAAAACTGTCTTGCTTTTGAGTGAGCACACAACCTTTCTGAGCCAAGAGCCCAGGGCTGATCAGGTTCACAAAGATATTGGGAACATACACGCAGCCCTCAAGCGTAACAATTGAGTCTTTCCACTCTAATTGAACGGTACCTGTCCCTCAAACCTTGAGTCTGGCCTCTAATTTTCCAGTTTTGATCTTTTCTAGGTCTTCTTGTAGATCAATAGATGAAAAGAATTTTAGATCATTAAATATATGTACGTTAGCTCCGGAATCCAATATTAGATTAGATGTATTATTGGAATTTATCCAGAGCGTGAGGAGTGCATGATAGTTAATGGATGGGTTCTTTTTTGTTTTATTCTTCCATTTGTTCTGTTGTTCTATCCACCATTCCGGCGCGACTTGAGGATGTAGATGGAAGCAAGAGGATTCAGGATGGGGTGCATTGGGATCATGGTAGCCTTCCTTTCATCTGATCTTGTATTTCTTGTCATCTTTATTAGATCTAGACTTTGTCAACATGAGAGATATATTGGTTGTAGTTATATTTTTCTTGTTTTGAGCCATTCTTTTGTTGTTGTATTGGATAAGATGGTTGAAGACCACATCAACCATCAGGGATTTTTCCACACGCATGATCTGCTGCTTAAGATTCTTGAGAAAAGGCGGGAATTTGAAGAGTAAGAGATAGGCAAGAATGTCTTTTGGTAATTCAATGCCTACATCCGCCATTCAAGTAATAGATTTCCGCATTTCCGTAACAAAACCTTTGATAGCATGTTCATTGATGACGGAGTGAAGGAAGTGATTAAACACTCAAGCTCTATTTGCGGTTTTGGATGATGAAAATCTTTGAGTAATTTCCGCCCAGAGTAACTTCAATGAGTTTATGTTGGTGGAATTGACAACGTTTGCATGGGTTGTACTATCTAATTTGGAGAGAATGATTGCTCTGATTTCCCTGTCTTGTTTGATGGAAATTTGGCCAGCATTCCGGATAATAGCTTCTTTGATGTCTTTGAGATTGAATAACATTAACATTTTTTCCCGCCATATTGAGTATTTTTCTTTGTTTAAAGGAGGTATAGCATCAACCGAGGCTTTGAGAGCCACTTGATGGAAGTAATTGGCTGCTCCTGCTGGTTTGTTCATAGCTTGTTGGTTTGATTGTTGGATTTTGGCTTTTAACCGTGATAAGATAGGCTTAATTTCTTTATGACATAGAACCAGCAGACTGAGAGAAAACAAGCAACATGAGAAACAAGGAAATAAAGAAGAATGAGAATAACAAAAAGAAGAATGAATAGAAAGAATCCTACGCCAGAAGCCAACAGATTTGGTGGAGATGAATGGCAGGATTTGAGTTGGATATTTTCCGGAAGTCTTGAGTCAGGAGTTGGAGCTAATTGAAGAGTTCTGAAAATTAGGTACTAGACATGAGCCAGAAACCGGAGGAGTGGAGTCTTACCAGGCAGGGAGAGAAAGACTGAAGATGTTGGGAGTTTGA
Source organism: Puccinia polysora (assembly GCA_025617555.3). Classification (NCBI taxonomy): domain Eukaryota; kingdom Fungi; phylum Basidiomycota; class Pucciniomycetes; order Pucciniales; family Pucciniaceae; genus Puccinia; species Puccinia polysora. The sequence continues at coordinate 32,428,030 of CM062639.1, forward strand.
ACAAGATTTAGATGACTATTGAGAGTTGAGATACGCGATGCAAAGGAGACAGGTAAGAGTTAATTATGAGACGTTGATCTGATACTAGAGGCGGATGGTTAGGAAGATGGTGGACGGTTGAGATGATGAGGAATGAGATGTTGAGATAATAGAGATAGTTAGAAAAGAAAAAGAGACAAGGATAAAAATATATGAAAAAGAAAGAGAAACAAGACGGGAGAGGAAATAGATGAGGTTGAAAGGACAGTCTCCCGCAGTCAAGGCGCAGTAGACAAGAAGGAAGAAGGAAGGCGCGCGGGAGGGTAGAGACCGCGCGTGAACATCTGATGATGTGAAAGGTATGGGATCTCAACACTTTTCAACCTCCTTTGAACCACCAAGCATCTTAATGTAGCATGCTTTATGTTTCTCTAATGTTTCAATCACTTCCTTCCTAACTTTAAACCAACCATGTTCTTCATAACCAAAAGATTTAGCAATGACTATAAATTGGCAATTCCCATCTGCAATTGGATCCCAAACCTCACCCAAGAAATTATGGAATTTCAAGGGTATTTTATTGAGATATTTCACTTTTGGTTCCTATCATTAAAACTGAATTAGTATTCATTTCTTTAATTGGATCAATGAAATGAAAACTCACCAAAGATGAGCTTCTGTTTCAGCTTTGCTGCATGTTATCTTCCTTTGAAGATGATTCTGATTCCAAATTAAGTGATCCAAATTCACTTTTAGTCTCTTCCTCTGAACTATGAAATTCATATTCATATTCTGCCAACTTTGACGGACAATTCATCATTAGTTAGTAACTACGTTCATTAAACCCAAAAAATGAACATACCTCAAAAGAAAAGACTTACAATATTTTGTATTTTCTTTTTTGGAGCCCTTCTAGTTCTTTTTTCCTCCTTGAGTTTTTTGTCAACAAGCTCAAACCAAGATGGTTCTTGCCGCTTATCTGTCAATTTTGGCCTGCCCCTACTTGATTGTAAGACTTTAGGTTCAAGTCTTGGCTTGGATTGATATTTTGTAATCTTCTGAATGATATACTTCAATAGGCCACTTTGCTCATGATCTGGAGATTCCCAGATCATTGCATTGACTTTTTCACGTAACTGAGTAATGCTTAGCATTTTATAAACATTGCACTGGAAAAATTCAAAAGGATAAACCATTAGTGAATTAGTTCATCAAAAAGCATTAATCACATAGTGATTTGAACAATCCAAATTGAAAAATCCAACAAAAGCCAACTTACAGAACTAGACCTGCAAGGGTCATATTCCAACCTCCACTGAGGATGAAAATCTTCAGGTACCATGGATCCTCTGAATGCTAGACGGTGTAAGACTCCAAACGGTGCTAGGCTGTGGCACTTCTGTGGAGGAGAAAGGTGCTGTTTTAGGCTGCCCTCGTGAGTGTTACAAAAATATTTAAATGTAACCAAGATCAAGGTCCAGAGCCTGGTAAATGAGGAATCAAGTAGTAGAGGATAAAGATGATAGTAGTTTGGTAGCAATGGAACAGAACTATCTGAGCCAAGATTATGCGGGAAAAACTTGGACAAAAGAAGCTAACATTTGTTTACAGTTCAAAGAACAAAGCTGTTGTAGATAAACAACGCCCACAAGCTAATAACTCTGGTTTTCAGCAGAAGATTGGAGACGATCAACTAAAACCCAACCAACCTCCAGGTTCTCAATGAACCTGCCCAACTCTCCGCAATCAAGCACTTGAAGGGTATCAGATAACTGAGGGTGGCTGTACAAGAAAAAGCACTATGTTTAAGAAGCTCTAAAAGCAAACAGTCAACTGATTTGAAGCAAGGATAACCTCAACACTTCTCGAGGAACTCAAGAGTAAGCTGGCAGAATGCAACTCCAAAAAAAGATAAGGGAGGTATAACACTCCAAGCCTTAAGCTTAATAAGACCTCTTCAATCAATCGTGATTGGCTCCAGAAAGATGATCAAGGAAGGATCAAAACCAGTATGGTCAGAGAAAGGGATCAAGGAGTGGTATAACACACTCAAGAATTCCAACAGACAGAATTCTCTTCAACCATAAAGGCTATTGGTTGGTGATAAGGATCAGGCCACAGAGGGGCAAAGACTCAGGATCAATGGATCAGGGTGCAATCATAGATATACCTAGGATGAGGATGAGGATTTGATTTCAATGATTAAGGGGGGACATATGCACACAATCCCCTTTGATTTTTTTTTTTTAGAAAAGGCAGGGGAGAGCCCCTCCTTTTATGGGTCATGTGTCCCTATAGACTATGTACAGGTGATAACACACATAGAGCAGAAAGAAGCACAATTTGAATTTTTTTTCCAAAAAGAGAAACTGATGAGAAAACAAACAACAAAAAATAATTGAAATAATAAAAAAATCTGGAGTGAGCAGAATGGAACAGTCACCAGCCCATGCCAATAATGGGCATGGGCAGGAGACCCGCGGGTGAAAAACCACATGGACAGGCTGAAGGGCCCCAGCAATTGCTGGCCCGCGGATGGTTGCGCGAGAGCGGCTTGAGGAAACAGTCAAAGCAGACGTGGCAGGGGGGAGATGAGAATGCAAGACCGGCCGTGGGAACAATGGGGTGATGATGATTGGAGGAGAGAAATTGGGTGATGATGGATGTTTGATCTTGTCCCGGACCAGTTTGTTTTGAAGTTGGTGACCATCCCAATATTTAACAAGATGATTGGGATGAGCCCAGATGATAGGTCTTTTGGTTGTTGTTGTTGATGGTTTGAGTTGGTTGTTTGAGTTTTGATCAATTGATTGACAGGAACAAAGGTGGTGAGAAGCTGTTGGATTGAAGCTTCACTGAGTGGGTTTTATTGATAATTGTCTGATCCTGGGTCTGTTAATTACTAAATTCGTTGTGGGACTGATACTCTCTTTCAACCAATGAAGGATGGTGATTGTGGATGACTTCCGCGGAGAGATGAGGGTGCAAGATTGGGTGTGGGAACAACCAATTGAGTCAGTGGATGGAGGTTGTTCCCATGACCAACCTTGCGCGGATGACCAGATTGGATGGCAGCGGGGTGAGGGATGATGATATGTTGAGCAAAAGGTGGGACCAGGTCCGTCGGGATGGATGAATGATAGGATTGATGAGGGAGAGATGATGAATGGTTCTTTGTGGTTATTGATAGTGTTGGTAGTGGTGATGATTGAGCTTTGCAACAGGGTTGACCAAGTTACAAGACAAGTTGATCAAATTTGATGGATGGATTTAAACAAGAATGAAGAGTGATAGGTATCATTGTCAATACAGATAAATGTAAGAGCATACAACAGAGAGAGAGAGAGAGAAGAGGGGGATGTCCAATGAATGGCCGTTGCCATCAATGTTGATGACAATGCCGGCGCCGGCAAGGGTTGAGCCAAGCCAAGCCGGTCTTCACCCGTGCAATTTGGCAAAACAAAGGAACAAATCAAAAAGCACAAAGATTGAAAAAAAGACCTGGGCAGTTGGAAACTCCAAGAGATGATCCTAGACAACTAGGAAAGTGGGAGCTGGAAGTTTGAGAACTGGATATGGAAATCATTCCGGACCAAAAGTTTCTTTTTTTTTTGGATCTAAATGGAGGCTATAGAAAATTTCATAAAAATTTTATTTTTTCCGTACTGGTCCAGAGGTATCCCAGATTGGGAACCACATCTCTCCCCAACTTACAGACTGTCCCTAGTCTGCATCTGAGTATCTTTGATGATATATATAAAATAAGAAAACTGAGAAATTGAAATAGAAAAATGCCCGTTTGATCTTGAGGGTGATTGAAAAGGGAGCTTGATCCATCCAAAGAAAATTTCCTGGAAGTGGCTGAGATAAAAGAATGAATAATGCGTCCCAGGTGCTCAAATATGTGGCATACATTAGATTTTCACAACAAAATGCAGCAGATGACCCCTGGTGGTGCACAATTGGGAGGACTTACTTCTGGAACAAGTTGCCTCCATGACAATGAAATTTCTTGACCTGATCAGCAGGGAACCTTCTGGCCATCTGAGTACCATCCAGCTACTCCAAAACATATGATCCACCTCTGACTTGGCGCACCACTCAATAAGGACCATTCCAGCAGTTAGAAAGAAGCTTTCCCCACTGAGTTTCCAAGTATCAATTATAAGCTAAGACTAGATCCCCAGGATTCAAGGGATCCGTGATTTGATTGGAGTTCTTATCCTCCCAATACTGGACTGATTTTTCTCTTGACTCCCTCATCTTCTGATAAGCTCTGTCACAAACATCTTCACTTTGCTCCAGTTGCTTGGATCTGGCAACTAATAAATCAGTGGTGGAAGAAACCTTTTCCCAAGTAATACCTAAGAAAGAATCCATTTCCAGATCAAGAGGAAGGACAGCCCTTTTTCCAAAGATAATTTCATAAGGTGAGTAGCCAGTGGTTTGTTTAGTTGAAATTTGATTGGAAAAGAGGACCAGAGGAAGAAATTTGCAACAATCCTTTCCGCTTTCACCAGCCAGCTTGACAAGGGAAGCCTTCAAAGGAGCATGGCCTCTTTCCACCATGCCTTGACCTTCAGGATAATAAGGAGTGGTCACCCTATGTTGACCAGGAAGCAATTGGATCATTTCAGCCAGTTTTCCGCCAAACTCAGAGCCACCGTTGGTTGAATAAGATTGATCCAATCCATAACGCATTGTCCAAGTCTCATAGAGGAAGGCTGGTACTGCTTCAGAGCTAAGTTTCTTAAGGAATTTTGCTTCAACCCATCCAGAAAAATCATCTCTAGCCACTATGAGGTACTTAGCTCCACCAGCCTTAATATGAACCACATTGATAGCAATCCTTCCAAAGACAGTGGACTCTCCAGTGGGATGACAAATTTCTGCTGGATGCCTAAGATCACGTTTCTGACATACTTCACAACTCTTGCACCATTGAGAGACTGATTTCTTCAAGGATGGCCACCAGAATTTTTTGGATATTTGACAATAAGTTTTGGTTTCCCCACAATGACCAAGGCCTTCATGGAGACTTTCAAGGATCAAATCTTGTTTAGAAGGGATGGTGACAACAATAAGAGCACAAGGGTTGCCTGTTTTCATAAGCCTAGTACCTTGGACAAAGAAATTGGAGGACTTCCTTTTGAGTGATTGAAAATCTTTAGCAGAGAGATCAGGAGGCCTTTGGAGAGTGGAGAGATACTGCTCTAATTTAAGCCAGAAGCCTTGTTGGAAGCCAGAATAATCTTAAGAGGAAAAGGTGAAGACAGGAAAAATGAAGGGTTCCTCCTTGTTGAAATCCACTCCAACATCCAATTCTTCATCTCCAAGAGGGCTTCAAGATAAACCATCAGGCATGGTGAAAGATTTTCCAGGCCTATGAGCAATATCAAAAGAGAACAACTGGATGAAAGCCACCCAAGGAGTCATTGGAGCGTTTGGAAGACTGGGGGCATTGATCATTTCAATAATGGATTGTGCATTGACTTGTAACTCAAAGTTTTGACCCCAGAGAACAGTTTGGAGCTTCTTCAACATTTGGGCCACACCAAAAAGTTCCAGTTTTGGCTGGGAGTACCTGGCTTCCACCCCTGAAAAAAGAAGAGATTCATACAGAGCAGGAAATTTCAAACCATTTTCATCTTCCTGAGTAAGGACAGCCCCAACAGATTGATAACTAGAGTCCACCGCCAGCTTTATCTTGCCAGCCCCAGGTCCATAAGTGATCTTCTTCAAGACAATGTCTTTTCCAACCATTGTTTTGAGCATCTGAATTGATTGTTCACAAGCTTGAGTCCAAAACCATTCGGCATCCTTCCTGGTTAAGCAATGCAAGGGAATGCAAATTTTGGATAGAAAAGGGATAAAGATCCAAACATAGATTAAAACACCTAAGAAAACCCTGACTTCAGTTGGATTGATGGGAGTAGGCCAAGAGAGAATTTTGTTTAATTTGGATGGAGCCATCCTTCTTCCTTCCTTGCAGACCACATGACCAACGATTTCCAAAGCAGGGACACAAGAAGCCAATTTGGATCCAGAGACAGCGAGACCAGACTCCTTGATTCAAAACAGGATCCTTTCCAGAGTGGTTACATATTCCCAGATACATTGAGGGATTCCTGAATGCCAGGGTAAGAGCTCATTGTTATAATCAGAAACTGGACCTTTAATCCCGCCATTGTCAATAGAGATACCAGCATGATCAGGGATTTCATCCTGGAGGATCCAAACCATCTGAGCCTGATAAACTGCAACCAAATTGGTGGCACCTTGAGGTAATCAAGTAAGTTGGAAACAACCAAGAGGAGTATCAAAAGTAGTGAGAGGACAAGAAATTGGATGTAAGGATTGTTTGTCATAGCCAGCCATAATGTCACCTAGACCATATCAAGCTCTCCCAGAGAAGTATTCAACAAATTATTCAGTAGCAGGGGGAATACCAGAGTCTTTGATAGTAACCTTATTTAGAGGCTGTAGATCATGAACTATTCTAAGTTTACCATTACTCTTGAGAACACAGAAAACAGGACTGGAATAGCTAGAAGTTGATTGTTCATATAAATTGGTTTGGACTTGTTTGCGGACCAACTTGATGAATTTGTCAACTTAAGCAGCAGGGATTGGGATCTTCTTCTTTTGCCAGGGATCATGTTCTACTACAGGTATAATGTAAGGGAGGCCATAGGATTCTTTCAAGAGACCTCTCTCTTCTTCACAGAAAGCAATAGATTTTTCCCTAAGGGCTAAGACATTTTTGATCAAATTCAACTCATCAGGAAGAAGCCATCCATCTGGACCAAAGTTGACCACTTTCAGACGTTCTTCAGTGACACAACCAGAGGGGATGAATGGACCAGTAAGAGATTGAGGTAAACCACAGTAAGGATTGCGGGATAGAGGGGGGAGCATAAGAGGAGGGTTGAGGTTGAGAGGCATTGGTTGGTTAACTGGTTGAACCTTTTTTGCAACTGGTTTATACTTGGTGGCAAAAGAGAGGAATCCTTTCTTCCTCCAAGCATTGACCAGTGAGACTTGACTACAAAAACTGAGGCCAAGTTCCAACATCTTCCAAGTTTGATGCTCCACTTTTTCCTTGAAAGGTGCCTTTTCCATAAAAGAGGATCCAAAAGCTAACGCATTGCTCACATGTGTGGCACAGGGTAGAGTTTCAAAAATGACAGTAGTAGAGGCCCCTGATGGTGCACAATTGGGATGACTTACTTCTACCCCACATTGCCTCCAATTAAGACCATACTCCTTCATATCAAAACCACCAAGAAAAGAATCAAGATTGGGATCTAGTTTAGACTCATTGTGGAGATTTGAAACCAGAGTAGAGGATAATTGATCAGGCTGAAGGGAAGAAGATACAACAGACCCAGAGAGAGAAGAAATATTTTTGGGGTTTTTGGATTTTTTATGTTTTTGAATTTTGATCTTATTTTGATGAGGAAGAGATGATGAGGGGAAAAAAATATGCCTCGGAGGTTGAAGTGGATCCATCAGTTGAAGTCTGAGGCTGAGAGGAACTACAACTATCAGTAGGATCAACTAATCCAATAAAAATGAGGCTGAAAGGAATGGGAGTTGTCCTTCTGCTTTCCCTTTAGAACTGTTTTCAGAGAACAACCAGGAAAATCTTGTTCCCAACAACCAGAATCCAAGGAACAAAGCGGAACTTCAATTTTTCTTCCATAAGCATCAGGGAGAAGTATTCTCTCCCCAACTTGATCAGAAAAAATCAGGGTAGCACCAAAATCCATTAAGAAAGGTTGCCCCAAGATCATAGGACCTTCCAAACAAGTGATCCAGAAGTGACAAGTTCCAACAATATTTTGACCAATTCAAACAGGAACATCCTCAGCAATACCAACCAGTTCACATGACTGATTCCCTATACTATAAACCGCAGAAGTAAAACTGACCCTTGGGCTAAGCTGGAGTTTACAGGCCATAGTTTCTGAGATTAAGTTGATCTGAGAACCCAAATCCACAAGAAGAGAAACTTTTTTAGCCAATTAACCAAGATAGCAGGGAAGAAATCCAAGAGGACAGGAATACAGATTGGAATCTGAAGGGGGATCTGTTCCACCAGAGTCCTCTATCAAAGTGCCAGAAGAGACCTTCAATTTGTCCGGACCAATCTCCATATGTTGACAAGAAACCCATTTCTTCATGCCTTCAGCCACAGATGGAGAGATAGACAGCAGTTCAGCCACAAACAGATCAGGGATTTTGAGATCAGAAATTTTCTTTAATACTCCTTCCACAGCATTAGGGTAGTCCTTGGAAATGCCCCTCTCAAACCAAACTTTGGGCTGGGTGGAGGGAGGAAGATCAGGTGAGGCAGGTACTGGAAGAGGATCAGAGGATTGAGGGGGTTGACCAGATTGAAGAGGAGGAGAAGGATCAGAGTGGTCCTGGAACCTTTCCATCAGTGGTTCACTTTCTACTTCCATGACTTCCACATCAGAGGAAGGAGGCTCAGGAAAAGATTGACATTTGAAAGGTTTTTGAAGGATTGAAGATGGAACAGGAGGAGACTTGTGAGGTTTGGGTCCCTCATGGCATTTCCTAGCTGGATCAGATTGATAAGCACCAGAGAAGCTGGAACAAGTTATAGCGGGAGGATACCAAGGTTGAAGAGTGCCACAGGATGATTGAAAATCCAAGGAGACCAGAGATGCCTTCCTGGGAGTTGGTGGTTGGTAAGAAGCCATCACATGAAGGATTGTAAAAGATGATTCAAAAGGGATCAAAGCACCATTAGGAAGAAAGAAATTATTTCCCTTCTGCTCTACTAATTTCTCCTCCTTGTCCTTCTGGAGTTCAGGACATCTACCAGTACCATGGCCTTCTCTATGACAGTAATAGCAGACTAAGGTGGATTTAGGAACAGAATTAGCAGGTTTAGGGGTAGATAAAGAGGATATTTTCTGATCTATTTTATTCTCAAAGGCCTGAAGCAGCTTAGTAATCTCATCTATGGTAGTGGTATCCTTATTGGCCTGAGGGCTTGATTTTGGTCTGCAATTTGCTTCCATCTTGTTCATGATTTCATTGGATTCTTGGAAGGAAGGAGCATGGACTTGTTCAGTGATCCTGGGATTTTCAAAAGTTAAAGCAGTTTGACCTTTCATGACTTTGTCCACCACATTCCTAAGGACCAGAAAGACAGGGAGTTTGAATCAATTATCCCTAGTAGTGATCATGTATCCAGACTTGACCAATTCATCCCTAATCCTTTCCTGCACTCCTGGCAAAAAAGATTGGAAAAATCAAACTCAAATTTTGCCAACGGTGTCAATGTGATTGTTCCTGATAAGATAAGATAAGACTGAATAGGATCCCATGAATTTCTAAAAGACTGATAATCAGAAGCTGAAGAGACACCACCATTGGAGATCCATTGATAAACCAGAGCATCCAAGTCCTGTGAGGTAAACCTAGCCACATCTATTTTTCCCCAATAAGCCAACATAGCCTCCTTGAAGAACCTCCAGTTGTGAGTTTCAAATCCATCAAACAATTCAAACACTTCCATAACTTCATCAGAGGAGATAAAAAATCATAACTGATAGGCCATATCATGTTCACTTGCACCATCCACTTCAGCAGCCATTTCATAGGAGTCCAAAAATTGTTCCACATTTGTTCTGTTGAAGCCTATTTTCTTGTTCTGGGGTTTGATCTTGACCATCTTGGCCCAAACAGTGGTGGAGGGAACAGGATCCATTTTGAAGAAAGAGTTCCTAAGGGGATCCAAAAAAGCAGAGTTCCAAGGTGGCTCACAAGCCTGGCAAGGGTAGAGTTTCAAAAAAACAACAAGAATACTTCCCAGATGATGCACAATTGGGAGGACTTACTTCTGTAACAAGTCGCCTCCACGTATCAGATCTGGATGATGACAGAAAAAAAAGAAAAAAAAAGAAAAGGATCAGATTGGACTTCAGAGTTTGATTCTTCAAGTTGGGGCTGTAAATCCCAAGGTTGCTGGTTCAATCCCGGCCCGGGGGACCGAATTTAAGACTCCAAATGGTGCTAGGCCGTGGCAGTTCTGTGAAGGGGAAAGGTGCTGTTTTAGGCTGCCCTCCTGAGTGTTACAAAAATATTTAAATGTAACCAAGATCAAGGTCCAGAGCCTGGTAAATGAGTAATCAAGTAGTGGAGGATAAAGATGATAGTAGTTTGGTAGCAATGGAAAAGAACTATCTGAGCCAAGATTATGCGGGAAAAACTTGGACAAAAGAAGCTAACATTTGTTTACAGTTCAAAGAACAAAGCTGTTGTAGATAAACAACGCCCACAAGCTAATAACTCTGGTTGTCAGCAGAAGATTGGTGATGATCAACTAAAACCCAACCAACCTCCAGGTTCTCAATGAACCTGCCCAACTCTCCGCAATCAAGCACTTGAAGGGTACCAGATAACTGAGGGTGGCTGTACAAGACAAAGCACTATGTTTAAGAAGCTCTAAAAGCAAACAGTCAACTGATTTGAAGCAAGCATAACCTCAACACTTCTCAAGGAACTCAAGAGTAGGCTGGCAGAATGCAACTCCAAAAAAAGATAAGGGAGGTATAACACTCCAAGCCTTAAGCTTAATAAGACCTATTCAATCAATTGTGATTGGCTCCAGAAAGATGATCAAGGAAGGATCAAGACCAGTATGGTCAGAGAAAGGGATCAAGGAGTGGTATAACACACTCAATAATTCCAACAGACAGAATTATCTTCAACCAGCAAGGCTATTGGTTGGTGATAAGGATCAGGCCCCAGAGGGGCAAAGACTCAGGATCAATGGATCAGGGTGCAATCATAGATATACCCAGGATGAGGATGAGGATTCAATTTCAATGATTAAGGGGGGACATATGCACACACTCCCCTTTGATTTTTTTTTTAGAAAAGTCAGGGGAGAGCCCCTCCTTTTATGGGTCATGTGTCCCTATAGACTATGTACAGGTGATAACACACATAGAGCAGAAAGAAGCACAATTTGAATTTTTTTTTCCAAAAAGAGAAACTGATGAGAAAACAAACAACAAAAAATAATTGAAATAATGAAAAAATCTGGAGTGAGCAGGAATGGAACGGTCACCAGCCCATGCCAATAAGGGGCATGGGCAGGAGACCTGCGGGTGAAAAACCACGCGGACATGCTGACGGGCCCCGGCAATCGCTGGCCCGCAGATGGTCGCGCAAGAGCGGCTGGAGGAGACAGTCAAAGCAGACACAGCAGGGGGGTGATGATTGGGTTGATGGGGGGAGATGAGAATGCAAGACCAGCCGTGGGAACAATGGGGTGATGATGATTGAAGGAGAGAAATTTGGTGATGATGGATTTTTGATCTTGTGCCAGACCAGTTTGTTTTGAAGTTGGTGACCATCCCAATATTTAACAAGATGATTGAGATGAGCCCAGATGATAGGTCTTTTGGTTGTTGTCTTTGATGGTTTTAGTTGGTCATTTGAGTTGTGATAAATTGATTGAAAGTAATGAAGGTGGTGAGAAGCTGTTGGTGTGAATCTTGACTGAGTGGCTGTTATTGATAATTGTCTGATCCTGGGTCTGTTAATTACTAAATTTGTTGTGGTACTGATAATCTCTTTCAACCAATGAAGGATGGTGATTGTGGATGACTGCTGCGGAGAGATGAGGGTGCAAGATTGGGCATGGGAACAACCAATAGAGTCAGCGGATGGAGGTTGTTCCCATGACCAACCTTGCGCCAATGACCAGATTGGATGGCAGCCGGGTGAGGGATGATGATATGTTGAGCAAAAGGTTGGATCAGGTCTGTTGGGATGGATGAATGATAGGATTGATGAGGGAGATATGATGAATGGTTCATTGTGGTTATTGATAGTGTTGGTAGTGGTGATGATTGAGCTTTGCAACAGGGTTGACCAAGTTACAAGACAAGTTGATCAAATTTGATGGATGGATTTAAACAAGAATGAAGAGTGATAGGTATCATTGTCAATACAGGTAAATGTAAGAGAATACAACAGAGAGAGAGAGAGAGAAGAGGGGGATGTCCAATGAATGGCTTTTGCCATCAATGTTGATGACAATGCCGGCGCCGGCAAGGGTTGAGCCAAGCCAAGCCTGTCTTCACCCGTGCAATTTGGCAAAACAAAGGAACAAATCAAGAAGCACAAAGATTGAAAACAAGACCTGGGCAGTTGGAAACTCCAAGAGATGATCCTAGACAACTAAGAGAGTGGGAGCTGGAATTTTGGGAACTGGATATGGAAATCATTCCGGATCAAAAGTTTTTTTTTTTTTTTGGATCAAAATGGAGGCTATAGAAAAGGTAATAAAAATTTTACTTTTTCTGTACTGGTCCAGAGGTGTCCCAGATTGGGCACCACAATGGTCACCTATTTTGTGGGAACAGGGCAAACCCATAGTCTTGAAATATGAATTGGTGAAGACTTTGCCATCATGATCATGTTTGAACTTCTTGAATTTTTCCCTAACAGGATGGATTGCCTCTAAAGAAAATTTTCAACCCAATGGTAACAGTTCAGGTGGAAGAACTGTCCCTAACTTAATTTGAGAGTTATAAAGTGATGCATGAACTGAATTAATTTTATTTGAAACTTTTCTGTCAAGGCTTTTCCAAACATCCAACAGGATTCCCCAAGAGTTTTCAAGGAATTTTTTGAGAGTTGCATGGGCCCCTTCAACCCAAGAAGTTGTTTTGTTTCCAAAATCTGGGTTTATACAAGTCCACGCTGTTACAAATGTCTCTTTCATAGGGAAAATTTTATTTTCCATATACTTGAGTACATCCTCATAGTCTTTCAAGAAACACTATAAAACTCAAAAGGTTAGAACCAAAAACTAGGAGGAATAAAAAGCAGTTATTTAGACCTACTATGAGTTCTGCATCATTGACCTCTGCCTCCTCCTTGGTCTTTGAGGCCCCATACCTTTCCCACAGATTCATAAAGCTTTTCCATCCTTCAACTTCATTAACAAAGCACACTTTACAGTTTGCTTGTATGTTTTTAGACAATTGCCAAGTGCAACATTGTCTTGATGACTCTGGGAAACTAGTTTCAATTTCACAAATCAGAGCTTTTTCACAGTTCATCAAAAAGACTTTTGGAAGTCTCTCAGGATCATAATCCAACTCCTTTAATGCATTTACAGACCAACTGTAGAAATCAAACATTTCTCTTGTTATGAAAACAAGAGCTTTTTTGAAAGTTTTCCAATTGGCTGTCATTCCTAAAACATGCAATAGTGGGTTTTTGTCCTTATTTGCTTTATAATTACAATCCAACATAGCAATATGATGGAATTGTTTTGAAATCTTTACTGCCTCTGGATGTGCTAAGTACAAGGCCTCCAAGTGATCCTCTCCACTGAACTTTGACCAGTGAATCCAACTTGTTTCTTCAAGCTGTCCATAGAGTACCTCCATAACACTTTTTCCCTGTAGTTTTGCAAGCATTACCTTCCACTTAGTTTTATAGATTGTTTGGTCATCAACATAATCCCGCCCATCAATCTTCCTCAATTTTCTCCTCAGTTGTAACATATTGATCCCATCATTCATGCCTTCTACTAGATTTTCTAAGGCCACCCCCAAGATTCTCCTCAGTTGGGGATGCACAGAGGGATGTTCAGATGGTTGATGGTTATGTTTGGTTTCTTTGTAGTAGAGGCGCCACAAGGGGTCTGCCTTTGTTTGACTTTCATGGATTAAAAACTTGCACCCAACCTTCCTTGTGTGAGTTTGTCTAGAACTTCTGGTAAGAAGACTTCCTGAATAGGAACCATATCCATCACAGGCTAAATCCACATATTGGTCATGCTTTGAGTTGAAAACTGTTGAAGCCTAAACATGCTTCATTTACCATGTTTTACAATAGTTTTTTGCCTCTTCCCTAGTAGGAAAAGCTCTCAAGGGAGGTGGGTCAAGTGGATCTAGTAAACATTCATTGGTTAAGTCATAGTTTCATAGTTACATGAACCCATCAGTTTCAATCAAATTAAATGTGGCAAAGACCAGTAACATAAAATGTTACTCACCACCAGCAGTCATGTCCATTTGTGAATCATTTTGTTCCTCAATTTTTGCCCTTGATGAGGATGCAATTGGGGCTTCCAATGTTTCATTACCTGAATCCTTTTTTCTTTTTCCAAAGCTTTGTTGATTGCACTAGCAATGTAGACCTTACACGCAGCCATGTCAGAAGAAGGAGCGCTTGCCACTGTTCTGATGCAAAAAAATTCAATGTTATACTTCAGTATTCAATCCAACTTTCAATTGATCAAACAAAGTTTGCTCACTTTCAAGTTGAGAAAGAATTGTTTGCAGATTTTTATATGATTGATGATTATTCACTTAAAATTCACTTGGGTTTTGCTTTGATGTCTCTTTGGGATCGCTAGGTGTGGAACAACAGTCCCACAAAGTATGCGTTAATCCCAAATTTTGGTTGAAAGAACCCAAGTGTGGTCCAAGGGGTGCCCAAAATTCTGGCATGGCTTCCGGGGGGTTGTTCACCCCCAAACACAGCCAATTGAAGCCTTTTCCGGGGGGTTAAACGGCTCCTACACAACCCCCCAGGGGTTGCGTGTGTTTAAAACGGCCCATTGTAGTCGTCTTTGGGCCCCCACCGCTCATTTGAGCCTTGTAGGGCCCCTACACGACTACCACACAGTTGGAGCCGTGAATTTAACATTGCCCTAAAATAAAATAAAATAAAAATTAAAATAAAAATAAAAATAAAAATAAAATAAAATAAAATAAAAATACAAATAAAAATAAAATAAAATAAAATAAAATAAAAATAAAATAAAAATAAAAAAAATAAAATAAAACAAAAAATGAAATGAAATGAAATGAAACAACAAAAAAAAATGGAAAAAATTCAAGAATGTAGAAATTCATTTTAAAATAGAATCTGAATAATATATTCCTAAATTTAAGAAGGAATAATTTTTTAGAATTATGGCCAGCAATTAGCTTAGGCAAATGAGCAGTATTTAAAGCAAAAGAAATGCTGGACACTGGGTGTCAATATTGTCTAATGGGGCTCTCACAATGGGGAAATATGTTGGATGAATTTGATTGGAATGATGAATGAATGGATGGAAAACAGCAGGGAGAAGATCTCCTTAAGTACAAAAGATTGGCCTCTGGTGAGCCCATGATACAACAAGCCAAAAGGCAAATTTTCCGCCCCAAAAGAGCTTTACAGGCTCTACTGGCCTTGTTACTTGGTTTGGACTACATCAGCCCACATGTCATCAGTCCCTGTACCCTTACAACCATCCTATTCCGGTTATTTCTGGTGTTTCCACCTCAATGGGGCTGAACCAGCCCCTTAACTGTTCAATCCCCTTGGCTGGTTGTCCGTTACAACCAGTCATGATGAACTCATTGCATTTTTTAGGGGCTGGTTGCCTCATGCAGCCAGCCCCTGGCCCCTCAAATGGGCCAGGTGGGACCCAGGGCACACCTGGGTCCGGTCTCAGACTCACATGGGGGGGGGGGTGACCAGCGGACATGCTGTCCCCCCCCCTCTTTCTCTCAAATCCCTGGTGGGGGCGGTCAAATCCCCTCACCAGGGGCCCTGGGGGTTGATACCCCCAGGGCGTTGTCAAGTAAGTTGGCCTGGGAGGTGATCAGGTCCCCCCAGGCCCATCGCTCCTCCCCCTTGGTAAAGGGGGGGGGGGAGAGTGCCCCTGCCCTGCTTGGTTGCCTCAAACAATCAATGGTGGGGGGGTGATGAATTCCCCCCCACCTGCCGGTTGCTACCCTTGCGGCCGGTGCCGCCACCTCCTGGGGCAAGGGGGTGGTCAGGTCCCCCCTTCCCTGACCAACCGCACTGTTGCGGTCGGTTGCTGGCTGGTTCAACCCAGCCAGCTCGCCCCCATCCCCCTCACAACGGCAAGCAAGGGGAGGGGGAGCGAGCCCCGCACCTGTTGCCGGGCGCGACCAGCTGGGCCCGCGCGGCATCCCACCGCGTGGGATCCCTCGGCCGCGCAACAGCCCCGCGCGGGCCGTTGGGCCCCATTTGGGCCGTACCAAGGAACACAGGCGGCCCCAAACAGGCTGCGATGCGGGCAGCAGCCCCAAGCAAGCGGCAACACGGGCCGCGGCAGGGGTGGCGGCCCCAATGGGCCTCCCCAAGCCCAAATCATGAGAATTACATACTTTGGCGGGCCAGCCCGTCTGGCCAAGTATGTCCATAATGAAGCTTGGGCCCTTTTATGCCCAAATAAGCCCATCTGGCTTGGGTGACCCATCTACCCTTGCGGTGTGTCCCAAAAGACCATAAAAACGTGTTTTGGCGCCCAAATTCCCAAAACAAATAACACCCAAATAGGCCCATGTGGCCCATGTGATGTCCAATGGGCTTTGGAGGCCCATTTTTGCATCCCATTTGGATTACACACTCCTATGCACATTACCTGAGTGCATCTGCATTTTAACACACTCCCTTAATCCGAAAGGGATGCCATACGCATACTAGACACAAAACCTTCATGTTTGTTCCTATCTAACGCCTTAGTTAAGATATCCGCAATCATTGCCCCAGTAGGCATGTACCGTAACACTATCTCTTTGCAGTTAACTGCATCCCGTATATAGTTATAATGAACATCAATATGTTTTGTTTTAGAATGGAACACTTTATTTTCTGCCAATGCAATGGCACTCTGGTTATCAGAATACAACAAAGCAAATCCTTGTGGTTTATGAGTATCCTCTAAGACCTTTCTCAACCATTTTTCTTCCTGTGAAGCTGACAAGTACGCTCTGTACTCTGCTTCTGTTGACAAAAGACTTATTTCTGACACCGTTTTAGACATCCAAGACACTAGATTCTTTCCTAAGAAGAATGTGAAACCACTTGTTGATTTGCTAGTGTTACCATCTGCCCAACTTGCATCAGAATAACCAACCAAGTCAAAGTTTGATGACTTTGAAAACTGCAGTCCCAGACTGCTTGTTCCTTTAAGATACCTCATAACTCTCTTAACTGCTGACCAATGCCTCATGCATGGTTTCTCTAAGTGTTGTGACAAAATCCCAATTGCATAAGTAATATCTGGCCTTGTACACTGCCCCAAATAATTCAAAGATCCAATAGCTGATTTATAATCATTCCCGGATTGAACAAACTCTAGATGCTCTTCATCTGTAGACTTTTCTAACCAAATGTTAGACTGCATTGGAGTACCAAACTCCTTTGCATCTTCTAAGCCATACTGCTTAAGTAGAGCTGACACATAATGGTTCTGATCCAACCTGATCCCATTCTTGCTCTCACTAACTTTCATTCCCAGCACCTGCTGTGCCAGACCAAGATCTTTTATCTTGAACTCCTTTTTGAGTGTCTCCATGACTCTCTCCTTACCATTCCCAATAATGATAATGTCATTGACCCATACAAACAAAATTTCATCCTTTCTCACAAAGAGACAAGGGTCAGCCAAACTTGTTTTGAAACCAATCTCTATCAGTTTCATGCTCATAGTATTATACCATGACCTAGCTGCTTGCTTCAATCCATACAGGGATCTACACAGCTTGAGGACATACTCCCCTTTATCTGCTGAGAGGAAACTTCTCACACAGATTTTCTTCATAGTTTCTGGCTTGGTCTCAACCAGTCATTCCTTGAAACCATCAGGAATTGACATATAAACAGTCTCTTCCTCTCCAAGTTTTGCATTCAAGTATGCAGTCACAAAATCAGCCTGTCTGATTTCTTCACCCAACTCCACTGCCAAAGCAATGATGTACCTGAAGGTGGAAAGCCTTCCAGTTGGCAAGAAAGTCTCCTGGTAATCAATACCCTCTCTCTGTTTGAATCCCTGTGCAACGCATCTAGCCTTGAACCTCTTCAAAACTCCATTAGTATCAAACCTCTTTGTTAACACTAATCTAGACCCAACAATGGTCTTTCCTTTTGGAAATGAATCCCGTTTAACCACTTAAAACACACTATTATTCTCTAGAGAATCAAATTCCTCAAAAATAGCTGTCTTCCAATTGTCTCTCTCATCAGAATTCATAGATTGGCCAAAGCTATTTGGGTTAACTTTATTACCCATTTCTGAACTCAACTGTAGAATCTCATTAAGCATACACTGTTCCTGAAGTGTATCTTCCTCATATTATACAGAAGCATAATGGGACTTCCATTCCCCATACCTATCAACAGGCATTCTCATCCTGCCACTCCTTCTAACTGGAGGTGGAGGCTCATCAGGTTCTGATTCCACAGACTCCCCTGAAGTGGGTACTGAACCCTCCTGTGGCACGTCTGCCACCTCATTATCATCACTAATGATATTCTCTCCAGCCTCTTCTGGGGAAATAGGCTCCAATTCTATTTCCTGCTGTGATTCCTGAACAGCACTGGGTTCATCCCTTTTGAGTGGTACTTTCTTCAAATTTTACATCCCTACTACGGATAACCTTTCTTGTCCCTGGACAATAAATACTGTATGACTTACTTATTAAGTCATAGCCCACAATTGCCCCTGTTCTGGCTCTAGGATCTAACTTTCCAACCATCTCATTATGGTGGACACTATAATACACCAAGCAACCAATTTTTCTTAGGTGTGATGTTTTGGGGTACAACTTTCAAGACTGATAATGAGGACACTTCCCATTAACACTTACAATATTGTGCAACAGACACAATGTGCACACCAACTCAGCCCATAAAAACTTTGGTAGACCAGATTGAGCCATAATAGTTCTGACTTTGTTCAATAAAGTCCTATTCATCCTCTCAACTATTCCATTGTTTTGTGGAGTACTAGCAGTAGTAACTATATGAGTGATACCATAATCATTCAATAGTTTCTCAAAATCTTTACTCAAAAACTCACCCCCTCCATCAGTAATAACCCTCTTGATCTCCCTCATCAAACCATTCTGTTTCCAGACTTTGAAGATTACTGAAACCTCCTCTGTGGTTTGATCCTTTGATCTTATTGGTTTTACCCAAACAAAATTAGTTGCTGTATCAACCAAATTGATGAAGTATCTTGCCCCTCCAAGAGACACTGGTGAAAATGGCCCTGCCAAATCAATGGAGAATTCCTCTCTAGGAACTTCTGTCTGGTCTCTACTCTTTGAGAACACATTCCTGGTCTTGGCCCCTAAGGTACAACTCTCACAGTTGCTTTCCTTTACCTTATGGCCACTTCTATTGTGAGCAACAGTGCTCAGAGCTGAAATCTTGAACAAGTCAGCACAGAGAAACTTATTCCAAACTTGTACACTCAGGATAGTTCTCCCATTCAAATCAATAACAAACTTATCTTCTTTAAGATAACAAATCTGGAAACCCTTTTTCCAGAGCACTCCAAGAGACACAAGTTTATAAGGCAAATCTGGTACATAGAACACTTTCTCAAAAATTATTTTGAAACCCATGTGATTTGCAAGAATAACTTTTCCAATCCCCTTAATCTGAATTGTTCTTCCTTTTTGGCCAATATTTACAACACCATCAAAATCTCTAATATTTGAAAACAAATTTGGCTCAAAAAAAATGTGGTCTGTACAACCATAATCAATCAAAACAAGAACATCCTCCTTCAACAATCCTCCTGTAAGGAATGAAGAATTATCAGCCACTGATAAGTTCTCATTTTCAAGGTTAAGATTACATACTTCATAATCAATCAAGTTCATCTCTTGATCCTCTTCAATTTTAGCCTTCTTGTTGGGGACTTGTTCCACAAAAGCTTGCTCCATTGAAACATCCATTGCCACCATAGCAGCATTTTCCATGGCAAGGTTGACCTCTTGGTCTTCCTTTTCACTTTCCTTGTATTTCTTCCTCTTCTTGGCCTCGTTTCAATCCTTTTCATAGTGCCCCTTCTTCTGACAATTATAACACAAGACCTTTGATAAATCCTTTTTGGCCTTTGCCTTCTTCCCAGATTTTCCTTTCTTGCCCACCAGAGCAGTTCCTGTGCTCTCCTTCATCTTGAATTGAAGATCATCCTTTTCAATCCTTCTAAGCACATCCTCTTCTCCTGGAAGGGGATCCAACTGAGATATGATCCTGACCAAGGACTCATATTCTTTCGGCAGCTTTTGAAGAATTAAGAGTGAAAAACACTCAGGATCCATGTTCAGCCCAGATGACTTGAGCTTAGCAATACTAGATCTAGCTTCCCCCACAAATTGTTTACAGTTGCCAAATTTCAACTTAAACAATCTATTGAAAGCAATCCCCTTTTGATGAACAGAGTCACCAGCATACTTTGACTTGAGCATTTTCCATAAAACACTCCCTTTCCTCTTCTGTTCCTCCAACAGAGTATCAGCAACCCATGTTAAATGATGCTCATCCAAGTTTCTAAGAATAAGATGATAGGCCTTCTTCTCCACCTCTGAACTGATCAAAGTATCATCTCCTTTCATAATATCCCCACAACAGATGTTATCCAACTCACTGTCCATAAGGACAGCCCAAGCATTATAGTTCTGACTATTCAAAACTATCTTGGTGGAGCTGGACTCTGGGATTTAAGACATCTTCTTGGAAAACTTGAGGTCCTTGATGTTGTCCAAAGTAAGGTATAAGGGTCTATCTTGCTTGGAAATAATGATGATGATGGTACTGATAATGTGTTAGAATTATGGCCAGCAATTAGCTTAGGCAAATGAGAAGTATTTAAAGCAAAAGAAATGCTGGACACTGGGTTTCAATATTTTCTAATGGGGCTCTCACAATGGGGCAATATGTTGGATGAATTTGATTTGAATGATGAATGGATGGATGGAAAACAGCAGGGAGAAGAGCTCCTTAAGTACAAAAGATTGGCCTCTTGTGAGCCCATGATACAACAAGCCAAAAGGCAAATTTTCCGCCCCAAAAGAGCTCTACAGGCTCTACTGGCCTTGTTACTTTGTTTGGACTACGTCAGCCCACATGGCATCAGTCCCTGTGCCCTTACAACCAGCCTATTCCAGTTATTTCTGGTGTTTCCACCTCAATGGGGCTGAACCAGCCCCTTAAATGTTCAATCCCCTTGGACGGTTGTCCGTTACAACCAGCCATGATGACCTTGTTTCCTTGTTTATGGGCTGGTTGCCTCATGCAGCCAGCCCCTGGCCCCTCAAATGAGCCAGGTGGGACCCAGGGCACACCTGGATCCGGTCTCAGACTCACATGGGGGGGGGGGGGTGTGACCAGCAGACATGCTTTCCCCCCCTCTTTCTCTCAAATCCCTGTTGGGGCGGTCAAATCCCCTCACCAGGGGCCCTGGGGGTCAATACCCTCAGGGCGTCGTCAAGTAAGTTGGCCTGGGAGGTGATCAGGTCCCCCCAGGCCCATTGCTCCTTCCCCTCAGTAAAGGGGGGGGGAGAGCGCCCCTGCCCTGCTCGGTTGCCTCAAACAATTGATGGTGGGGGGTGATGAATTCCCCCCCACCTGCCGGTTGCTACCCTTGCGGCCGGCACACCCACCTCCTTGGGCAAGGGGGTGGTCAGGTCCCCCCTGCCCTGACCAACCACACTGTTGCGGTTGGTTGCTGGCTGGTTCAACCCAGCCAGCTTGCCCCCATCCCCCTTGCAACAGCAAGCAAGGGGAGGGGGAGTGAGCCGGTGCCGCAAGCCCCGGCTCCGCGGCGCTGGTTGCTGGGTGCAACCAGCCGGGCCCGCACGGCATCCCACTGCCTGGGATCCCTTGGCCGCGCGACAGCCCCGCGCGGGCCGTTGGGCTCCACGTGGGCCGTACCAAGGAACACAGGCGGCCCCAAATGGGCAGCGGCCCGAGTGGGCCGCAACACAGGCAGCGGCCCCTAGCGGGCCGCCCCAAGCCCAAATTGTGAGAATTACATACTTTGGCGGGCCAGCCCGTCTGGCCAAGTATGTCCATGATAAAGCTTGGGCCCTTTTATGCTCAAATAAGCCCATCTGGCTTGGGTGGCCCATCCACCCTGACGGACCCATGAGGGCCCGTGTCCCAAAAGACCATAAAAACGTGTTTTGGCGCCCAAATTCCCAAAACCAATAACACCCACATAGGCCCACATGGCCCAGGTGATGTCCAATGGGCCGTGGAGGCCCATTTTTTGCATCCCATTTGGATTACACACTCCTATGCACATTACCTGAGTGCGTCCGCATTTTAACATAATTATCAAAAATAAGACAAATCAAAGTGTGAAAAGTATGAAATGATTTCAAAAAAACCTACAGTATTTTTTAAATTAGAAATAAATTGTAATGAAAGTAAATTTAATGTGGATTTTGAATTTTAGGGGACATTCAATTAATTTAGATGTGATTTTGAGATTAAGTTTAACCTTGATGAAAACTTTTACAGAATGTTTCTAGATTTAATGATACACACCAGGGGGAAAACAGATGCACATGCTAGAATGTGCCTGCCTTTAATTTTGGTGTTACTGAAAGAAATAACTCTGGTGTAACTGGAGCTTAAGAAAACCATATCTCCAAAATAAAAAATTTGTAACTCTTTTCCATTCAACAGAAAATTCAGTTCTAATTCTGATATATACAACGCACAGGCATCCCAGGTTCTATAAAGGAAATTAGCGTCAAATTTCAAGGCAATCCAATTAAAAATATTTCAAGGCAGATGATGAAAAATGAAGCATAATTATGAAAACTGATAATTTTGGTTGTGCCCATAACCAGGAATTCAATTTCTTCTATCATGCTACAAAAATTTAACTGGTTTTTGAATTTATCCTTTTATTTGAATTTACTTACCAAGTACTCAATTTTAGCATTCACAAGACTGGATGGGAGCATCAATGGAATTCTTTAATTGAAACAGGATGATGACTGTGAAATTTTCTGTTCAAAATTATTTGTTGGACCTATCATTTATGAAAATATCTTCCCGCTGAAAAAAAATTCAGAAATTGATTTCAACTTGTTCACTTATTAACAATTTCACCAAGCCTAAAGATTATTGAAAGGAAAAATTCAACAGAAAGCCAAAAAAAAGGAAAGAAAAAACTGACTCTCAACCAGTGGAATGCTTGTTCAAAGCTTGTAAAACCTCAATCCACTTTGAGTTTCATCCTGGGCCTATTTGATCTTTTCTCCGTTTTTTCTTGTCTTCCAGATTTTTTTTGGGTTGTTTTTCTCTAAAAAAATTAATAAAACCATCCATTTATCTCCTTAAATACAGATTTTTGAGTGCCAAGGCTTCATGAAACAACAAAATCTTCATAGCAGTGCAAAAGCTTGAAAAAAACCAACCAAAAAAACTTTTGGACTAAGATTTCATCCCAAAAAAAGAAATTAAATTTATTTTCAGTTTTTGTTGGACAGAAAAATCATATGAAAAAAGAAAACACCTATCAATGTTCAATTGTTAAGAAAACCTTGAATTAATTTAGAATATCACATCCCAATGAATTTTCAGATGGGGTATTTTTATTTATTCAATTTTTTGAGATATTTTTTGGTTTTATGACTGCCACAGTATTTCCAAATAATTTTGATTGAACTGGAGTATGACTTATTTGCGGAAAAGAAAAGTAAATCCAATTTGGAAGAAGGCTTTGGAGTCATGCACAAGGACACTGTATATATGCATGCCATTTTTTTTCAATCCTAAATGTGAAGAGTTTCCCCCAGACCTTTTCCCAAAGTTCTGGGGGACATTTCTGTCTTAATTGGGAAACTTTTCTGGAATGAATTCATATTTGGCATTTGTTAAAGAGACAATTACACACCAAATCCAATATTTTCAACAGGGATAACTCTATAAACCCTGGGTTGCAATTATATCTTGAAGGGGCTGCAACTCAATTGCCACAATTTTAAATATCTTGAATCTGTGTCGCCCCTTTTTTAAGAGAAAACCTGCAAATTTTTTTTTCTGAATTATATCTACCTGTAAAAAAGTTGAGAGAAATTACAAGAAACTTGATAGGTGAATACTAAACCAACAAAATTTCACTCATAAAAACTTGTAGAAAATCCATCATTTGGAAAGAAATTGACCAAGTTTTGTTGAAGGGTAGCTCCCAGAAAGTTTGAATAGTTGAATGTTTATAAATTTTATTTGACAAATTTAGCAATACTGTTGTCTAAAAAAACCCTGTGAAAGATAATTTAAAATCTATTTGGTACAAAGCAGATGCTGTGGATTAAATGAAAAAAACAAAGACCAGATTACACCCCATCTTGGAAATATATCCAACAAAGAAAGTTGCAGGGACATCAGGAGGGCAGGTGAATAATAAATGCTTTCAAAATATCCTAATAAATTTATTTTATACAATGCTATCAACAAAATGGAATATCTGCAAGGGGAAATAAAATTGGAAAGAAATTATAGATTGGTTTTATCTTACTGACTGACTGATTATTTTACTCCACTCATGTTGTGGGTTTTGTGAAGCTAATTATTCAGCTTTGCATTATAAGCCAACAAGAGTAACCAATAAAAAATCATCTTTTTTAATTTAAAAAAATTGTGCCTCTTTAAGAATTTTAGCTGCAGTAATGTGTTTATTTTTTGGTTAAATAATGAACTTCTTTTTTTTTTTTTTTTAGGAATTTAATCTTTAAAGTGCTGACCATGAAGGAAAATGAGAAACAAGAGTGATAGTTCTATTCACTATCAAACAAAAAATGGGTAAAAAATGCACTGAAAAATTTATAAAAGTTCAGGAATATTCCTTTAGTATGAATAAAATAGCTCATTCAACTCTCAATATCATTTTTTTTGGAAACAATAAGCTCATGGGAAACTTTTTCAAAGCTTAAAGAATTCATTAAATATTCTTGCAAAACTGGAGTTTTTATCAAAGTTTCAATGCATATACAGGCCCATCCTTGTGAGTATATTAGTCAAAAGAACATGTTTTAAAACAGGATATAATATTTTTTTTTTGAAATAAATAAGGAACCAGATTTACTGTTGTTGTTTTTCTTTTTTCAAGGTCCAGATTAAAAGCAGTCAAATTCTCCCAAGGTTGATTTATTTGTTTAACTTTGAATGTTTTTTTGAAAATACTTCAAATTTTATGATGAGTTTCCAAGAATGAAAAAAATTAAAAATATTGGTATAACCTATATATAACTGATCTTTTGACCATACATCACCAAAATATATTAGTAATTTGAAAGAAACATTGAGTTCAAATTGAACCTCCTTTCAAGCATGAATAATATTTGATTTCAAAGTGGTTATAGAATATTTCAACAGAAGCTGTGGTGTGGGTATTTTGGAGTTATTTGGATAGATTGCCTGAATTAGGACCCATTTAAAACCCATTTGTAACCAAGTTGAAAATTTTTTACAGGGTGGCACATGCTTGCATGTGCCTCCATTTTTCCCCTGGTGACAAGTCTGGAATTAGTAGAGCTATAGTGATGATGAAGCAATGAAAATGAAAAATACAGCACAAGTGGGAAATTCCAAGTTTGACTAGTGATGAAGTGAATGAATCAGGCATAAGAGATTCTTTCAAGTTGAATGGATTAATATTAATCATTCTATTTTTATTTTGATTCATGAAACAGGTTCAAAGACTGATTGAAGATCAGGACTGATGTCAAAGTAAATGGACCCTTGAATTTGGAGACAATAATTGGTGTTTGAAAGCACTGAGTGGCCATTTTGCCTGTTAATTTTGGTGTCAAAATTTCAAATTCAAAATTAAACCCTGAGGGATTAGAGGAAAATTTTTAGATTAGATTTATGACATGAAGCCTTTGGGTTGGAAGCATGACATCCTTCAAAGTTTGTTTGTAAATTCCATGAACCTTATGTTGGAACTGGACTACTGGTGTGTACGCTAGGAGGTTGTAGGAAAATTAATCAAATTTTCCAATAAAGATAGTTGAGATATTAAACTTTACTGTCTCACATTCACTGGTTACTTGATTGCTAAGAAAGTGTGATCCCACTGACATTCCGGTGGAGTTAGTGGGGGGGTGGGGGGGTGTGGGGCTCCCAGAAGGTGGATCGATCATCGGGGTCCGCACCGGTGTTACATCCCCGGTACCTGACCGGGGCCCCGGCCCCCGCGGCGTTCTGCACCGTCGATGCGATCGGGGGTGTCCCTCCAAGGTGATCTTCATTGGCCCAGCACTACTTCTTGCCATCATCATCCCATCCAAGTTTAAAGGGGACCAACTGGTGCCCATGACCGCCTTCAACGAAAGCCCTCGCCCCTGTCCATCCTACGATCCACTCGAAAGACTCCGCAACAACTTTGTCATTCCATTCAAATCTCGTTCCTATGCCCCACAGTTCTCCAACATTTATTCTCTGCGTCTGAACCGACTCAGAGAGACGTTGACGAAGAAATGCCTTCAGAAGTGGAAGGACCACAGTGTCTGTCGAGTACTCGACATTGATCCATCGCAGGATTCCGTCGTCGTGGGAACAGTTTACTGCGAAATGAAATTAAAACCGAATGTTTTGGAAGATTTGGCCAGAGAGGTGTGTCTATCCCTCGGCGATTCATGCCCTTCCTGCAAATCACAGTTGACATTCTTGGCTCTCTTGTCGTACAGCATCATTTGACCTCCGCGATTGGTCCTCGAAAGTGGGTATCGGAACCCGATGATTCGATCATGTTGGAGGATGAATCAGGTCGAGTCAGGCTGGTGGGAGTCGATCGGCACCAGTGGACATTTGTGACCGGTACGCGTGTTGTGAGACTGATTGAATCCTATCGTTCGCGTTCAAACTCATGACTGAGCTTCCTTAGGAATCATCATTGGTGTTTTTGGCCGCGAGACAAGCAAGGGAGACTTTCAAGTTCGCGACGTCGCGTATGTTGGAGTGCCTCCTCAGCCAAAGCCCGAAGTTCCACCTGATTACCAGGGTTTGGTCGCAATCGTCTCCGGAT
Source organism: Puccinia polysora (assembly GCA_025617555.3). Lineage (NCBI taxonomy): Eukaryota > Fungi > Basidiomycota > Pucciniomycetes > Pucciniales > Pucciniaceae > Puccinia > Puccinia polysora. The sequence goes on from CM062639.1 coordinate 32,454,878, forward strand.
TGGATCTTGATGGAAATAACTCGAGCAGGGTCAACGCGCGATGTGACACTCTTGTCGAATGGCTCAACGGTGAGATCGGAGGGGAAGACGAAAGGCGGTTGGCCAAAAGCATTGGTCGCCTCGTGATCGCCGGCAACCTCACCCGTGTGCCTTTGACAGCTGAGGTTCCGAGTACGAAGAGCAAAGATGCGACCAAATCAGTGAGGAACCCATTCTGCACCTAGTAGGTTCCTCCATATCCGTATTGAGAACGGGACGTTGTTCACTCTAGAAACGTCACGGATACGACCCATCACCCTCTTCTTATCTGACCACAGATCGCGCAGATGAAATACTCAGTTTGCTCGAGCTGCCGGTCGATCTCATGCCCGGTCCAAACGATCCTACTATTCAAAGCCTTCCCCAACAACCCCTTCACCGATGCCTCTTCCCCAAAGCTAATCAGCCTGGAAGCAGACCGGCTCCGTTCAATGGACCTAACCCTTGGTGGGCTGAGATAGGCGGCTCTACGTTAGTATTGACCTTCATTTGATAATTTGAATTCAGCATTGCTATTCCAATTAATTCGCGTGTTTGAAGGTCTGTGATTGGGCAGTAACCAATATTCCACTGGGCTCATTACTTACATCCAAACCCGGTGACCTTGACCACCATATCGCGGGAGATTTTCATCATTACTTGGACTGATCTTCAAGAATACTTTTCCGCTCTGTCAATACTTAGGTTCTTGGGTACATCGGGCCAAAACCTGGATGATGTTTTCAAGTATGTTACCCATGAGAACCGTCTGAAACTGGCCATTCAAATGCTTGAATGGAGCCATATCGCCCCTAGTGCGCCTGACACCCTCTGTAAGTACGATAGCGGAGTTGTCTCTAAGCCATGTGCTGACGTCCCGGAGCGTTCCTTTCTCTCAGGTTGTTACCCCTTTCGAGACAATGACCCGTTTGTACTGACTGAGCTCCCAAAGGTGTACTTTATTGGCAACCAACCAGAATTTCAAACCGAGTTGGTGCAATTCGAAACGTCCGGTAGTATGTTTGCTTTCTTTGTCCATCTTGCGCTCGTCTAAACGTCCACGCACTAACTAGGGATTGCAATAGCTCGAAGGAAGACTCGAGTGATACTAGTCCCAAGGTTTTCCAAGTCGGGCATAATCGTATTAGTGAACCCTGTGACTTTAGAGTGCCAATCTATTGAGTTACTGCCCTCCATGTGTCTAGATCCCACTGAGGCGGATGACGAACAGGAAGGTGATGTGGCATTACCCGAAAAAGTCGTGATGGACATTGATGCGGGCGATGATGATGATGAATAACAAACATGCTTTAGCTGACGCCTCAAGCGCTAGTCGCCCTTTTGCCACAGTTATGGGTTTTTGCCTCTGGCGCCCGAGTCACTTGAGTTTTAGACGCTTGATGAGCTTTGCCATTCCATCCATCCTGCCACTAACTGTTTTCGACCAGACGTCAAGTAGGTCGAGGATGATGATTCCCAACTAAAGCGAGAAGCAAATCAACCATCGCATGATTTCCGTATTGATTTGTGTCCCTTGCCATCAGTCTTGAGAGGTGTCCTATCAAAATGCGACTTCGCAGAAGTCCGGCCTTTAGCTGCGCCTCCTGCATGTTTCCCAAACGGGTTCCTAATGTGCTGACACTTGCGTGTCATTCTGGTTTGTCTTCGCGGGTTTTGGTTTAAAATGCCTGGATGTTGCCAATTTTAAGGAAACTTTCTCTTTGCATCCATCAAGGCTTGATGAAGAACATCGAACTAACATCACAAGCCAAAGTTGAGTCAGAAATCATTCACCCATTTGGACCTTGGGCGTCATAACAGATTGGTTTCACTTCTCTGCTTTCAGCCCCTTGGTTCTATCTTACTTTTCTGTCTAGGTCTCCTTGATATGCTGATCCTGGAGAACATGATCATGCTAGCCAATGATACGTTCTTGATTCCCAGAACTTTAGGTCTGGCTCTCCCCCGTAATATCACGGGTTCTGGCAGGGGAATCTGGAAGTGTGGCTTAGAAGTACCCATAGAAAAGGTGGATGAAAATCAGGCATGGATCACCCAGAAGGCTTGTGAATGTTACTCCCAACAATTCCTACACAATGTAGAGACTCCTTTGGGATTGGGTAAAGTTTTAGCAAATAGCTTACTGGCACTCACTTGAGGGGGAATTTAGTACAACTATTGATAAGATAGAGAAATACTAAGAGTGGTTTTGAATTTCCTGCCCCTCTAAGTACTTTAGTAGGTCTCACAACAATAAAAGGAGAGAGAATGGTGGCTGATTTTCAAATAGAGTTGCTACTTTAGTAGTCTCTATCAGACCTAGGATCAATATGTTCAGACTTGATAAGGAAAAAAGTGGTGGAAGGTGACTTGGAGGATAGAAGCTGGTAAGGGAAGAATCCTTTATCTAGTCTTGTCCTTTATATATTTTTCTTGTTTTATTGGTTACTGATGGATACTCCTTTGATGATACAGGTGATGATGGAATAAAGCTGAAATGGTTGAGCCTATAGTTGATAACTGATGGTGGTGAAGGTGGATGAAGATAGTATGGATAGATGGTTGATGATCATAGTATGGATGGATGATGATGACAGTATGGGTGGATAATGGTGATAGTATGGATGATGATGGTGGATGATGATGATTGATGATGGTCAAGGTAGGGGATCATGATGATTGAGTGGTGGTGGGTGATGATGATGATGATGATGGATGGTGATGGGTGGTCAAGGTAGGTGATGATGATGATGAATGGTGGTGGGTGATGATGATGATGGATGGTAATGGGTGATGGTAATGGGTGATGGTGATGGATGACAATGATGGTGATTGATGATGTTGAAGGTAGGTGATGATGATGATGAATGGTGGTGGGTGGTGATGGGTGATGTTCAGGTTATGGGGAAATGGTGGTGATGTTCAAAGGTATGGGGTAATGGTAATGGATGGCAATGTTGATGGTGGAGGTTAATGATGATGATGATGATGTTGGATGTTGGATGATGATCAAGGATGATGGTCAAGGTATGGGATAAAGGGTTGATAATGGTGGTGATGGATGATGGTCAAAGTATGGGGTAGTGGTGGATGAATGATAGTGTTATAATTTATAAGGGTTGTTTATTGTTGGTGATAGTTAAAATCCTTTTATAGGGGTTTAATATCTTTATAAAGGGTTTATTATCTTTCATAAGGGTTTTGCACTTTTTTATGAGGGTTTAGTACCTTTTATAAGGGTGAAATTTTTATAAGGGGTGACTTCCTCAGGCTGAGGACCTGGGGGGATGGGGGAAAATGGCTGGAGAGAGGCCCTCTATTTATAGACATCAGGGGGGTGCCACCTTTCATTTCACCAAATTTGTGATGGGTGGTGAAATGTGTTGCTGGATGACTTGCGGTTTAATTTTTTGGATTGGTTGACTTGTGGGTGGTGAAGTTGAACTGCTGTTCTGGAACATTCCATAGGTTTTCCAGCCTGGATGAGTTGTGGTTAAGGCTGTGCTGAATGATTGCATAATCACTTCTGGTATACATATAGCTTGGCCAAGTTGTGGTTTTGTTGGTATGGGCTTTGAATTAAATTTTCTGGGAGTTTCCCTGGTATTTCTGTGTGACATTCACTTATCTGTGAGACCTGGGAGGGGTATGGGTAGGCCCGGGTTGATTGGGCTGTATCTTCTAATCTGTGACAGATAGAGGGGTACTTTGGCTGGGTGAATAAAGGTTATTTCTGGTTTAGAATCCATTTTTGAGGTTATTTTGAGGGTTATAGATGTCCTTATCCTAGAAAACATGAATCTGATGGCTATGGTTTAGGTTTTGGAGCACCACAAAGCTTTCCTGGTCTTGGACAGTGTAAAGAGGGGGAAAAGTGTTAACCCATCTCTAGGCCATCCTTAGTTGACATGTGTACTACCCTGTACACAGTATGTATATGGGTACTTTACATTCCCCCGCAGGCTAATTGGGAAAAAACAGAGGTGGATTGGACTGGAGATTGAGAGTACCCAGGAAATATCTTGTCTAGATTTTACTCCCCAACAGACAAGGATAACTGTCAACTTTCACACACGTTTCACAACTTTGGCCAGAGGATCTTTAGAGATTTTATGCCACAACTGATATGGAGGAGTTTCCCAAGGATTTCAAGCAGGGAAGAGTTTTCCAAATTTGTCAGGCTGGGAGGAGTTTCCCAAAGATGTCACACAGGGAGGGGTTTCCCAAAGGCATCAGGCAGGAAGGATTTTCCCAAATCCCAATGCTGTCTGCAAGTGGACAGCATTCTGGAAGTGTTGGAAGCACAACTTGAACCGGGGTGCAGAGGTAATTCTGGGCTCACAACCTGTAAAGAGGGGGAAAAAGGTTAACCCACCACTAGGATATCTTAATTGGCATGTGTGCTCACCCATACACAGTATATGGGTACTTTACAGAGAGTACAGTAGAACTTGTCCTAACCCATACTGGCAACAACCCATAAATTGCACAAAAACATGGAAAAATTGATCCAAAAAA